>CAUYUJ010020259.1:594087-624087 GCA_963575745.1 Prorocentrum cordatum
ATCCTCACTTTCGCGTATTGTAGCAGTTCTCATCGCGACCTGGTTAAGTTTCGCCCTCGTATCCTCCGCGCCGCGTTCGTCTCCTCTTCTTCGCCTTCGGTATAATACTGTTAAGGGCCGCAAGAGGGCCCCCCAACAGCATCATACCTAAAGGATCTTGGTATGACACTGTTGGGGGACTCTTTTGGTGCCCTCCTGGGGCCCTCTTCTGCCCTTCTGGGGCTTCCTCTGGAGGTCCCCGGCCGGGGGCCTGAAAGGACCACCAGAGGGGTCTACGAGGGTGCCAAGAGGACCCCAAGAGGGCCCCAAGAGGGCTCTAGGGATTATGTCCCAACGGACCCTTCGTTGGGACAGAATTCCTGGTGCTTTTGAAGGGGCGTATTGGGGCGCTTTGGGGCCACTTGGGTGGTCCCCTGCGAGTCCTGGTGCCGTCTTGGGGCCCTCCTGAGACTTTCTCGGAGCTCCTGCGAGTGGAGGGAAGGTGCGATGGAAGAGGCCGAGGACGAGGGGGAGGGGACGGAGGTCCGGGGCATGGGCGGGGAAGGGGTGTACCGCATCCTGCTCGAGGCTCGAGGCGTGAGACCTCGCAGGGGAGGCGGAGGACGGGGGCAGGCGAGACCGCGCTTGAGAAGATAGGCCCGTTGCCGCGCCCCGCTTCTCCTTGCCAGAACTAGGGACCCATCCGGGCTCATGCAGATATACTCTGGAGAGGTGGGCCGCTAACCTCGGACTTTTAATGTTACGTATTGCTCTCAACCGTAAAAGCGATGATGAGGAGCGGTTAGCGCATGTGCTTTCGGGGCACCTCTCGGAAACCATTAGGTGTCCGCGTCATTCCAATAATTAAGGGTCTACCCCCTTCAACAAATTAGGTTCCACCCTCTTCCAACAAGTGAGGGTCCACCCCATTCCAAAAACTGAGGGTCCACATTCAGGGTCCATCTTAGACTTCGTCTGCACCGCACTTCTGAGCCCCTGGGCAGAGGGGTTGTCTTGGGTCTGCGGTGTCAGTTGTCGAGTCTCGGGGCGGCCGCGCGGGCTTCCACAACCTTCATTACTCCACGAGGCGGGCCGGTCTTCAGAAGCCAGGGGCGGGGCGAAAAGGGCCACGCTTTGTTGACGTTGGGTTTTCTTCAGTTGCCGCCGAAATGCATGCCATGTCCGTTGCGTCTTGAATGCTGGGTGCGACTGCCTGTCTGTTCTGTGGCATTCGAGCCGCGCACCTGCCCGCGGGAGTCGATGTTGTCAAGGGCAAGCAAACTGAAACCAGTCGAGCACTTCCCAGAGGTCCCGAAAATGCCCCGAGAGGCCCCCGATGAGCCCCCCAAAGGCTCTGGGAAGCCTATTCGACAGCCCAAGAGTGGCCCCAGGGATCTTCAAGAGCCCTACATGAAAACAAACAACCAAACGGTCTTCCACAAACCGTTTGATCCATACCAAACGATATCCTACGGATCATTTGATCGGAGCCAGCGCGGCCCAAGCAGACGCCCCGCAAAAGCGGGACGACCGAGGAGCACAAACGGGAACATGCGCCATGTGTTTCTTCGAGCTCTATGGAGAACTGCTTCGGGTCTTCTTGAGGCCCTCCTGGGGCCCTCTTGGGGCCCTGTTGGAACTAGGTGTAGGCCCCCCTCGGCCCGACACTTGGCTCCTGGACGGACCCTCTTGGAACCGACTTGGGGTCTTCCCGACGTCATCTTGGAGCCTTTCTGGGCCTTCTTGGCCCCACTTGGGGCTCTCTTGGTCGCATCCGCGGCTGCCTCAGCCTAGCGGTCGGGCAGCGTAGCTCGAAAGAGTCGCGGGGTGAGTTCCAGCTCTTGTGCGTGGTCATGATAGTTTATTCCTGATTGGAATCACAATTTGAGGGTCCACTGGGTTCGTCTTCTGGGCATGGGAAGTATCCATTATGTTTACTGAGGGAACTTCATGTTGAGTCGGCGTAGAGGCCGCAGGGTAAACCGCAGCATCCGCCGCTACTTGTTTTACCAGTCCTTCTCTTCTCTTCTCCTCCTCCTCCTCCTCCTCCTCCTCCTCCTCCTCCTCCCTGATTGTGGTGACGCCTACCCGACTGGCCTTTCAGAGTTCTGCGCCGCCGCTTTCGCGCTTGAGGATGGTGGGGAGCGGATTTGAGCAGCGTGGTTGGCAACACCTGTCATTCGCATTGTCTGTTTAAGCCCGAGTCCGGGGCCACTGCAGGTGCTTTTGCATTCGTCACCGCACGGAGCACTGGCAAAGCGAGCGAACCTTCAGGCGATTTCTTCACACAAAAAATACAGAGGGAACTGCTTCGCTGGAAAACATCTGCTTGAAGACCCTGAAGCATGCCAAAACAGTGTTCTCGGGATTCCAACGCCACGGATCTACCTGACTGTTGCATCTTGACGATCCTGAATCGTGCCAGAACGCCGTTCCTGGAACTTGAGCGCAGCGAAACAACATATGCTGTGCACCCCAATAGACCCGAATCCTTTCAAAGTACGAATCCGTGAAACTCGTTTGCAGATGTTTACGACGAATGTGCGCAGCGCTAAGGCGAGTGCCACATTTTACAAACGATTCGCCGTCAATCCGTGAAATTCCTGCAAATGTTAAGGACGAGTGTGCGCGGCGCTAGGACGGAAACCAAATTTTGTAAACGGCTCGCCCTCAATCCGTGACGCACCTGCAACTGTTTACAACGAATGTTCGCGGTGCTAAGGCGAGAGCCACATTTTGAAAACGACCCGCCCTCCATCTGTAAAGCTGTTGTCAATATGTAATCTTCAGAATCATAAATGGTGAGGAAGTCTCAGGCAAAACGCCCGGCCTGCCCTAAAAACTGGCCTCGGGGTGCGACGGGGCGAAGTGATTTACAAGGAGAAGGAATGGAGGAGGAGGAGAAGAAGGAGGAGATGGAGGAGGTCGAGGAGGAGGAGGGGGAGGGGGAGGGGGAGGGGGAGTGGGAGGGAGAGGAGGGAAGGAGGAAAAGGAGTTGGAGGAGGAGGGGCGGAGAGAAGACAGAGAAGCCTGATGTTCTGGCACCTTCCGCGGTGGTTCGCCCCGAGGGGGACGGGGAGTGTCGACGCCCTCCGCGGGACGGCGTCCCCGGCATGCCCGTCCTCGTGCTCCAGGGCTGGCATTATGTTGGCGTGCGGTGTGCGACTCTCTGCTCGGGTCGGACGAAAACGTGGAGATAGGGTGAAGAAGAAAAACGCCAGAAACATAAACTTTCGGCGCTCCGCGCGGATTTCTTGGATCCGCGCTGGGCCTCCCTGGCGGCGCTTCCGGTGCCGCCCCTGGCGCGCTCCGCGCGCCAGGGGCGGGGGTCCAGCGCGGATTTAAGCAATCCGCGCGGAGTGCCAAAAGTTTATATTTATGGCATTGTTCTTCTTCTAAGCAGAGGGGGTCACGAAGTCTGCTGCACCCAGCTGGTTTCGGCCCCGCAGCCGGGCGCCAGGAGACGCTGGGGAATTCAGCTACGCAAGACGATTCGCTACAGTCGGACCGAGGTATAAGATCGATGTCGGTTCGGGGAGGGTGCCCTAGTGTTCTTCGTGCTTGTTGGATGTTCTTGTGAATCCTGGTGAGGGTACCTCTGGATGTTCTGTTCCTTTTGGCCGACGGGGGGTCTCATGCTTCAGAAGGGTGTTCATGTCTCTGGCCTGGGACGAGGGTTCAGACCAACCCGAGCTTTGGAGGGGTACCCTCATGTGCTTCGTGTGCGTGTGTGTGTGTGTGTGCGTGTGTGTGTGCGTGTGTGTGCGTGTGTGTGTGTGTATGTGTGTGTGTGTGTGTGTGTGTGTGTGTGTGTGTGTGTGTGTGTGTGTGTGTGTGTGTGTGTGTGTGTGTGTGTGTGTGTGTGTGTGTGTGTGTGTGTGTGTGGGGGGGGGCCCTCCACCTCCCCTGCCCTGCACGCCCCGAGCCCTACGGTTAAAACCATCCCGACGGGCGTGCGTCAGGAGGGGAGAAGAAGCACACACAGACACCAAGAATCCTCCACTCCCAGGAACATAATGGGAACATATGGGAAGTGGGGAGAAGACAAAGCCCCATCAGATATGGGAAAACATGGGGAATCTTGCTATCTGTGTGCTTTTTTTTGCGTGCCCCAGGGCCCCGTCAATGCGGTGTGGCCTGGCTCCCGCGGGCCCTATGGGGCCCTCGCCGCTCGAGAGGGCTCCCCGCGCGTGCCCCGCGCAGTCCCCGCGCACGGCCGGGGGGACGTCCGCCGCTGGGCGCGCCGCGCCGCCGTTTTTTCCCGGCCCCCCGCGCTTCGGCGCTCGGCACGCCGAGCGCTCCCAGAGCCCGCCAGCGGCACCGTTCCAGGGCTCCTCCCGGCCGCCCGCCCTGGAGACTGTTTTTCAGGGTCGGGCGATAATTAGCCCGGGTTATCGGGCTTGCCCCCCCCCCCTCCCCCCCTCCCCAGGATGACCCGACCTTGCCGGTTGTGCAGGTCCGCGGGCAGGGGGGGTGCGGGCATGTGCAGGGCTGCCCACGGCGCGAGGGTTAGGCTATCGGCCGGCCCCCAGGAGAGCCCGGGCTATCGCCGACCCCCCCCAAAAAGGTCTCCTGTGAAGCGGAGCGACACGCCGTCGGCTCGCACGGCGTGGCGCGTCGCATGGGCCCCCGGCCGCGACGCGCCGAGCCTCGAGCTCGTGGCCGCGGGTTCCGCAGTGCCACGTGCAGCGGCTCGAGGGGCCCCGCGTGCTCGCGGGAAGGTTCGGTCGGGAGCCCCGGTTGTTGGTTCTCCACGGCGCTGCGGGCGTCTCACGACGTCGGACCTGGGGTTCAGTCGGGCCTGTCCCGCTACAGCGGGAATATTCAAGAATCGTCCAGAACTAGTCTGGGGATTATTTTTGACAAAGTTTGGGGTATTTTTATTTTTTCGCCCAAGAAGTCCCCCTGTAGGGGGGCACGTCCGACTCAAATCTGGGGTCACAGTAACGAGGCACACCGAAGAAGACACCGCCCCACCAGCAGGTGTCCAGCGGACTCGTCTTATCTCCAGGTGGCCTCAGGGACCCTCGAGAGCGTTTGGAGCTTTGGACACTTCAGAGCGTGCAGGTTTGGCGGCACGTGTTCTCGTAGATCTCTTGCAGCCAGATGCTTAATCGTAGGTTGCCTGTTATATGACGGCCTTTCCATCGGAAAGGGCCGATATCTCCCGTCGAGAATTTCTGCGCCGCGTCTGATGCATGCTGGCCCCCTCCCGGGACACACGCGATCGCCTGTATATCTGGCCTTTCTTGCCGTCGAGGTAATATCTGAGTGAGTTACAGCGAGCTGTAATAGCTGTTCTATGTGTGGCATGCGAGGTCGTTCCTCCTCCGCCTCCTCCTCCCCCTCCGTCAGTCTCTGGGTCTGCGGTAGTCAGTGGCTTGCGCCAGTCAGACGTGCTTGGGCCTGAGGCTCGTCAAGACGCACGCGAGCTGCACAAAAACGCGTCTACAGATGGGGCGCGGCAGGCTGGTGCACGGAGTTTTTGCCGACGGGTTCCTAGGGCAATCAAGTGCCATGGTTTTCTTCAACTGCTCCTCGACCTGGGCGGCCGGGACAGACGGCCGTAGTGCCTCTGGCTTTCAGGTTCGCATTCGGTCACCGCTTCAATGAGCCTGCCAGGCATCCATCCATCTTCCTCCTCATACTCCTCCTCTCCGTCTTCCTTCTTCCAGGTGCGTCTGCGAAGCAGAGGCGCTGGATTCAGAGATTCCACGTTTCGACGATCATGTCTGAACTGTCCAGGGGTGGCCCGACGGTCGTTCACCTATTATCTCCTGGCCATCTGTGGCCATCCTTGGACCAAGGGTTCTGATCAATTAAGCAAAATGGCAAAGGGCACAATTCAGGAATGGGCTATACTCCCTGCCGACGTTGATTTTCTCTTCGGTGCACTGCCTAAGGTCTCCGAGTCCCACGGCCGCTGCGCCAGAAGGAACGGCACCGCGCACGCGACGCACGGCAAGTGGCACGTGGGCAAGCACCCGAATGCCCCTGGCTATGACCAGTGGGAGGCGGGCCAGTCTTACAATTTCTTGCTTTAGTGGGGGCCAGGTAAGGGGAGTTAGTGTGAGCAGGAGTACGTAGGAAGAGGAAGTAGAGTAGGGGACGAGCGGATCGTGAGGATGCTGAGGAGCAGGTGGAGGAGGATGGAGGGACGCAGGAGCAGGGGCAGGAGCATTACGATAAGGTGAGGGAGCAATGTGGTAGGGGGAGGAGGAGAACGCCAAGAGGGACAATCATGTGGGCGCCGGGCAAATTCAGTCGATGCGTGCGTGCGTGCGTACGTGCGTGCGTGCGTGCGTACGTGCGTGCGTGCGCGCGCGAGTGTGTGTGTGTGTGTGTGCGCGCGTGTTTGTTTGGGGTTTGCTTGTTTGTTTTCTTGTTTCGTTGCCTGCTTGCTTGTTTGATTGTTTGTTTGTTTGGTTGGTTGTTTGTTTGTTTGTTTGTTTGTCTGTGCGTGTGCGCATACAACGTGAATTTGCACTGTGCTTTTCGTCCTGCGAGGACTTCGCAGCTTTGGTGGAGGAGCAGTGCGATTGTGTGCGTATGGGTGTCAAGTTAGCCACGTCGACCGAGTCGGCGGGCCCTGGCCACTTCCACTCTTGAGGACCCTCGCGCGTCCACGCAGTACCTGCCAATCGCGTGCATGGGCGATGGCGAGAGCGCAAGGCTTTACTTCGGACGCCCCTAGATCTAAATTTCAGGCTTGACGTGTGTAGAGTTGTAATGTGGGCCTGCGGCAAAGGGTCTCACGAGGGTCGTCTCCTTCGAACTTCTGGAGACCAGTTTTTGGGAGCTGATGGGCAGGTTTTGGGAACGCCGAGGTCGCATCAATTTAGCATATAGTAGTACCAGTCCGCTCGCGTCTGTTTACCAGGCTGGCACCGTCTAGCTCCCTGCGTCATGCCCACTTCAAGCAGCGCACGCGCGAGCTCGCGCGCGAGCTCGCGCATGTGCGCACGGCAATCGCGGGCGGGGTGCGGCGTGAAAGTCCGCTCGCGCCCTGCACGGGGATACTGGGCATCGGATGCTACCCCAGACACCCGACGCTGAGATTTGTTCCGTACGCCTCCCCAGAGGCCCCGACCTCTTCCCAGAGGGGACCTGTTCGCCCCGGATCCATCTGGGATGGCCCCTGGGCCCAATGACGGCCCCCCGTGGCCGAAGTCCCCCGTGGCGGGAGGAGGAGGAGGAGGAGGAGGAGGGGGGGGAGGAGGAGGAGGGGAGGAGGAGGAGGAGGAGGAGGCGGGGGAGGAGGAGGAGGAGGAGGAGGAGGAGGAGGAGGAGGAGGAGGAGGAGGAGGAGGAGGAGGAGGAGGAGGAGGGGGAGATCTGCGGCCCCGTCCGCGCCCCAGCTCCCCCGGGCGCTCAGCTCTCGGCGAGGCCTCCGGCCGCCGGAGCGCGCGCCGGGGGCCCGACTGCCTCGGGGAGCGGCGCGAGGAAGCCCCATGTAGACCTCCACGGCGGGCGGCGGCGTCAAGCCGCGCACCAGAGGCCACTCTTGCCTGGGACCGCTCGTCCGTGCAGCCGCGACGGCGGTGGCGCGACGAGGACGTCTGGCGCCGCACAACAGGCCAGGCCAGAGCTCCCAGCCCCGTCTCTGTGCGGGGTTCGTCTCGGGCCACACGCATCCGTTTGCGGGCCCCACGGGGTGCTGGCAAAATCGGTGCCGAGGTGGCGCCCCCCCAGGAAGCTTTGTTTCGCTAGACGTCTGGGTGCCAGGGACGATGGCCGCGGCGGCAGCGACGACGACGACGACGGGTGCCACGACGGCGGCGGCGACGACGATTTCGGGCGCGGCAGCGGCGACATTGTGACGAGCGGGCGACGGGTAGTGGCGACTGCGACGGGTGGGCGACGACGGCGCCGCCACGACGCGGCGACGAGAGCGACGCGACGACGACGACGGCGACGGCGACGGTGCCGGCACCGACTTCGGCGTCGCCGTCGACGACTGCGACCCCGAAGCCCCAGCCGCTTCGGGGCGCGCGCCGGAAGGCCGGGGAGCCCGGCGTCAGCCTGGCCGGCGTGCGAGCTGGCTCGCCTGGCGGCGCGCCCGCGTGCAGCAGCGGCCCCGTCGGCACGCACTACCTGCAGGACCCGCGGCGGCGGGCGGCCCGGCAGCGACGGTGGCGCAGCGGCGGCGGCCCGCGGGCGCAGCGGGACAGGGAGCCCGTGGGGCGACACGCTCGGTGAGGGGGCGGTAGGGGGAAGCAACAGGGGGGGAGGTTGGGGAGAGGGAGAGGGAGAAGGCGGAGGAGGAGGAGGAGGAGGAGGAAGAGGAGGAGGAGGAGGAGGAGGAGGAGGAGGAGGAGGAGGAGGGGGAGGAGGAGGAGGAGGAGGAGGAGGAGGAGGAGGAAGGGGACTGGTGTAAACCCAAGAGTCATCAACGATGTTGGAATAAAGCCTCCCTCCAAGCTCCCTTTTCCTCTGCCCCATACAAGGATTCATTTCCACTGAGGGAAGTGCCCCGTTGGGAGACAACCGTTGGAGGATCCTGAAGCGTGCCAAAAACACCAGCCTCGGGACTCCAACGCCACGAATCAATTTGACTGTTGCGTCTTGACGGTCCTGAATCGTGGCAGAAAGCCACTCGTGGGACTTCAACGCCGCGAATCAACCTAACTGTTGCGCCTTGACCAGGCTGAATCGTTCGCAACCTCCCTCCCCTCCCCCCCCCCCCTCCCTCCCCCCCTCCCTCCTCCTCCCTCCCTCCCTCCTCCCTTCATCTCATCCCTCCCTCCCTCCCTCCTTCCTCCTCCTCCCCCCCCCACCTCCGGGTACCCATCGGTCGTTGACAGTCTGTCTTCTCAGACCTCCAGGCCCCAATCTATTCGAAGAAAAAAAGAAACGGCGTAAGCAGAAACTTTTGGCGCTCCGCGCGGATTCCTGAGACCCGCGCTGGGGCCCCCGGCGGCGCCTCCAGCGCCGCCTCTGGCGCGCTCGGTCCAGCGCAGATCCAAGAATTCCGCGCGGAGCGCAAGCAGTTTATGCTTATGTGTTGTTTCTTGTTTCTTCTATCTACAGTCGGACTGAGGTATAAGGTCGAGGTCGGTTCGGGGAGGGTGCCCTAGTGCTCTTCGTGCTTGGTGGATGTTCTTGTGCATCTCGGGGGAGTGTACCCTTGGATGTTCTGTGTGTTTTGGCCCGCGGAGGGTCTCATATTCTTGAAGGATATTATTCAGGCCTCGGTCTGACTGTAGGCGTAGCCCAATTTCATGAACCGTACGGCGTTTCCGTGCCCCTACTCTTTCAGAGCTGGTGGGAAGTTGATTTGCGTTCAGCGTTTTCTCCTCTCTTGTTTCTGCCAACTTCTTCCGGCCGATGGGCACTTGGGCTCGCAGGTAGCACCAGCGGTTGCCAATTTTCGTTTCTCCCTCAGCCAGATGGGCGCAGCCTGGAGGGATCATGATCCGCGTCCGCTCGTCTCAGGCCGATCTGTGAGCTGCAGGCGGATTCATGCAGTAGGCTCGCGCCGCACTGCCTGCCCCTGCGTCGTCACTCCACGTGTCCACGGCACGGGGGCCGATGCCGAGCGGACGTCGGGCAACTGTGCCGGGCCTGGTGAGGGGACTACGGCCGGGAAGGGTTTCAAGTTCGCACTCCTGATGACCTCTGGAAGGGGTCGGCGGATAAGCCTTCTCTGCGGCGAGTCTAGATACAAGGCTGAACGTGCTGGGCTGCGGCAGGGCATTGTCGGTGAAGATGCCTGGGTCGGTGCTGGCGGGGGGGACGAGCCAGGGCTCGGGAGCAGATCCACCATGCTAACAGGCCAGGAATTGCAAACATCGATTAAGGCGCGTGGATTTGCGACGGGTCCAGCTTCCGTGCAGAATCGGCGCGTTCCATCACCAAATCAGACGGCATTTGCTGTCTTTTTGGGGATGCGTTCCCCGATCCGTCGATCTGACGCCCACGCGCCAGATCAACAGATCCCCAATCCATGCCAGCGCTGGCTCGATGCGCACACGACGCGGGTTGCCTTGGCGAGACCTCGATTATTACACACGTGTCCGCACGTCTTTCCATCGCCGGGTCCTCGTGGTGGCCCTGGTACGCCAGCCCACCCCACGTGTATCTCCAGGGCTTGGTCTCCGCATGTTCAGCATGTGAATCCAAGCAGTATGCGCCTTCAGCTCCCTGGTGAATGCATTCCTTTCCTGGCCTTCTTCTGCGGTGTTCCAGTTGTGCGGTGTTCGGTTGTGCGGCGTTCCCGCTTCGTCTTTTGATTCATGATGTGGTGTGTCACCCGTGGTGCTTCGCGATGGGACAACACATGTTCCTAACGTTCTCCCCTCCTCTCCGCCACTCCTCCCCAGCAAAGCAGAAGCGAAAAGAGGATGTACACCTACATAGACCCACGTTGCTTTCGAGAGCAGTTCCGCATCGTGCGAACGTTACCGGTCTCGCGGATGGGGGGGCCGTGTTCATGTACATGATTGGGCGCGTACGTGCTTTGTGGGGTCCTTAGCTTCAAGGGCAGAAAAACGCCCCTACCCTGGTTTACGAGGCGCTGTGCGCTGAAACTCCTGTGGGCTGACAGGGTAAACCCTGCGTGATGTGCCGCGTCCTGGCGGCTTCAGGCTGTGGGGGTTCCCAGGAGGTCTACAGACCACGCACTCATAACCCAGGGTAGGGTCGTTTTTTCATCCCTCCATTAGCAAATGGTGGGGGGGGAGAGGAGGAGGTCTGGACGAAAGAGAAGCACGGTGGGATCGACTCCCGGGCCCCACGAGCGGCGGCAGCTTGCAGCGGAGGCCACCGCCGCGTCCGGAGAAGTCGCCGGGGCGGCCGGGTCTCGGCTCGGCGTGTCCGGGCGCGGCGAGGGGCGCAGGGCGTTGGCACAAGCAATGCCTTGCGGCGCTGTCGCAGGAAGCGTGCTACACCACTGCGATCAGCGCGTGCGGGCAGCACGCGCAGTGGCAGCAGGCCTTGTCGCTGCTGAGGGACCTTCCTGGACTGGCCACGCGCCCCAACGCACGGCACTTCAATGCTGCCATCAGCGCCTGCGGGAAGCGAGGTCAGTGGCAGCGGGCATTATGCCTACTCAGGGAGTGCTGGCAGGCAGAGCTCGGTTACAATGTTCACTACGGCCACACAGCCACTATCGGCTACAACGCTGCTATCACCGCATGCGGGAAGTGCGGGCGGTGGCAGCAGGCACTGTCGCTGCTCAGTGAGTGCTCCCATGCAGGACTTGAGCCAGATGTAATCGGATACAATGCTGCGATCAACGCGTGCGGGAGGGCAGAGCAGTGGCAGTGGGGGCTGCTGCTGTTCAGTGCAGGCCGGCAGGCGAAGGTGGAGCCAGACACTATGAGCTACAGTGCTGTCATCCTCACGTGCAGCAAGGCACTGCAGTGGCAACTCGCACTACAAGTATTCAGCGAGTGTCTTCAAGCAAGGCTGCAGCCAAACGCCATGAGCTACAGTGCTGCTATCAGTGCGAGTGAGGCTGGCCAGCAATGGCAGCGAGCATTGTGTCTGCTGGGGGAACTAGAACAAGCGAGATTGCAACCCAGTGCAGTTATTTACAATGGTGCGATCCGTGCGTGTGGCACGTGTGGTCGATGGCAGCACGCATTAAGCTTGCTCGGCGAGATGCAGCAGCAGACATTAAGCCAAGATCAAAACACCTTTCTAGCTGTAGTACGTGCTTGCGGGGTTGGAGGGCAGTGGGAGCAGGCGCTGGCCGTGCTCAGACACCTGCGGGACACGAGGCTGCAGCCAGGCACCGGCAGTCTCAGTGCTGCGATCGCGGCATGCGGACGTGGCCGGCAGTGGCAGAATGCGCTTTTGCTATTAGGCAGGATGCGGCTAGAAAGGATAGGTGCTAACGTCGTCTGCTTCGGCGCCTCCATGAGTGCATGCGGGCTTTGCGGTGAATGGAAGCAGGTGATTGAATTGCTCAGCCAGATGCGCTCTACTCTTGTGGAACCCAACATCGTTGTGTGTAACACTGCGATAAGCGCATGCAGCAACAGCATGGAGTGGCAGCATGCCGTTTCACTGTTCAGAGGTTTACACCAACAGGCACTGGAGGCAGACTCCTTGAGCTACGACGCTGCAGTCAGCGCTTGTGAGAAAGGCGAGCAATGGCGCCACGCGCTAGACCTACTCAAGGAGCAACGTGGAGCTCAGCTGGAACTCTCTCAACACACCTGCAGTGCCTTGGTAAGCGCATGCGGGAAGGCTGTGCAGTGGCAGCTTGCTCTTTCGTTTTTCTACGATTCCCGCTTGCAGCCTGGTGTCGTAGCTCTCAGTGCTGCGATCGACGCTTGCGGGAAAGGTGCGCAGTGGCAACGGGCTTTATCACTGGTCGACGAGATGCAGGACCTAGCGGGGCTGGCGCCCGACTCGGCCAGCTATAATGCTGCAATCAGCGCGTGCGAGAAAGGGCAGCAGTGGCAGCAAGCTTCTTTATTGTTGGGTGACGTGCGCCAAGCGCGACTGGACCTTGATACCGTAACCTACTCTGCTGCAATGAGCGCGTGCGAGAAAAGTGCGCAATGGCAGAAGGCTTCGCGGTTGCTCGTCGAAGCGCTACAGAGCACGACGGAAATGGACGCCTTCTGTTTCAGTTCTGTGATCAGTGCTTGTGAGAATTCAAAAGAGTGGCAGCACGCGATATTTAGACTCAGTAGTATGGCCCTAGCGCGGTTGGATGCGGATGGTCATTGCTACAACGCCGCAATCAGCGCATGCGAGAAGGGTGGGCACTGGGAGTGGACTCTGTCACTGCTCAGTGAGCTGCAGGAGGGGCGGGTGGAGCCGAACGTTTTCTGCTACAACTCTGCGATCATCGCTTGCGCGAGTGGCGGGCAATCAGGCAGGGCCCTGTCGCTGCTCGAAGAGATGCGGCGAGCCTGGCTGGACCCAGACCCTGTCACCATCCGCGCCGTGTCCGGCGCGCAAGAGATGCATGGGGCTTGCGAGGGCCCGGAGCAGGCTGTACCATTGTTGGACGAGCTGCGGCGCGCTGTGCTCTAGGCACGAGGCCTAGCACCTCTGTGCCTGCCCAGGCATGCGCGAGACGTTCGCTGGATCTGCGTGCTTGGTCTGGAACCGTGTCTTGTCAGAGAGGAAGTTCGTCCCAATGGGAGGCATGGAGGGGGGCATGGTGAGCGGGTCCACGTTGCGGGTTCAGCCCCGGGCTCAGATTTTGGTCCCTGCTGCCGCCACCGTCGCTGCTGATGCCCGCCCCTGGAAGAACTTCGGTTGCAGCCTCGTTTGCTCTTGCCCCGTCATCGGGGTACGCGGGTCTTGCACCTACTCCGATCCCGGCCAGGACGATCCTGGGCCCAGGACCAGCGCAGCCCATGGATCACTGCACATCTCCACAGCAATGCTGCGCACAGAGCGATGGGCGAGACAGGCCTGCCCGGCCATGCCTCGAGGGCGTGGGCCCTTCGGCCCAAGGCCTGGCCAGGCCGACTTCGCTGCCGGAGCGCAGCCTGCGTCGCCCGGCAGCGTCGGGGCCTCGGCAGTCGGTCCCGACGGCCCATCTGACAGCCGACGACCTCTCCCAGAGAGCTGGCCATGCCTCTGGACCGCGCGTCCGAATTCCCAGGTCGTCGCATCGCTTCCCCCTCCACCTTTCTCTTTCGGAGGCGGCAGAACCCCCCCGCCCTGCCGGTCGTCGTCTCGCACGTGGAGGAAAGGGCGAGGACGGTCCTGCGGTAGGGCTGCGACAGGGCGGCCTATCGCCTCCCCAGTTTTCCTGTCGCCAGTGGTTCAGCAGGTCTTGGCCGTTGTTGTGGTTGTGACGTGCAGTCAACCCGCATAATAAGGATGGACATCCTTCCCAAACGTACCCTCGCATCCCTGCCTCCTCGGTTCATCCTTGGCCACCTTCGTTGGCCACGCTCCGCTCGAAAAGCTTAGCAATGTGCGTCCAAGGCCCTTGCATCCTTCTCGCGTATCCTCATGGTACGGGCCGACTCCTAGACAAACGGATACCTACACCCTGTCAAGTCAGTCATCGATTTGCTTTTTGGGGGGGCTCTCGAGAGTGCGCCGCGGCCGCAGTTTTTGCAGGCCTGCGCTCGCCATTCCTGTTTTGTTGCTACGGGCTGTTCTGTCCACCCTCGAGGAGGGACCCGCGAGACCAGGATGGCTTAGGAGGGGATCTCGTGACAGGAGGAGGAGGAGGAGGAGGATGAGGATCAGCAGCAGCAGCAGGAGCAGCAGCAGCAGCATCAGCAGCAGCAGCATCAGCAGCAGCACGACGGGGAGGATGCCGTGTCATCGTGCGGCGCGCAGTGCTCGGCTGCGCCTCCCCCCCCCCGTCCCCCGCCGCCCATTCCCTGGGCGCAGCGCGTCAGGACTGGGACCTGGAGTCTCACATGCCGCGCCTCCAGGACAGCCCCGCTCGCTCGTTGGCTTGCTTGCTTGGAGGGGGGGGGGGCTCCCCAGCGAGCCTCGAAGGGAAAGCAGGGCATCTCGCAAGGCACGCGAGGGTGGAGGCACGATGCTATCTAAGTCACCTGCTTGAGCCTGAAGAGCACCAGCCTCTTGGGATCCGCCCTGGTCGTCCTCATCCTCGCTCCTGGGCCCCTGACAACTCGAGAAGGTCGCTCTTGAGGTCTTTGCACAGTTCTCGGCCCCTGGAGGCCGGCTTCGTGCGGCCGACAATCCAGGCCTCCCAAGTTGGGGCCAAACCAAATGGGGTCGGAGGATCGCGCCGCATCGCCACGGCATCGGCGCCAGCAGATTCGTGTAATGACTGCGTGCACGCGGGCACCTCTTTCCAGTGAGCTTTGAATGCTTGTATCCGCACTGCTGCCTGAGGCTACCCTCCCCGAGAGAGCAAGGCGTTTTCTTGTCTACTGCACGCAGATTTGTCGTCGTCGACTTGACTTCTCCCTCAGCGCAGTCGTCGTCCTCCTCATCCCGCGTGAGGATGCCAGCGAACTTGTAAGTAGCGTGACGGGAGTCGGAGAAGCTCGAGTTGGAGGAGGGGAAGGAGGAGCAGGAGGAGGAGGAGGAGGAGGAGGAGGAGGAGGAGGAGGAGGGGCCAGTCTAGACCAATCAGCGATGTTGCAACTGATCCTCCCTCCAAGCTCCCTCTTCACAGGCTGATGTAAGCATCTGTTTTCTCTGCGGGAAGCGCCCCGTTTGAAGACAACTGGTTGAACATCTTCAGCCGTGCCAACCGTTTGGAGAAATGGTAGGACTTCAACGCCGTGAATCGACGTCCTGTTGCGACCAGGCAGTCCCAAATCGTGCCAGGGCATCAGTCCTGAGACGTCAACAGCGCGAATCAACGTGACAGTCGCGCCCTTGCAGTCCCAAATCGTGCCAAAACAGTGTTTCTGGGACGTCAGCCACAAGAATATTTGAAACTGCTGTTAACTGGTAAGGCGGATCTGCGCAGCGCGAAAGCGAGAGCCACAGTTCGAAAAGGAACCGCCCTCCATCCGTGAAACCTCCTTCTGCAGTTTTTGGCACGAATGTGCGCGGCGCTGAGGCGAAACTTGCGTTTTGAAAGCGGCCCGCGCCCTCCGCCCGTAAAACTCATGCAAGCATTGAAGACGAACATGCGCGGCGCTAGGGCGAGAGCCACATTTTGAAAACGGCCCGCCCTCCAACTGTGGAAGTGCAAAACTTGTAAGACGAATCTGCGTGGCACTCAACACAAACGCCACATATTGAAAATCACCCGTCCCCCATCGGTAAATCCGTTTTGAATTTCAAGCTTCAGGATCTACCCACTCGTCTCGGGTTGCGACAGGGAGGAGCTATGTATATGGAAGAGGGATGGGGGAACATGAGGACGGGGAGGAAGGACTCTAGAAGATAAACGAAACGGAGAAGGATGATGATACCAAGGAGGAGAAGCCCCAACGTCGCGACAGATCACGACAAGAGTTCCCAGCCCAGTGCTTCATGAAGGGTCCACTGAGTTGAACCTATGAATCCGCGAGTGCGCCATGGCTCAGCGGTTGAACCAAGTATTGGCCCTGCAACATCCTTGGATGGAATCTGGCCCCACTTGGCATAATGGATCAACCTCTATCAATCTGGCGCAATCTGGTTGGACATGTGGCCTCACTTGGCATCATCTGGACTCATATGCCTCCGCGGTGGCCGGTATGTCGTGCCCGCGCCGGCGAAGACCTCCCAGGACCAGCAGTTGCCTCCTAGCCTGCGCCCGCGGTCCCCAGAGGCTTCAAACATTTGATCGTGCAACAATATGCAGCGTTCCAACATCGAAAGCAATAGGCAGCGTTCAACATCGAAAATCATAGGCAGCGTTCAGACATTTACGAGGACCTCCATCGTCGTCGTCGTCGTCGTCGTCGTCGTCGTCGTCGTCGTCGTCGTCGTCGTCGTCGTCGTCGAGGGGCGGGTGTCTAATTAGCACATTCGTTGTCGATTCCTGCACACATCGCAGTCCCGAGTGCAGGCTCATCTTGTTAGATCGCTCCAGCACGCAGCTACTGCCCGAAAGCAGCCGTGCAACAGCAATAGTTAACCTGGAGATCTGGTGCTGTTTTTTTCGACACGGGGCCCCCCAACACCCGACCCTGTCTCAATAGGGCTGGCGAGCCCTCGGGGCCACGCGAGCCCGCGAGGACCCCCAGAGGCCGAAAACAACGGGAGACCTCCGCCTTGATTTTCTCAATGCGATGGATGTCTGGCTAGCAGTCTCCCGGGGAAGGCGGGGGGGGCTCGGAGACGACAGCGGCAGCAACGGCGCCTTCGACGACGCCGGCGACGACCGCGACGACAGCCAAGGCCGCCGCAGAGTGCCGAATTGGCATTCGGAGGCCTGTCCCGAGGGCTGCGGGCCCTGGACCCCGGAGGGGCCTCTCCCCGGGACCGCGCTCTTCCTCCTGCCTCGGTTCCGGGCGGCCCCGCGGCCCCCGGGGAAGGTCCCCAGGAGCCCGGGCATGACCTGCGTGGCCCGCGGCCGCGCGGGCTCCCGGCCCCCCCCCCCCCTGCGCCGACTCCCTTGCGAGGGCGCTTTTCCGCGGCTGCCCCACGCAGAGCTTGCCCGTGCGGCAGCGTGCCCAATGGGGCCGCCGCGCGCTCGGCATCCAGACCGAGAGGAGGTGGGAATGGACACACTCTTGCCTCCCGTGGAGTCAAAGGTGACCTCTCCTCCTCCTCCTCCTCCTCCTCCTCCTCCTCCTCCTCCTCCTCCTCCTCCTCCTCCTCCTCCTCCGGGGGCGCTTGACATCCTCACTTCGAGGGAAGAAACACGGAGATGAAGAAGTCGCAGCCCCCCTTCCCCCCCCCGCCTCCACTTTGCTTCCCCCTTCCCCCTGCCCACTTCCGGCTAGAATAGGAGGGGGCGGCAAAGAGGGGGGTGATGACCAGGGGGGGGAATATCATGGCGGTGGCCATGATATTTCCCCAGATCTCATCTTATTTAATCACGTCCCTGGCCCATGATTTGCACCCCCCCTCTTGGACGCCCCCATCTTGGCCGCCCCCGAGAATAGGAGGGGGCTGTGGCTTCCGGGCCGTCCCGCAGATCTCCAGGTCGGGGAGCTTCTTTTCGTGGCCTTGGCTCGTCCCGTGGCCAGCGTGCCCGCTTCTCCGGTGCTCCTCAGTGCCAAAACCTACCACCGATGGGCTACAGTCAAGATGCTGAAATAAGGAACAGTTTGGGTTCGGAAGGGGCTCGATGTTCCTCAGGTTCCTCCAGTGCTGTTCCTCTTGCCCTCCTGGGGCACGGAGGCGCCTACAGGACCAAGAAGGGGCTTCGTTCCTTATCAAGCGTTCCTTCTTTCAGCGGCCCGACTATCTATGATTTGAGTCCCTCTTGGGGGTCAGTGGGCGTCAAGACGGTTCAAGATGGCTTCAGTAAGGGCCAAGACGGCCCCAAGACAGTCCAAGATGGCCCGAAGGAGGCCCAACCAGCTCCCCAGACGCTCAATCAGGGCCGCAAGAGGACCCCCGAGAGCGCTACAACAGGCCCGACAAATCATTGATTTGCTTCAGGTCCAAGCGGCGCAAGAGCGCCTCTCTCTTTCTCTCCTCCCCCCTCCTCCGGCTGCCACTTTCGAGCCAGGCGTGGGTGATTCTGGCACGCAGCTTGCTGCTTGCCATGCCGACTTTCGCCACGGAGCGCACGGGAGCACATGTGGTGGCATTCGTCGCGCATCAACCAAAAACCGTGATCAGAGAGGCCATGGGCTCCTGATTTCACCGGGCGAGCTCCACTGCACGCAAAGTGCCCACTCGCAGATGTACACAACATCGAGCGCCGTTCGATGCAGTGGAGCCCAGTTGCCTCGACGCCATGGATCCAGGCCGCTTGCGAGCAGCTCCCTTTGGCGAGTCGTGAAGCGCGCCTGTCTGTGATGGAGCGCTCCCCGCAGGACGGACCGCAGCAGGCGCGGGCCCCGCTCGCCGCGGAAGTCTGCCGCTTCCGAGTGCCCACCTCTCTCCCCCTCTGCGCGGCCGCCCGTCTCCTCCCTCCCGCTCTCTCTCGCACGCTGGACAAAATCTACCCACCGCTGCCCCGGGGTTGGCCGCACGCCGGTGCGGATCGCCTCCGCCCCGCCGCCGGCGAAACCAAAAGCTCGCCTCGAGGCCATGGATTTTGGGCCGCCGCCGCGCGCAGCTGCACCTCTGCGAGTCGTGGAGCGCGCCCGTCTGGCATGGAGCGCTCCTGGCAGGGCGGCCGCGGCAGGCGCAGGCCCCGCCCCGCGTCGGCAGCCCCTGCCCGCGCGCTCGGGGCGCCCCGCGCCCTCGCCCCGCCTCGCGAGCCGCGCCCCCCCCCTGCCGCAGGAGCTCTGGTCCGAGCGCAGGCTCGTCGTCGGCCCTGGGATGAACCCGTTCCGCCCCGGGCCGGCGCCCAAACGCGGGGGCGCGCATCGACGAGGGACAAAAAGAGGGTAATACGCATACTGCTGCCCTTCCCTCGCTTCCGCCTTTCTGGGCCTCCTGGGAGGCCCTCGTCGCCACCGCTGGATTCGCCTCGAAAGATGGGCCAGAACGCACCCCAGGAGAGGTCTGGGGGGGAGTACTAGCGGTATCGGTGCCTCTTGGTGTCCCCAGAAGCGGGGGCGTCCAGGGGGGTGAGGCGAACTAGTGCACGTGGGATCATCAGTGGTAGTGATACTATTGTTGTCCCAGCTTCTATTGCTGATCGTCTTCCATACTGGGGTCTTGACCGGTCCGTCTGCCGCCACATAATGTCAGTACAATGCGTATGCGTATTTTTTGTCGAGGAGCGGCAGGCGCACACAGCAATCAGATATACCAAACATATTCCAAGCAGAGGGAGCAACAACAACAGCAGAATTGAGCACGACATGAATAAGGAATGATAAGGTCAAGCGCGTCTTGCCACCAAAAACGCATCGGCTGCGCGCCGAAGGGGCTGGAGCGAGGGATGGGTGGGGGCACTCTCGGACGGCACGGGCGCCTCTGAGAAGCCCTCCTCGCTTCTGAGGAGCCTTCGCAGACGCCTCCGAGCCCTTCTGCGAGGTCCCTCTGCCCTCTCGGGGAGGCCGCCCCCCCCCGGGCGCCGCCAGGCGCAGCCGTCCCCGCAGCCACGAGCTGGCTCCGGCACGCGGCGGCCTGGGCGGGCGGCCCGGCAGTGCCACGCCTCGGCTGCGTACGCGCAAGAGTGAGCTCTCCTCCTCCTGCCTCCTCCTCCTCTACCTCCTCCTCCTCCTCCTCCTGCTCCTCCTGCCCCCTCCTGCCCCCTCCTGCCTCCTCCTCCTCCTCTCCTCCTCCTCCTCCCTCCTCCTCCTCCTCCTCCTCCCTCCTCTCGCTCCTCCTCCTCTCCTCCTCCTCCTGCGTGTTCCTTTCTCCTCCTCCTCCTCCTCCCGCCTCCGCCTCCGCCTCCTCCTCCTCTCCCCTCGCTGGATGGGGCCTCTGACGTGCGGGCCCGCAGGGGTCCCCCTCCCCCCCGCACTTGTCCTGCACGCCTGGGTTGGGCGTCCCCGCGCCCCCCCCCCCCCCCCCCCCCCCAGAGCCGCGCCTCGAACGCTGCTCCTGCCTGCCTCCTCCTCTACCTCCTCCTCCTCCCCCTCCTCCTCCTCCTCCTCCTCCTCCTCCTCCTCTCTCCTCCTCCTCCTCCTCCTCCTCCTCCTCCTCCTCCTCCTCCTCCTCCTCCTCCTCCTCCTGCTCCTCCTGCCTCCTCCTGCTCCTCCTGCCTCCTCTCCCCTCGCTGGAGGGTGGCGCTCCGGGTGGATGCCAGGGCGGGTGGTGTCTGGCCTCGCCTGGCTTCTGGAGCGGGTTGCAAGTGCCTCAAGCGGCTTACGCGCGGCAGAGGTCTGGGCAGAGTGAGCGTAGCCCGCTCAGCAGAGTGACCCGATCCCTGTGGGCCACGTGGGGCGCTTGTGGCCCACGGATAAGCCAGGTCGGGCGAGATATATCCCACTCTGACATCCTCTTGGAGCCCCTCTGTCCCCTTAGTCGGACACTGGAACATGCACCTTACCAGTGGCGGGCTGTTTCTCAATCCCCGTACTTTTTGAGCGTCGGGGACGACGTCGGGGTGGTGTGGTGTATACTTGTTGCTCCGTTTCCCGCGGAATTGGCGACACATGCGTACACCAGGATCCCGTATACACCGGGCCTCCGTTTCCCCGTGCAAATTTCGGTGTGGGGCTGGAAGAGGCGTCGGTGTACAGAGTTCGGCTCCTTATTAGCACCCCCGGCGGCGGTCCAAGTGGGGTCACTCTTGCGTGCAGCCGACGCCCCGCGGCTCGCCGGCGCCGCCCCGCGCCCCGCGGCGCCCGCGCCCCGCGCCCCGCGGCGCCCGCGGCTCTCGCCGCGCCCGCCCCCGCCCGCTGCGGCCAGATGCCGGGCACGCCTCGGGCGGCGGGAGGCGCCGACTCGGAGGCTCGGGGGCGTCAGTCGAAGAAATGAGGAGGAGGAGGAGGAGGAGGAAGGAGGAGGAGGGGGAGGAGGAGGAGGAGGAAGGAGGAGGAGGGGGAGGAGGAGGGGGAGGAGGAGGGGGAGGAGGAGGAGGAGGAGGACAAGTACAAGCATACACTTTTGGCGCTCCGCGCGGGCTCCGCGCGCCAGGTTGGGGGGTCCAGCGCAGCTCCAAGCCATCCGCGCGGAGCGCCAACTGTTTATGTTTACTGAGTTTGTTTGTTCTTCCTGCGTACACCCTGCGAAATGCTTAAGAAATCATGGGTTAAGAAATTCAGAGTCTCAGAATTTCAATCAAACCCAAAATTTCGATCGAAATGTTAGGATTCACATTGGAACAATAAGAATAATCGAGACTCTGGCCGAAACCTTACGTTTTCTTAAGCATCGCCTAGGGTGTAGGCAGGGGCAACGATCGGGGGGGATAGGCAGAGGGGGAAACGCATCGACCCCCAATCGTCCATCGATCGCGAATAGGGGTCTGATAGCCCCGACCCGCCCAGGAGCGTGCGGATCTGCCATCGAGGGCCTATCGCCGATCTATCGGCGCTGTATCGCCGATTCCAGCCAGATCGTCCCGAGCGGCCACTGGAGAACCGAGTTACAGTGGTGGCTAGTCCACAAGAAAATGTTCCACACTAATCCCAACCCTGAGACCCCAGGACGTCCACTGTTTTTTCGTGTGGGAACGTCACGCTTTCCATGGCAAACCCATCGAAACCCAAGAAACCCAGGGCACCCTGGATACAAGCAAGGTGTTTCTTGGCATGGGTCTCTACTGCATGGCCTGGAAGCCAAACATTCAGAGAAGGGCCAGCTTGGTGAGTCAGTGGGGCTTCGGAGTGATCGCGCGGTTTCGGGACCTGGGTCGTCCTCCGAGGATGTCTCGTGCGACTGGTCTGCCTCCGCCGCTGCCGCCGCCGCCGCGCGCCGTCGCCGCCGCCGCCGCCGCCGCCGCCGCCGCCGCCGCCGCCGCCGCCGCCGCCGCCGCCGCGCCGCCGCCGCCGCCGCCGCCGCCGTCGCGTCGTCGTCGTCGTCGTCGTCGTCGTCGTCGTCGTCGTCGTCGTCGTCGTCGTCGTCGTCGTCGTCGTCGTCGTCGTCGTCGTCGTCGTCGTCGTCGTCGTCGTTGTCGTCGTCGTCGTCGTTGTCGTCGTCGTCGTCGTCGTCGTCGTCGTCGTCCGCTCCTCCTGCGTCACTGTCGTCGGCGCCGCCGCGCGCTGCCCGGGCCCGGGCCCGGCGGAAATCACCGCGCGGTCTGTCACCGCACCACTTTGGGACCGTCGAGAGGCCGCCTCCGCTGTGGCCGCCGTCCTCGCAGCGGCGGACCACTACGCGGCCGTGGGCGCGGCCTCGCGGGACCTTTCCACGTCTGAGCTCCGCCAGCATTACCTGCGGCAGTCCGTCCGTGTTCACCCAGACAAGATCGGGGCAACGTAGGGCTCGAGTTCGCCAGGGCCTGGGTTTGCCGACGTTTTGTTGACAGGCCAGTCTTGCATTTTGACGGTCCAGGGTCCAGTTTTCGTGGGATGTGTGCAGCGGGAGTTCGCGTCACATTCCAGATTGTGTCTCGTCATGTTCCAGACGGGCCTGTCGGGCGAACCCGAGTCCCCCGAACCCGAGTCTTGGGTCTCCCCGACAAGAACCCGCATCCAGACGCGACCAGGGCCTTCCAGCGGGTGTCGGCGGCTTGGGCGGTGCTCAGCGACGACGCCGCCAGGCGGCGCTACGACGCGGAGCTCGGGGCGGGGTCCGCAGACTCTTGCGGCGGCCGCGGCGGGCACGATGAGCCCGCGGTGCAGCAGCCCATGAGCGCGGAGGATGCCTTCGCCGCCTTCGCCTTCGCGACAGCCATGGCTGGATCCGCCATGAGCGGCGGCGCCGTCGGCGAGTTCGCCGAAACCCTGCTCTGGGCACAGCGCCTATCAGAGATGCGGGAGGGCGGGCGGGCGCCTGACGCGGCCACCGTCGCGACCGGAGGCCTCGCGCTCTCGGCGGGGCTGCGGTCGGTGGCCGACGCCGCGGAGTCCTTGGGCTACAGGGGCGCCAGCAAGGGCCTCCACCAGACCGCCTCGCTCATCCGCACCGCGAGCCACGTGACGGCCGTCGGCCACGCGGCCTCGCAGGTGCCGGCCGTGCGCGAGGCGATCGCGTCGGGCACCGCCGCGGCCGCGGAGAGGGCCCAGCAGCTCGGGGACACCGTGAAGGGCCTGAGGGACGGCGCCGGCGCCAGCGCCGTGCTGGGCGGCGTGCTGGGCTGGGCGCAGCGGGCCCGCGACGCGGTCGCGGGGGCCGCGGCGCAGGCCGGCGCTGCGGAGGCGCGGCCGGCGGAGGGGGCCCGCGCGGAGCTCAGGGGCCTCCAGGCCGCCGCGCACCTCAACGGACGGGCCTGCGAGGTGCTCGGCTTCGACGAGGAGGCGCGGAGGAGGGCAACTATGCAGATCCGCCGCGTTCCTCCCCCTCCCCCTCTCCCAGGACGTGGGGGCGTGATCCGAGGAGCAGGGGGGAGCCATGAGGACAGAGGTCGGCCTGTGTCATCGTTCGATCCTTGGAGGCGGGCCGGTACCGGGTCCGCATCCTGCCCCTGGGCGCCGGCGGGGCAGCGCGCGAGGCCGACGACGCGGCGGGGCAGGTGAAGCGGGTGAAGCAGGAGAACCTCGTGCTGCAGCCCCGGCTCGAGAGGGGGCACCTCGGCGGCTGACCCAGTCCAGGCCGCCCAAATGGGGTCCGAGTAGACGGGGTCGGGGGAATGCGCCGCAGCGCCGATGCAGCACCGATGCGGCCCCAATTCGTAGCCCGATTTTCTCCACGCCGACGGCGCCGCATCGGCGATGCGGAACGATCCTCCGGCCCCATCTGCTCGGACCCAGCTGGGCGGCCTCCACTGACCCATGGGGGCCGGAGGGCGGAGCTACCAGCGGTGTGTTTCAGCACTCATCGCAGCGAGTGAGCGGGAGCGGCAGCCGTGTGGCAGTCTGTGGTCGCGGGCCTTGAAGGAGGTCGTCGCGTACGTGGCCGAGTGTCGGGGAACAAACAATTTCATGACCATGCACAACTCGAAGGTTCGTGCGGATTTCTTGGTTCGACTCTGGACCCCCATCCCTGGCGCGCGGAGCCCGCCAGGGTCGGCGCCAGAGGCGCCGCCAGGGTGCCCCAGCGCCGACCCGAGGCATCCGCGCGGACCTCAGAGTTTTGATGTTAATGGCATTACCCTCCCCCTGCCCCTACCCCCTCTGTGCACGCCGCCAATGCTTCTTCCCCTGCGAGCAGCCACGACCAGGGCTGGACCCAAACGGTGGTTTGGCCATCTCGTGTGCCGTTTTGTTTTTGATCTTGTTTTGCATCCAGTGCGAAGCGAAGGCAAAACGAGGAAGAACGAACAGCAACACGAAGACGAAAAGCACTGTGTAGGCTCAGCCATGGCCACGACCGCGCCCGCGGCTTGCAGCCGACGCGCCTCCCCGCGGTCGGACAGGTGGGCCCCCGCTGCAGCGGCCGCCTCCCCGCGCAGGCGCCGTCGAGAGCGTCTCGCCCGCGCGTTCGGATGCAACTCCTTGGAGGTCAGATTCTGTTTTCGCCCTGGTGCAAATCCCGGCTGAATCCAGCCCAATCCCGTCTGATCCGGTTCAGTCCCGCCTAATCCCGCTTAATCCGGCCTGCACCCGCTCAATCCGAGGCCCGCTCCGGCGTAAAACAGCTCCCAAATGGGGCTTCATCCTCCCCGATCCTCCCGACGAGAACCCCTCGGCAGTTGCCTCCTAACGCGCGGGCGCTGTATCGGAGGGCACCAACTATACACCAACACCGATCCTGGCCCAGGATCATCCTGGGCCCAGCATCGGTGTATATGCCTTCTTGCGCAAGGCAGGAGGGCGTATACACCGATCCTGGGCCCAGGGTGATCCTGGCCAGGATCGGTGTTGGTGTATAGTTGGTGCCTTCCTAGCTGTAGGACGGCCCGAGAGCTCGAGGGCTGCCCGCCGCTCCGGCGCTCGGGCGCGAGGGCTCCGCCCTCGAGGCGTCGGCCTCTCGGCCCTCGGCCCTCGCGCGGGGGGGGGGGGGGCGCGGCGCCTCGGCCCCTCCCGCCTCGCCCCTCCCGCCTCGGCCCTCCCGCCTCGGCCCTCTCGCCTCGCCTCGGCCCTCCCGCCTCGGCCCTCCCGCCTCGGCCCTCCCGCCTCGGCCCTCGCGGAGTGCTGGTAATTGCTCGCTGGGCCTTCCTGACGCGCGTGGTGCCCCGCTCCCCCCCCCCCCGCCCCGCGCCTCCCTTCCCCTCCCCAGAACGCAACGCTCCCCCCCCCCCCCCCTCGGCCCTCGCCTCGGCCTCGCCTCGGCCCTCGCAGAGTCTTTGCTGGACCACTGGGTCTTAACAACGCGCGTTGTACCCCCTTCTTCCCCTCCCCTCCCCTCCCCCCTCCCCCCCCTCCCCTCCCCAGAACGTAACGCCTCCCCCTCCCCACCCCCGGCGTGGTAGTCCGCAGCGTGTCTGGCACCACAGTCTGAGGTGCGGGGCGGGACCCATCAGGCGGGGGGGGGGCGTTACTGTATGCCCCCCGCTCCGCCCACCCCCCCCCCCTCCCCCAAGAACGCCCGCTGTCACTGCGAATCAAATAGTGCTCTCCTCGAGGCGCCGGCTTCTAACCTCGGCCCTCGCGGGGGGATCGCGGAGCCGGGTTCCGACCGGGATCTCGAGGCTCTTGATAGGCAAGCGTAGATCCAGGCGCGTGGGTTAGCGACGGGTCCCGTCTCTGTGCGAGTTCGATGCGCTCTGTCACCAATTCAGTCGGCATTGGCGCCGTGTTTCGGGGGGGGGTATTTTCTCCGGTCTGTGGGCCTGGCGCCCGCGCGCCAGATCCATGGATCCGTTATCCGTGTGAGCGCGTGCCCGATCGAAGGTCCCCCAGGCAGCCCCGGAAGGATGGAAAGCGCTCAAGAGGACGAATCCCCCGTCGCCTTTCTCCCCACGCTCTTTCTCCGTTTCAGAGGCCTCCAGAGGCTCTCTGAGGTCCCTGGAGTTGTTCAGAGGAGACTAGAGGCCTCTGGAGGCCTCTAGAGTTCTCTCGAGGCCCAGAACTGGCCAAAAACATTCGAGGACCTCGATCGTCGATCCTCGAACCTACTTCACAAGACCTCGATCCGATTGACCTGTCTCATCCGCGGCCCCCCTGGGCGACCCCCTCTCCCGCCCGCAGATTTCTCCTCGCGGATCCATTCCTCATGGCCCCGGGGCTCGAGGAGCGCCGCCCGAGGGCGGACACCTGGGGGTCACACACCACCGAACACGCACCGTTCCCTCGGGGGCCTCCTCCCCGGCTGGACCGGCTGGCGGCCCTCGAGGCTGCTCGGCCCGCGCACGCCGCGCGGCCGCTACAGACGGGTGCGCGGCCGCCACAGGCGCCTGCTGACAAACAGACCTCCTCCGCTCTCTGCGCCTCCGCATCCTCGAGGCCCGACGTGTTTCATGTTTTGTTGTTTTCGACTGCGTCTCGATATACAGGGCAGCCGCAGGGATGTTCGGTGCACCCTTCGTTCGGGCGTCGTCGAAGGCCTCCGTGTGCAATATGTCGAGGGCGCTGAGGTCGGCTCATAAGTCGAGCTGTATTTGAAAACTAGCTCCGTGCTGCAACACTGTCCTCCTGGTATCGCTCTGCTCGGCGCTCGCGCTTGGCCCAGGCTCCACAAGAGGATGGACTTCGCCGACGTGCTAGTGCGGCTGTCGCGGGACTCCCCTGCGTTGGTGCCGAAGGACCGCGGGGGGGCTAGGGGTGGGGGGGGGGAGGGTTGCGAGGGAAGCGGAACGTGTGGAGGCCGGGGGGGGAGGACGGACGATGATGGTGATGGTGATGGCGATGGCGATGGCTTTATGATATCATGGTGGTAATGTGATTGATGATTGTGCTGCAAATGATGAAGATGGACATGATGACAAGCAGGAGGAGGAATAAGAGTAGTTAGAGGAGGATCATCTGGAGACAGAGGTGCGGGAGGAGGAGGAGGAGCAGCAATATTCTTGCAGCACTGGAGGAAGAGGAGAAGACGTGTCTGTGTGTGTGCGTTTGGATTATTCGTCTTGGCAGTGTCCCTGCTCGACGCTCCACCGCTGGCTGCAACTCACTGTCGCGTCGGAGGAATTGTATGTGCGTTCGCGCGCGCGTGTGTGTGTGTGTGTCTGTGTGTGTGTGTGTGTGTGTGCGTGTGTCTGTGTGTGTCTGTGGGCGTGTGTGTGTGTGTGTGTGTGTCTCTGTGTGTGGATGGTGGGGGGGCGGGAGAGGGATATGCGAGGAGGAAGAGCCTGAGGGGGAGGGCTATGAGGAGTATTGAAAGTATGGCGAGTGCGAGAAGAGGACGACGAGGAGCAGCAGGATTACGATGACGGCGAGGAGGAAGCGGATGATGAGTAGTCGGGTGCGGTGGGTGCAGTGGGTTGACCTTGGTTGCCCTGGGCGGAGTTCAGAAGACGTGGCAATAGTTGAGACGTCCATTGCCACGGCAGGCGAGTCAGGGGACAGGCGATGAACCCTTCTCCCCCTCGTTCTCCTTTCCCCTCTCACTGCTGTTGCTCCTCCTCCCCATCCTCCTCCCGTTTCGCTTTCCCTCCTCTCATGCCGCATCATCCTCTTTCTTCTTCTGCCTTCTCCACATGTCATTCCTTCGCATGCCCCTCCCTCTCCTCCTACCTCGTCTTCTCTCCTCCCCAGCCCACTTCGCTCTGGAGACCCCGCCCCGAACTGGACGTCTTGTGTGTTTCTTTGCGTGTCCGTCCCCCTTCTCCTTTTTGTGTCCATGGGCTCTCTCCTCAACCCTTATCTACCAGTGGTGGGAGCCGTTTAGTCTCCCGCCGTTGCTGACAAGAGTAGTTGGGCGCCCAGTCTGGGGCGCACAGTGGTGCTCCCCAAAGCAAATGCAAAACAGCGCAGGCGCAGATGGTGGTTTTGAAGCACCACTTTGATCGAAGCAGTGGGGTTTGTCGTTGTTGGGTCGCGGGTGGGTCGTGGGCGGGTCGTGGGGCGACGGCGACAAGAAACAATATCAGCAACAACGGCAATCCGCACCGCACAACCCCATTACACGTAAGCACCCAGGGTCAGTGCAAGACCGCTTGGCCCCCCCACTCTGATGTAGCCGCGTCTTTGCCGCTTGATATTTGACTCAGCACAACTCTCATCCCACCCCACCTTACTCAGAACAAGTCTCACCCCACTCCACCTTACTTCTTCCCAGCTACTCCTCCTCATCCCCCTCTCCCTCAGACTTCGTGAAGTCGTCCTGCTGCCTGTCGAACTCCTCTGCCACATCGTCCTATTTTGCACTTCCTCCTGCGCCTTCACTACCTCCTCCCGCAGCTCGCCTTTTCTCACTGCGCAGAACACGGTGGGGTTCTTTTGAGGGTCCCAGGTCCTCTAGACACCCGTCGGTGGATAGAGAAAGATCAGCGCGATGGGAAATCATAGGTGGAAGGGGCCGAATGTCTGACATGGTGCGAGCGCACCCAGCCTGCCTCCTTCCCCGTGCTCCTCTCCAAACATCTCTTCCCCCGCGGGCCAGCTCCCCGCCCCTTCGTCGCCTGGCGCCGCTTTCGCCCGGCACCGTGCTCTCCACCTTGCTCTTCGCCGTCCTCCTGGTCCCTCTCGTCGTCGTCGTCGTCGTCGTCGTCGTCGTCGTCGTCGCCGCCGTCGTTCTTGTCGATTTCGCCGTGGTCGTCGTCGCCGTCGCCGTGGGCTTCGTGGCCGCTCTCGTCGTCGTCGTCGCCGTCGCCGTCGCCGTCGCCGTCGCCGTCGCCGTCGCCGTCGCCGTCGCCGTCGCCGTCGCCGTCGTCGTCGTCGTCGTCGTCGTCGTCGTCGTCGTCCTCACAACGTTGTCGTCGTGGTCGTCGTCGTCATTGTCGTCGTGGTGGTGGTCGTGGCCGCCGCCGATGGGTGCGCGCAGGACTGCACCGCCGAGCTCTCCCGTCGCTCGCCCAAGTGCGGCGCGCTGCTGAACAACGGCATGGCCCCGCCGCCCAGCCCTCCCTCGCCGCCAGCGTGCCTGCCCTCGCGCGCATGCGCGCGCGTAAAGGCCCTGCTCTGTTGACTCTTGGCAAGAGGTTCGAGGCTTCGCCGCCCGTTCCCTCCCCCCCCCTGCTTGTGTCAGGAGGGAAAATACACAGACACAATGAATGTCCGATCCCCAGGAGGATATAGTAAAATTTGGGAAGTGGGGGGAAGACGAAATTCCAGAAAATATAGAATATGGGGAATCCTCGGATGTGTGTTTATTTAGTTGTGTGTCCCTGGACCCCTTCATTGTGGCCGCCCTCCCTCGCCTGGCCATCGCTCGCTTGTGGCCAGTGCGCATTGCTGCGGCCCGATTCGGCTCCGACCGCGCCGAGTGATCGCTGGCGCCGCAACCCTCGAAGCGTTTGTCGGCTTTCCCAGGCGTCTGCAGAGGCCTCCCGGGTTCTTGCCTTCTCCTCCTTCTCGTCCTCCTCCTCGTCCTCCTCTTCCTTATCCTCCTCCTCCTCCTCCTCCTTTTCCTCCTCGTCGATCCGCCTCCTCCTCCTCCTCCTCCACCTCATCGATCCGCCTCCTCCCCTATGGAAGGCCTCTGGCGGAGGTCTCGGAGGCCTCGGGAGGCATCGGGGGAGGCCTCTGGAAGCTCCTGTGCGTCGCCACGGTCGAACACTGCTCGGAGAGCGTAGGGCTCGGCTTCGCGGCCAGGATCGGTCGCGCCAGACCGGGCCGTGGTGCCCTTAGGGCCGCCAGTCGTGGGGCCTGGCCCTTTGGGAGGCCTGGCGTCTCTGGATCTCTTCATGCAGTGGCGCCGTGTCCTGGTTTGCCTATAGGCCCACCAAAGAATGTTATAAGATTTTGTTTGGTTTGCACGAGATGTGCTTAGACAATTCCTGGATGGGACAGTCTTATCTTATCAATCTTGCTTATGTTTAAGAACCGTGCTTTTGTTATCATGATATTGCTGGGTTCTAAGAACATGTCGTGATAGGCCGGTAGGAATGCCAGGACGGTCGATTCCTGCTAAATGTCTTGTTTTGTGTACCGAGCAGGCCGTGCTTGCGGCGCAGCTGCAGGCCTTGCACGATTTGTTGTGCCTCATCATTTCTCGCGAGGTGCGTTGGGCTGCCAACGACTTTGGGAATGGAGGGCAGCTGCTCGATCGAAGCAAGGTTTCAGGGTAGGAGCTG
>CAUYUJ010020259.1:629087-654087 GCA_963575745.1 Prorocentrum cordatum
GGCGTCTCCCGCGCGGCGCAGGACCTTAGGGGCGTTCTCGCGCGGCTGCTGGACGGGCGCCAGGGCAGCAGCGAGGAGATGGGCCTGGAGGGCGTCGCGGGTGAGGGCGGATCTCTGATCCCGCGCGGGTTGATGTCCAGGCGGGCTCACTGCCGCAGGGTGGCCACCCAACAGCCTGGGCGCCTCGCCGAGACGAGCTTGGCCCAGATGGCGGACTTCCTCGGCGCACAGGAGGGGGGGGGCGCCGTCGACCCGCAGGGCGCGATCGTGCTGCTGTGGCTCCTCACGGTGTACCTCCCGCAGCACCCCGTGCGGGAGATCGGCGTGCCCGCGTGCCGCGAGTTGCGGACGCTCGCCGAGGCGCTCGGCCTCTTGGTGCAGGGGCGCTTGGCGGCGGTGGCGGACCTGCTCGCGCGGCGGTTCAAGGCGCTCCAAGTCGCGCTCCACGACGGGAACTGGTCGGGGGCGAAGTGGCTGGATCCCATCCCGCCGCGCGACGAGCCCACCGCGCTGCGGGGCGAGGAGGGGGGTCTGGTCAGGGGCATCCAGGCGGGCGAGCTCAAGTTGGACGAGCTGACCGCCAAGCTGCGCAAGCCGGGCTAGGGGTCTGGCCGGGGCGAGGGGGTTTCGCAGCTCCCGCCTCGTCCAGCAGGCCCTGCGGGGGGGTGCCCCCCGCGAAGGCTGCCCCGCCGCCGCGGCCTCCAGCGGCGCTGGGAGACGAGCCGGCCGAGGCGAAGGGTCCGAGGGCCCCTCGCGCCGCGCGGGCGGGAAAAGGGGGTCGCAGCGCGGGCGCGCGGGCCGACGCCCGCGCTGCGACCCCGCGCTGCGACCCCGAGCAAGGGGCGCTAGGCTCGCCTTGCGAGCGTCGTGGCCGAGCTGAAGAAGAAGGGCCCCCCTGCCCAGACGGTGGCCCGCACCCCCTGGGCGGCGAAGCGCTGAGCGTCGCCCCGCCCAAGGCGCCGTCGTCGGGCGCGGCCCAAACCACCCCTGCTTGCGGCGAAAGCGGCGAAGGTGTAGCGGCACCGAGCGCCGCCAGCGGATGGCGCGGGCGCAGGCGACGCGCTGCCGCCGCTGGAGCTCGGCGCTGCCCTGGCCGAGACGGTAGCGCCGCGGGCCAGCGCAGTCGGGGCCGAGGCGGCGCTGCCTGAGTCGCTGCTGCTGCGCGAGGCGTCGGAGAGCATGGCGGCGCGGCGCAGGAGGTCGCCCGCCGAGCTTGGTCGGCCCATGCGGCGGGTCGACCTGGCAGTCAAGCTCGTGAAGTTCGCGCAGCTTCATCCTGGCACCCTGGGTCGCCTCGCAGGGCAGGCGCTCCCATTCGAGAGGAGTGACGCGAAGGCCCGAGTCCGGGACCTGCTGCCTCTGCCTCTCCCGCCCCTCGAGGAGTTTGCGAGGTGGGCCCAGGCTGCCGAGGGCTCGCGGTGTCGCCTCGCGCCCGTAGCCAGGGCGGTCGCGGCTGAGTCGTGGGCCAACGTGAGTGTGCTGGGCCTCGACTCATTGGTCCGAAAGACACCCGTACCCGGGGCCAGCCAAGGTGAGATGGGCCGTCCGGGGGACTGGGCGCTTGCTATTGTGCCCGGTCAGCTTGCCCCGCGCGCGCCAGTGCAGCATCCGCGCGTCAAGACGCAACGGCGCGCTCGATGGTTGGGTGTCTGACTGCAGCGACAAGCGCTGGTTTTTGTTAGGGACGTCTCGGGGCATCGTGGTGCGTGCGCGGTTCAAAGCCGCCCAAATGTGGCGGCGCTTGTCCCAATCGATATCGAGTTGCATTTCCTCGCTATCCTGGCAACCAATGCGTCTGGGCCTGCCCCTAGGAACGACGTTGCAATGTCGCGCCCCCCAGGGGGGCCGCAGCGGCCACGTCGGGGACGGCTCTGGAGGGCATGATATGTGCCCGAGAGCGTTTTGGGCCTGCCGCCACCTCGGCTAGGCACGGGGACCTGCCTGAAACCACCGAAACTTACCCAGACCTAGCTGGGGTGAGCTGCGGCACCCCGGCGAGGTACGGATTTGTTTTTTTGGGTTTTCATTGGGCAACCGTACCTAGCTGGGGTGATCCGCAGACGGCCGTCCAAGGGGGGCGGCCTCTGGCGACCTCGCCCAGGGCACAGATTCATTCGCGATGTCTCTGCATCGACTAATTCGCGATAAGGCGGTTATCGGGCAATGACGTTCGCGCCAGATGTGTTCGCATGCGCCTCCGAGTGCGCGTTGACTCCTCGACGCCCGGATGTGTGTCTGGGGGCGCGCCTACGCAGTATCTGGTCTACATCGACAACAACCAACGCAGGGTCGGGCACTCCGCCGATTCGAACGCACGTGCGATCGGTGCTAACGTGCGCCCCGAGAAGACAGCGGTCTGTAATGCTCGATCGGCTGTCGTTTCTACACTTGTGCAGCCACCGTCAGCTGCGACGCACCGCCCCCCCCGGCCCCCTGCCACCCTGTCTAGGTCAGGGTACGGGTATCTTTCGCGCTCGAAATCAACCGCATGCACTGCGGGGTCGCTAGGGAATCTCTCCGACTCGGAGCGGCGCTGACGCTGGCGCAGGAGACGGCCGCGCGGCACATCCGCTCGCGGGCGGCGGAGTTTGCCCAGCAGCCTTTCGAGGCCGTGGCCGTCGCTTCCCTGGGCGACGCGGTCGCGATCTCGTCAGTGGACTACGGCGGGCGGCCCATGATGCGCGCTCTCCTCTGCGCCCTCGCGGAGCTGGCCCCTGGCCTGCCGAAGAGGGGGCACGCGGCGACCCTGGGCGCGATCGACTTCGTTGACGACGAGGTGGCGCGTTGGCTGGCCGACCCCGTGCTGGCGCTCAAGGCGGAGGCGGACTTCCCTGACCCCCGTGGGAGGCCCTGGCGACGCACATCGTGGACCTCGGGATCTTTACCGTGCTTCCCGCCGAGGAGCTGGTCCGCGTCCGCGGCGAGCCTCTGCTGAACGGGCTCTTCGCTGTGGAGAAGAAGGGCGCCCCCGGGCATGGGGCCAGTCGCGTCGCGAGGCTCATTCCGAACATGGTGCCTGGCAGCGCGTTCATCGAGCCACTCATAGGGGAGGCGGCCATGCTTGCTGGATCCACGAGCTGGGCGTCGCTGCGCACCCCCGAGGGGAAGCTGCTCCTTTGGTCGGGCGACGACAAGAAAGGAGGCTTCCTTCGTGTGGCGCGTACCCCGTGCATGGCACCGCTACGCGGCGGTGGGGCGGCCACTGGCGGGCTCGCTCTTCGGGCGGCAAGAGCCTGAGGTGTGCCTCGCGTCGATGGTGATCGCGAAGGGCTGGTCTCAGGCGGCCCCAGTGTACCAGCGCATCCACAGGCGGCTGCGCCGCCTGCCACCGCCGCTGGGCGCGGGGCTGCCCCCGCAGGCGGAGTGGCGCAAGGATGCGCTGCGGCCCGTCGCCGCCGCTGCAGAGGAAGGAGACTCAGCGTGGCGGCAGGTCTACACCGACTTCGACGCGCCCGAGATCGCGGAGGAGGTGCGCGCCAGACGCCTGGTAGGCTCGCTGGCGGAGATGCAGGTCAGATCGCGAGCCAGCTATGACAGGGCTGGCGTCGCCTACTCGGCTCACTGTAGGCAGCTTAGGGTCGAGCGCGTGGGGGCCGACGTCGTCGGCGAGTCCGGTCGCCTGGCCGCGCCCATGGCCAAGTCGCTCGAAGCGATCGCGCTGTGCCTGGCCTCCTTCGGGCTAGAGGCCGTGCCGTGGCGGCTCGCGATGCCGATCCTCGGGCGCTTCGCTCGGCTTTTCGAGTTCCGAAGGCCCCTCTTCAGCGTGCTCAACGAGGTCTGAAGGTTGAGCTCGCAGCGCGGCAACGTCAGGTTCTCGGCGGCGATGGTCGAGGAGCTGCTGGCCGCCATGCTGGTGATGCCGATGGCCACGACCTCGCTGCGAGCCGAGATCGAGAGAATGGCCGCGGTCTCGGACGCGTCCGAGCTCGGCGGGGGCGCGTGCGCGTCAGTGGGCCTCCGAGCCGAGGCGGGGGCCAGCCTCGACGGCGCTCCGACGCTGGACGACCAGATGCACCTGGGGGCTCGCCTGCTGCAGCTGCCCGCCGAGCCCTCAGAGCCCTGGACGGTCGCCAACCCCCTCATCCCGCGGGCCGCGGTTCTGAGGACGCCCAAGGTGCTCCTCGCAGGCCTGTTCGACGGGATCGGGGGCTTGGCGGTGGCCTTCTCGCGATTGCCCGTGCGGGCCATGGGCTACGTCGCGGCGGAGACGGACGCCAAGGCGCGCAGGGCGGTGCGCCTGCGCTGGCCAGGCGCGCTCGGCTGGGGCGACGTGACGCACGTGGCGGCCGCTGTCGCGAACGAGCTGCGGGACGCCTACTGCGACGAGGTCGACCTCTGCGCGCCGTCCGCGGGCAGCCCCTGGCAGGACCTGGCCAGGCTGAACGCGTCGGGCGCGGGCTTGCGCGTCCGGCTTGTTCTACGAGGTGCCCCGCTTGCTGGCGCTCCTCAAGGTGGCGTTCGGTCACGTGCTGAAGTGGTTCGTCGAGAACGTCGCGAACATGACGGCGGACAACCGGGCTGAGATCAGCAGAGCCCTCGGCGTCAAGCCCTTTCTCGTGTGCTCGTCCGTCCTCGTGCCCTGCCGACGTCCCAGGCTGCGCTGGATGAGCCGGGGGCCGCACGTCGCCGTCCCGCTCGCCGTGGTCGCGAGGGACGGGTTCCGCGAGGTTCGCGCGCCGAGGGGCCCCCTCTGCGAGGTGGCCTGGCAGGACGAGGGAGCCCGTTGGCTGGGCGCTCCAGGCCCGTTCTCAGCGCTAGCATGCCGCAGGCCGCTGCCGAAGTTTCCCTCGGCCCCGAGAGGGCTGGGGCTGCAGCAGGCCTCGGCTCGGCGGCGGCGCGCGCTCGGTGGGGGGCGCATTCGTTCCGATATCGCGTTGCCCTGTGCGAGGAGAAAAACTTGCTGCTGGACAGCGCTGCGGGCTCCGCTCCTCGCCCCCCCCCCCCCCCTCCAGCCCGGAAGGGGAGATGATGCTCGGCTTCGATGTAAACTACACGTCCGTAGGTAGCCACGAAGGGCTCGAACGAGCGCGACTGCAGCGACGTTCGGGCTGTCCTTCTGGGCAACAGCTTCAGCGCCCACGTCGTCGCATGGCTGGCGCAGGCGGTGCTGCTGGAGGCGAAGGCGCTGAGCAGGCCACTGGAGGTGCAGGAGCTGGTGCACTCTGGCTGGCGCCGACCGTCGCGGGGCGCCATCGGGCGGTGCGCGAGCGAGCTGGGGGGCCCAGACACCTTGGCCTCGCGACGGTTGGTGCTGCACTACCTGGCCCGAGTGGAGGAGGGCGGGACCGACGTGCGCCTGGGCTGCGGCCTCCCCTACAGGCCGCGGTGGCCGCGGTCGAGCCTCGACCCGTTCGTGCGGTGGTGGCGCGCGGTGTTGAGCATGGTGCGCCTGCAGCCAAGAGCGCCCACATAAACGTCCGAGAGCTGCAGGCGGCGGCGGCGGCGCTGCGGTGGCGCGCCCGCAAGGCGAGTCGGCGTGGCAGCAGGTGGCCCCGCCTCGTCGACAGCCAGGTCGTCGCGGCGATCGCGACGAAGGGCAGGGGCAGCAGCCGCCGCCTCCAGCCCGCGCTGGCCAGGTGGGCCGCGGTCGCGGTGGCCGCCGACATGCGCCCAGTCGTCGGCCACGTCGTGTCAGAGGACAACCCCGCTGACGAACCATCGAGGAGGTTGCGGCGTGTCTCGCGGCTCAGGACCGCCGCGCCCAGGCCGCCCAAGCTGCTGCCCCCGCGCCGCGGGGCCTCCCCGCCGCGCGTGCTCGGCTGAGGCCGCGCGCCCTGCGGGCCCAGTCGCCGTTCCTGCTCCGCGCGGGCGTCGCGACGAGGCATCGGTGCTCCGCCGCGGTCGGCCCCCTGCTAGTGCACTGCGGCGTCGCAGGGGGCGGCGTCGAGGCGCTGGACCAGGAGGGCGAGGGCGCCGACGCGCTCGTCTCAGGGTGCCTGGAGGTCCTCTGGGCCTCGGGCGCGGGCGTCGCGGCGGCGAACAACGCGGCGGCGGGCGCGCGCTTCTTCGGCCCGCGCCATGGGCGCCGGTTGGATCTGAGCTGGGCGCTGCTGAAGGCGTGGCGGAAGAGGGGGCCCGCGGCGCGCGTGCCCCCGTTCACGCCCGAGATCGTCGGGGCCATGGCTGGCCTAACGCTGCAGGCAGGCTGCGTCGACGTCGCGTGCCTCCTGATGGTTGATTTCGAGGGCCTGCTGCGCGGTGGCGAAGCCTTCGCGCTCTGCAGGGGCGACGTGGCTTTCCGCGGCCAGTGCGCGGTCCTCCGCGTCGCCTCGCCCGAGGTCTCCGCGGGGCGCGAGGCGGCGGAGGCGGTCGTCATCAGGGCGCCGATCGCCCTCCAGCTGCTGCGGCTCGTTACGCACGTCCTGGACGATGGGGGCAGGCTCAGCGCGCGGTCGCCGCGCAAGTTGCGGGCGGCCCTCGCAGCGCTGGTGGAGGGCCTCGGCTCCCAGTGCCCGCTCAGCTGGCATAGCTGCCGCCACGGCGTCGCGTCGGAGTGCTTCCTGCGGACCAAGAGTATGAAGCTCACCTTGGTCCGCGGGCGTTGGGCCAGCAGCCTCGCAGCCCGTGTATATGTGGAGGGTGCGCTGGCCGACCTCGTGCGGGTCCAGCGCGGTGACGCGCAGGCGACGCTCGTCCGACAGGGGCTCCAGTCGCTGCGTGTCTTCTCCGAACTGCCCTAGTGCAGTATCTATTCTGATCGGCGTGCAAAAACTGTAGCATTTTTTCAGCGTCTTCTCCTCACCCGCCCCGCCTCTCGAAGTCCTCTTCCTGATGCGCCCCATGGGCAAGCCAGCGTTGGTCTGTGGGGTGCCACGGCGTCCCTGTGGGGGTCCTGGGCCGTCGCGGGGCGTTTCGGCGGCCCCTCGATCTCGGCTTGGCGCAGCTGCTTCGGGGCCGGCACAGGGGCGCCGCGGTCGCAGGTGCTGGCGGAGTCCCGAACGGGGCGCAGGCTGTAGGCAAAGAGATGGCGTTTTTTTTCCCACAGGTCTGGCCTCAGAGGTCCCCTTCCTGTCTCGCCCATGGGCAAACCAACGGCGGCTTGTGGTGTGCCACGTCGTTCCTGGGGGTCCTGGTCCGGCTCCCCGCTTTTGGCGAGACGCAGCTGTTGCGGGGTCGTGCCAGGGACGTCGTGGCCACAGGTGCTGGTGGTGTCTTGGAAGTGTTCAGGTTGCAGGCGAGAGGTTAAGACCTTCTTTTCACCCGCCCCACCTCTCGGAGTCCTCTCGCAGGCGAGAGGCGGCGGCCCTCTCCCGACCCACCCTCGAAGGCCCTCGTCCCGATCGCCCCGAGAGAGGGTGCGGGTTGCAGGGTGGTGAGGCGGAACGGTCAGGGGGAAAAACTTTCACACTTGAAGTAGGTCCGGCCTAACGGCCAGTAGGATGGGGTGTGGAACTACGGGGGGGTTGCTTAAGAGCGGCCCGTTGGGCCAACGTGAGGGGAAATTGGGCTACACTCGGCGTCCCCCCAGCGTTTGGGGAGAGGGCGGCACGCGGTCAGGGGCCGCCCTTGGGGGCCCGCCGACGCGGTCGGTTGGGGCCCCCCCCGATTCGGGCCGGATGCTCTCGGACGAGGCGCGGCGTTCCCTGGGGCCGCGGTGCCTGTCTTCGGAAACGCTACTGGGGTCTAGAGGGGCGTCAGAGCGTACTGACCATTGGAGAGGGAACGCTTGCCCCAAAAATGTATATAGATACACCAATATATATGTGTAGATGCGATCATCATGATGTAAGTATTATGCAAATTCATTCGTACAGCTTGTTTCGTTTTTCTCTGTCTCTCTCTGCCTCTCGTTCTCCCTCTCCTGTACGCCCCGTCAACCCCGAGCAGGTGCCCAGTTCCTCCGGGAGAACGAGTTCAACCCGAGCTGGAGCGAGGACGGAGGGGGGGAGTGGCGAGGCAGGGCACACGACGGGCTCGCAGCCACGCGGATGCATGCACTAGCACGGGCTCCTGGAAGTAGCTATGGCGGTGACGCTGGAGGCGAGAGGAGGGAGTAGTGAGGCAGTCGAGAGGAGGGAGGGAGGGAGGGAGGGGGTTGCGTGGCGGCGTGGCGGAAAGCTGGCTCCCTGAATGTCGGATGAGGGAGTCGGATGGCGGTCGAGAAGAGAGTGGGAGGGAGGAGGGAGGGAGAACGTGAGAGGGTGGGAGGTGCGTGGCGGCGTGGCGGGGTGTGTGCTCCCTGAATGTCGGATGAGGGGGTCGGATGGCGGTCGAGAGGAGAGTGGGGGGGGTGGAGGGAGGAGAAAGGACTGTGAGAAGGTGGGAGGTGCGTGGCGGGAGGCTCGCTCGCTCAGCGTCGGACGTGGCAGGTGCCTTTCTCGAAGCACGAGGGCAGGGAAGGGTCGCGCAATGTGACGTTCACACTCCTGAGCGGGAGTGGAATGTATAAGAAGATGGGGGGATGATCGGGAGGAGGAGGACGGGCAGGATGATAACGAGGACGATGATGGTGGCGATGCTATTGCTGCTGCTGGTGATGACGATGATGACGACGCTGATGATGATGATGATGATGATGATGATGTTGATGATGATAATTATGATGATGCTGACGACGATGGTGATGATGATGAGGATTTCGATGCTGCTGCTGATGATGATGAGAAGGAGGGGGCGGATGATGATGATGCTGCTGATGATGATGCTGATGCTGATTATGATGCTGATGCAGATGATGATGCTGATGATGATGCTGCGGATGATGATGATGATTGCCGTGGTGATGATCATGTTGCTGATGATGCTGACGATGATGATGGCGGTCATCATCACCATGCTGATGCGCATGATGATACTGATGATGATGATGATGATGATGATCATGATGGAGACGACGCTGAGGAGGACGACGATAATGATGATGGTGATGATGATGCTGATGTCAATGCTGATGCTGATGCTGCTTACACTGCCGATAATGCTGGTGACGATGACGATGGTGATGGTGACGGCAACGATAATGCTGATGACGGTAATGATGTTGATGTTGATAATGGTCATGATGGTGTTGTTGTTGATGATGATGATGATGATGACGATGACGATGACGATGATAAGGTTAATGTTGATGCTGTTGATGATGACGATGGCGATTATCATGAGGCTGATGATGATGCTGATGATGATCTGGATGATGATGATGCTGATGCTGATGCTGATGATGATGATGATGATGATGATGATGATGATGGTGAGGATGGTATTGTTGGTAATGGGGATGATTCGGATGATGAGGATGCCGATGATGACGATGCTTGTGATGATGCTGCTGGGGATGATGTTTGTGACCACGATGGTGTTGATGCTGCTGATGATGATACTGTTGCTGCTGCTGATGATGATGATGATGATGATGATGATGTCGATGGCGATGAGGATGCCGATGCTGATGCTTCTGCTGCTGACGATGATGATGCTGCTGCTGATGATTATGATTGTGGCAATGATGCTGACGACAATGATGACACTGCTGATAATGATGATGCTCATAATGCTTCTGACGATGATGCTGATGCTGATGATGCTGATGATGGCTGTGACAATGACGATGATGCTGACGATGCTGATGATGAGGATGCTGATGATGCTGATGATTATGATTATGGGCTATAGCGATGATGATGCTGATGATCATGCTTCGGATGATGGCGAGGATGATGATGACGATGATGATGCTGATGATGCTGCTGCTGATGATGATGATGATGATGCTAGTGCGGATGATGGTGATGGAACTGATTATGATGTTAATGCTGATGTGTGTGATGATGCTGAATTGGATGATGACATGGTGGAGGACGAGGGTGGCAGAGAAGTGGGCATGTGAATGATGAGGTGAGGAATGAGGATGATAGTGAGGAGGACGGGGAGGAAGCGGGGGAGACACATTACATACCGAGGTCGCGGAGGACTGTCAAGGAGCGGGAAAGGATGAGGAGGAGGATCAGGAGGAGGAGGAGGAGGAGGAGGAGAAGGAAGAGTTGGAGGAGGACGAGGAGAGGCAAGACGAGGGCAATGAGCAGCTAGAGGAGAAGCAGGATGACAAGGTGATTTTGAGGCGGTGCCCTGGGGTTCCCCCCTGAGCACATTCGGCACCCGAGTTCGTCCTGGCGCCACAGCGTGCATCCGGGCGCGCTCAAGTGTCCAGCAGGGGTCGGGTCCTCCCAAATAGATTCGACGCTGTGAACAAAGGCACGGCGTCGCGAAATCTTCGCGGCCCAGCCCAAGGTGCAAAGCACGCGGTGGTTCATCCGATTTGTTGGTTTCGCGCCACAGCGTTGCAGAGGCAGACGTCTCAGTGCGATGTGAGGCATGCAAGAGCAGGGGCAGGGGAGAGGAATAGAGAGAGAGAGAGAGAGAGCTAGACAGAGCGGGAGAGGGAGGAGGAGCAATCGCCGTCTGCCAGCGTTGTAATCGTTGCTCCCCACGGGCTGGGGTGTTCTCGCGACTACGTTAACACAAGACGCGACGCCGCGAAAGCATCTTGACACGAGCTCCCGACTCCATGGTTCTAGGCCGCCTTCGGGATCGCGCAGGGAGCCGAGCTTCGCGCGTTTCGCGGTCTGGGCCAGAGCGGTTGCCATTCTCCGGGCGGGCGGCCCGATGGGCGCGGGGGCGCGCGAGGATGCATGCGAGCTGCGCACCGCGGGGCGCGAGGGCGCGAAGGAGGGGGGGGGTGACCCAGATGCTTCCGCGCGACCTCTCGAGCCGGATCGAGATCGGCGTGAGGGCGTCCGGGGGCGGCCCGGAGGCGGGGCCTGTGGAGGGCCTGGCGTGTCGCGCCGCCGGCTGTGGCCCGCCACGCTTCGGCGCGGCACGCGAGCCGCGCCCTCCCAGTTCCCGAGCATCAGCGCCGCAAGGTGTCCCCGCCCTGCCAGCCTGTGAAGCGGAGCGACACGCCATCCACCTGCACGGCATCGCGTGTCGCCGGGGCCGCCGCCGCGGCACGTGAAGCAACGGTCCCGACCGTACGAGTGCGCCCCATGCGCGTTGCCGTAGGCCCGCGGCGCGCCCTGGGACGTCGGAGGCCCTCTGCAGGCTCACGTCGGCACGGCCTCTGGCGGCTGCAGGCTCGGGCGGAGGCTCGGGGGGAGCGGCTTCGGGCTTCGCCCCTCGGGGGGGGCTTCTCTACGTGGGGGGGGAGCTTTCCCGTCGTCGTTGCCCGCCGCCGCCACCGCTTTTGCCGCCGCCGCCATCGTCGTCGTCGTCGTCGCCGTCGCCGTCGCCGTCGCCGTCGTCGCCTTCGCCGTCGCCGTCGCCGCTGTCCGCCAACGTACACCGCCGCCGTCGTTCGTCTGCGTCGCCGCCGCTGCCGTCGTCGTCGTTGGCCGCCGCCGCTGCCGTTGTCGTCGTCATCGTCGTTTCCGGAGGTCTGCAGAGATCTCTGCATGTCCCCGTGGGGTCTCAGTGGGGGCCTCCCGAGGCCCAAGGAGGCCAACAACGCCTGCGGTCGCGAACTTTGTCTCAGCGTGTCGTCTCGCTGGTTCTGGCCCGCCACGCTTCGGCGCGACACGCTATCCACATCTTGGCCCCCAAGCGTCAACGCCCCGAGCCTTTCCCAGCCTCCCGCCCCGCTCGCAGGACATAGCGTGTCGCTGGGGTGGCCGCCGCGACACGCTGAGCGAAAGTTCCTGGTCGACGTTGTCGTCGTCTTCGTCGTCGTCGCCGGCGGCGTCGATGCTATGCCGTCGTCGTCGGCGTCGTCGTCTTCGCCGAGGACGAGCAGCGCGCGCACATGCAGGCGCTCCTGTCGGCCATGAAGCACAGCTACCGCTTCTACCGACAGGCCTGCCTCGCCCACGAGCCCGGCGACGAGCACTGCGACACGAAGGCCGCCGCCGTCGTCGGGTCGTTCGAAGACTGGGGGCCGTTGTTGGTACAGTAGGTTCGTGTGTCCCAGCCTCGCGTTCTCGGGTGGGGATCGCTCGAAGTTGCAGCTGCTGTCGTTCTTGTTCCAGCAGCCTGCGGCAGTTCCCGTCAACGTGCCGGCTCAGCACTCCGAGTGGCGACTGCCGAGGAGCGCCCAGGAGGCCGTCATGTGTGACACCTCGTATTTCCATGGGTGGTGCAGCCGTGTTATGTGACACGGTCTTCCGCGTCGCGTTGGGGTGTCTTTCGTCGTATTGGGCGTCATCGTTTTCTGCCCTTCGTCTTCTTCTCTCTTTGTCTCTTTGGGCCTAGTGGGGCCCACCTGTATGCCTCTTGTGTGTGCGTGGAGCTTTCTTCGGAGGGCGAAGAAGCGACACCGCTAGGGGACCACCTCTTAGGATCTCAAGCCCTTCGGCTGGAGGCCCCTCGAGCCCTGAGGTTCGAGCTGGGGGTCTCGTGAGAGAGGCGGAGGTCCAGTCCACATTCGTTTTCCAAGCGGGTGCGAATAGCCGCTCGGATTCAAAGCCTACGGTTGGAGTGCTTTAAGGAGGGCACCCCCACCTGTTTTTTGGTACGGTGTGTGTAGGTGTGTGTGTGTGTGTGTATGTTTGCGTGTGTGTATATGTGTGTGTGCGAGTGTTCGAATGGTAACAAGGGAAGAGTACAGATGATGAGCGTGTAGGTGAGCTTGTGGGTTGGAGTGTTGGTGAGGGTGAGTGTTGGTGCGGGTGTGCCAAGTGAAGATGTGAGTGCTGGTGAGGGTGAGCCAAGTGAAGATGATAGCAGCGACCGTGATAATGAACGACGGTGCACGTGGTGCCAATAATGGTGATTGAAGATGGAAGTGCCAAGGGCGAAGAGATGTGATAGCACAGATACTGCCAATTGTTATGTGAAGGCGACGAGTGTGGTGGCATGCGTATAATCGACGAGGCCGGGGGATGATGTTATGATGCGGACGAGGCCGTGCGGATGTTGGGAACATGCAGCGGAGAAGGATGACCAAGCACGCGTGAGCGGGAACGATGTGCGGGGATGAAAAGAATAATGAACAGGAAAAGGGAGAAAGAGGAGTGCGGGATGAGCAGGGGCAATGAGGGGGAGATGAGGGGTGGGAGGATGAGGAGGGAGGGAATGAACAGGAGGCAATGTGGAGGAAGATTGATGATTATGAAGGATGAGGCAGCGGCGGCCGCGGCGGCGGTTGAGAAGATGCAGCTTGAGCAGAGGCAGAAGCTGTGGCATTGCTTGAGGTATTGACGCACTTGGGCGTGGGAACAGTTGCGTAGGAATGACATGGGCGGGTGCCAGCTTCAACGAGAAGGACAGACGGAGTTCCTTATCCCGCCAGGCACACTTCGCAACGTTCGCTGATGTCTGTGCGTGGGAATCGTCTGCTTCCCAACTGACGGGAAGGGGACTCCTCTCTGCTGCAGCTTGCCAGGGAGGAGGCTGACGAGGAGGAGGCTGCGCATGCCCGCCGGCGGTTGGCGGCGACATGTCCGCCAGGCACCCTCTGCAGTGCTTGGCCAGATTGCCTGCAAGCCCGAGGACGGCCCCGCGGGGGGGGGGCCGTCCTCCTCCCCCTCCTCCTCCTCCTCCTCCCCCTCCTCCTCCTCCTCCTCCTCCCCCTCCTCCTCCTCCCTCTCCTCCTGCCCTCCGCAGGGGCACGGTGTCGTATCCTGGCACCGGCGCTACCTTAAGCGGAGGGCACACTGTCAGGGTTCTGGCCCAAGTCGGCGGAGACAAGAAGGCGGCCGTTGCTTTCCGTGGTGAAGGGTTCGACTCCCTCTCATCACGTTCTTTTTCATGTCAGGTGTGGCACTTGTTTGCCCTCCTGGGTCTGCGTAGCCGGCCCGCAGGATCAGGGTCGGCGCAGCGGGGTCCGCGGTATCAGGACCTGTGTCGCTCCAGAGGCGAGGTTTGGAGCATCCGGAAGCTCAAAAAGTCGCCTCCTCGCAGCACCACCGGAGCGGCACACCGCCTCAAGGAAGGCGGCCGCGAGTGGGCCAGGCGTCTTGCCCTTGTCCCGTTCCGTCGCACTTTTTCGCCTAAGTGCTCCCTTCGGGGATGCGACGTTCGTTGTCGCTCATGCACAGCTCCCACAGCTCCTCCCTCTCCTCCTCTTCCTCCTCCTCCTCCTCCTCCTCCTCCTCCTCCTCCTCCTCCTCGGCGGGGCCTTCCGCGAGCCAGTCGCCGGCCTCAGCGCGCTTGCGCCGTGCAAGTAACCCCTGCACGGCCCAGGGCGTGCATTCGAGCACGTGCTGCAACGCTTGCGCGCGCGCGCGCCGGCCGGACGAGGGCAACGATCCGCACGGGTGTCGTGCGCGCCTGCGTGGTGCCACGAGCCACGACACGCGCTGGAGTACAACACCTGTACGCGCATCTTCGCAGAACGAGTGCGTCTGCTCTCTCTCTCTCTCTCTCGTGGTTTCCCCGATCGAGCCGGGAGCCACATGGGTGGCAGGCGGTGTCCGACTGGGGCAGTGTGTATCTTTTCAAAGGATAGGGCCCTACGCGTCCAAACGGATGGACAGAATCGCCCAGGTTTGGTCAGAGAGGTTGCCTCGGAGAACCCGCTGACCAAGCCTGGGCATTCGGCCTCCCTCTGGCCTGGGTCCTGGCCTCCCTCAGGCTGGGAAGGGTGGTTGCCCACTGGGTAGTTGTGACCAGCACTTCCATTTTTTCCAACCCATCCTGGCAAGGTCTCTGGCAGTTCTGCAAGCCCTGACCACCTTGCCCAATTTGTTTCTGCCTGCCCTTGTCTCCCCTGGTCACCTCCATGCCTGTGGAATTTCCAGCCTGCACTTTTTGGCCAGCATTCCTGCGTGGTTTCACTCCCGCTTGGGGCCTTACCTCTGTCGCCCCCCCCCCCGCGCGCTGCATCTTCCTCCTCCAACCCCTCACCCCGCGCGTGGCCCCGCGCGTGTGTGAGCGCTTGCGGGAGCGCCTGCGCGGGAGGAGCAGGAGGAGGAGGAGGAGGAGGAGGAGGAGGAGGAGGAGGAGGAGGAGGAGGACATCGACGATCGAGGAGGAGGAGGAGGAGGAGGAGGAGGAGGAGGAGGAGGAGGAGGAGGAGGAGGAGGAGTAGGAGGAGGAGGAGGTGGGGAGGGGGGAGGAGGACGATGAGGGAGAGAAAAGGGGGGAGAGAGCAGGGGAGCACGCACGGAGGATGAGGCCGCAGGGATGAGGCAGGGAGGAGGGAGGAGGAGTGCGGGGAGGACGCGTTGAGCATGAGGGTGGAGGGACTCGGGAGAGGGGAGGAGGACAATGCCGGTGGGCTCATTGCCCTCCCCCCCTGCCTCCTCGTGGGGTTGAGCTCCCTACTACTCGCAGGGTCGAACGTCGCAGGAGGCATGGACCCCTGCGATCTGAACCGTGACAGACGCTGCATCGGGAGCACCGCCCCTGCTGATGCAGGAGCACGGCCAGCGCCACAGCGGGAGGGTCGCCTCGTGAGACTGAGCTTGCCAGGGATTTGCGCAGTCGGGAGCGCTTGCCCAGCGTGTCGCCTCACCGGTCCTGTCCCACCGCGCCTCGCCGCGACACGCCAACCCCGTCCTGGCTCCCAGGCGTCGGCGCTCAGAGCCTCCCCCGAGCCCCTGCCTCGCGGGGCGGAGCGACACGCCAACCGCCGCCGCGACACGCGAATCGAAGCTCCCGACCGTATATTTCTGGCTGGTGCAAGGGTACGGCCAGCGGTGCAGCGCGAGAATCGTTCTATGCAGCGGAAGCCCAGTGGGAATCCTGCAGCGTGGCAAGCGCTTCAGCTAGAATGCCACGCTTGCCGATGCAAGGCTACGTCCAGCGCCGGGCCGAGTGCGTCGCCCCTTTGGACGGATGCTCAAGCGACGTTCTTGAGTGTGGCCAACGCTTCAGCATAAGTTTTGAAGTGCAGAGAACGGCCTCATACGAAATCAGCATCGACACCCCCTTCAAATTAGGACATCCTGTGTGCAACAAGCAGTGTGCGGGGCAGGCGGTGGAGAATTCAGACAGTATTGGAGGAGAGAGGAGAGGCGTATTTCATGTCAAGGTTGGTGCGCTCGCGCCATGTCTGAGATCAGATCCCTCACTCCCATCCATCACCATAGATTAGAGTCCCCTTTTTCCGCAGAGCCGAACGACTAACCATACATGGACACCCGAAAGGCAACGTTATCCAAGAGGGCCCTGGAGATGAAGAGATGGGAGGGGCGTGAAGGAGATGGAGCGGAACTGTGATGGACATGAAGGAGGCGGAGAGGCGGAGGAGGGAAGAGGATCGTTGACTGACGGGTCAGGAGGTGCTACTCAGGAGGGCGAAGAGGAATACAAGGAAGCACGGGGAGGGAGAATGAGGCAACTGCTCAAGAAGAGTAGGGGGAGGAAAGAACAATGGACCTTTGGACGTTTGGGACGGGGAGGAAACCAGAGGGGGGACAAGGAGAAGGGGGGGGGGGGCTCGATTGAAATCTTTACATGTGGCGAATGCTGCCAGTACGGCCTGCGTTTCAGCAACGTTCCATGGCGTGGACCACCCATGGAACTTCGAAAACGTGGCAACCACATCAGCGAGAACACTATTTTTGCTGATGTAAGAAATCGGCCGCCGATGCGGCGAACGCGACCTTCCGTTGTACGGGGGCGCCGCGCAAATCTTTAAGCTCTGCCAGCGCTGAAGAGGCCTGATAGGAACCGCAACATCGAGAAGCAATAGTTGTACAAACCTTCGTGAACAACCATATACGGTTCGGCGCGGGAGCAAACATACAGTTCTTGGGGGGAGAGACGAGAGGAATACTAATGTTGCGTATCGTTTAAGTGTTGAGTAATTGTGGAGGGGTACGGGAGGGGGGGAGGGAAGGACGAGATAACATCCAGGACGCATCAGCACTGCTGCAACACACCCTCCCGTCCCAAGCCCTGCCTGATATTCCTCACATGCCTTCGTTTTCACTACGACAGACGCCCCTTGGAAGGACCGACGCCTGACTGGCCTGCCATTCAGACGCACGTCCCGGTTAGAAGAGGACCGCCTTCTATCCTTCGGGTTGTAGCTCTGTTCCACGCAGAGGGGATCGGGACCTGCAGTTTACGGCCCCACGCCATACCGAAACTGGCCAAACACATCCCGTAGTGTTTTTTCTTCACGACCAGGCGGATCCAGCCGTTGCGACGAGGAACAGCGGCATTGGTTCCTTTTTCTCGTCCGAGACGGCTCCTGCTCCTGCCTTCCATCCTGTGCTCAAGGCCTCCCAGATGGGGTCGGAGCTGAGATGGAGTCGGAGGATCCCGCTGCATCGCCGATGCATCGGCGATGCGTCTCGATGTGGAGCCCCACTCTGTCCACGCCGACGGCGCCGATGCATCGCGGCCGTCCCTGGTGCATCGCCGACGCATCGGCGATGCATCGGCGATGCCGCGCGTCCCTCCGACCCCGTCCACTCAGACCCCACTCTGCGAGGGGCGCGAGGGGACGACCTTCTCAGACGGCGGCCCCCCTCGCGCCTTCTCAGAAGGCTCGGGGGGCTTCTGAGAGGGCGGGGGGCGTCGCAGAAGCTCTCCCTGGCGTTCGAGAGGCTTCTCGGACGGCCCCAGGCCATTCTAAGAAGGACCGCGAGGGCGTTGATAGACCGGCTTCTAGAAAAGCAGCATCTTGGGCGTACCAGCCGCCAGAAGACCAGGTAATTCTGGGCAAATGCCAAATACCCCTGTCATTTTCGAGCTGCAAGCGTCTACGTGTATGGACACATTCGGGGTGGATGCGTCTGTAGACAACGTGGCAGTTGCGTTCGGCGCAGCACAAGATTGTAGAGATGGTGGATCCGTGCACGGCATGTTTCTCTTCTAATGCAGGTCCTACATGGTAAGCAGCAGGGGGGGCACGACCTCCTCCTCATTGAATCGACGATCGAGGAGGGGAGGAGGAGGAGGAGGAGGACATCGACGATCGAGGAGGAGGAGGAGGAGGAGGAGGAGGAGGAGGAGGAGGACATCGACGATCGAGGAGGGGGAGGAGTGGAGGAGGAGGAGGAGGAGGAGGAGGAGGAGGAGGAGGAGGAGGAGGAGGAGGAGGAGGTCCGATGGATGTGGACGTGCTCGCTTCTCGTGGGCTGCGCGCCGCCGGCAGGAGGACGGCCTCCCGGACGGCTGCGTCTACGCCGACCTGCGCAGCTGCGGCGCGTGCGGCGCCGGCGGCCCGCGCTTCTTCGAGTACGCCCGCCTGCACGGCCCGCTGGCGCTCTTCGGCACGCGCCACACGCGGGAGCGCCCCCCCCCCTGCTGGCGCGGCCCGGATTGGGGTTCGAGGGGGTTCGAGGTGTGGGGTCTGCGGCGAGGGGGGGAGGTGTCGGGGTTCCTCCTTCGGGCAATCGAGGAGAGCGAGGTGTGCGACGAGAGAGGGGCGATTCACCAGTTCCTCTTGGAAATCGGGGTTCCAGGATCGAAGCTCCAGAGGTTTTGGGACATTTGGTGGCGTGTTGGGAGGCTCTGGAGTGTTCTTGGGAGCCCATTTCCTTAAGGAACATGTGGCCCCCCCTCAGTGTTGACCTCCCTTGGCGTTGCTCCCAGGTGGAGGGTTGTGGCGATTGGAGCTTGAGATTTAAGATTTTCGGACGTTTTCGTCGGCTCGCGACGGCTTCCTAGCCTCGCCGAGAAGCGTCGGGGGGTGTCCAGATCGTCCCGAGCGGCCGACGGGGACCCGAGTTATGGTCCCCCAAACTGGACGACGAGGATCATTGGAGGGTCGCCAGTTCCTGGGCATCGATGTTCCAGGATCGACGCTCGAGAAGGTTGGTGGGACGTTTCGTTTCGTTGTGGAAGGTTCTGACGTGTTCTTGAGGGCCCCCTTCTTCAAGGAATTGACGTTCCCTAGAGGAAGCGGCGACCCTAGTGGTGACCCCCCCCTTGGCATTGCCCGAGCTGGCGGGCTGGAGGGTCGCGGCGATTGGGTGTCGAGGGTGGAGGTTTTCCGACGCCCTCGTCGGTTCTCGGCGGTTTTCCAGCTTCGGGGTGCTCTCCAGAAGCTGGGAGGCACGGCAGGTTCGTGGCCGAGCGCGAGCGTTCGAGCGCGAGCGACCCCAGCGAGAGCGTTCGGTCGGCGTCGCGCCGAGGGCGGAAACGAGAGAGGGGAGCAGGCTTTCTCTCAGATGGCGGCGGGGCTTCGGAGACGGGAGCAAGCTTTTTGACAAGGCGGGAGGCCTTCTGAGCCTTCTGAGAAGGCCCGCCCCCTCTGCCCTCCCCCCCTGGGCGCGCCGCCGATGTCCAGGTTGAACGCCGCAAGCGGCCCAGCAATCTGTGCTGTCGGGAAGCTGCGATCGCTCAGGGCTGAGCGACCCGCTCGGTGGTTTGTGCCAAGATCGAGGTTGCCACGACACGACACGGCCCAAATCAGGCAGATCAATCCGCCGAGGTCTTGGCCCCGCTGCGGCCCTTGGTCTCTTGGGTGGAGGAAGGAAGGATGAGGGCTCGGGGCTCGAAGTATGACGGAGGATGAGATCTGGGTCCCCCAGGTGGGCTCGTTGCTGGCTCGGGGCTTGCAGATGCAGCTCCCTCTGAGGAAGAAGGGCGTTGACAGCCGACGTCTGTGACAGAGCGACAGCGCGACAGCTCGCGACCCGAGCTCTCGGCCGCCCACACGAACGTGTGCGCGAGCCTGGCCCACCCGTGATGGCACCAGGGCCGGAAGTGGAGTGCGAACGCCCGCTGTCATTTTGTCCACGACGCCCAGATGCGAGGGGAAGGAGGAAGAGGTTGCTCGAAGGACAAACACTTGCATAAACATGAATTATCGTCGCTCCGCGCGGATTTCTTGGATCGGCGCCTGGTCCCCCCTGGCGGCGTTTCCGGCTTCGCTCCTGGCGCGCTCCGCGCGCCAGGGAGGAGGGTCCGGCGCGGGTCCAAGAGATCCGCGCGGCCCTCTAGCAGTTTACAGTCGGGCCGCTGAAGAAGGAACCGGTTTCGTTGGGGGGGGGCTCAGTGTTCCTCAATTGTTCCCAAGCGTCTTGTGGTGTTGGGTCTTCGTTTTGAAGAGACAGCGCCCTGTGTTCCTTCCTCTCCTCCCTTCCTCCTCCCCATCCTCCCTCCTCCCCCTCCTTGCATATGCTCTCCGCATGTCTCTGTTTTGGCACCCCCCTCACACGCCTCGTGGCCCCATAGTGAGCCCCACCCAAGGCCCAAATGCCAGCGTTCGCATGTGCCCACCACACCCATTTTGACGCGCCCCTCCCATGTTTCGCGGCCCCATAGGGAACCCCACCGAAAGCCCAAATGCCAGCGTTCACATGCGCCCACCGCATCTTTATCGGCACACCCCTGGCCCCATAGGGAGCCCCACCGAAGCCCAAATGCCAGCGTTCGCATGCGCCCACCGCGCCCATTTTGGCACACCCCTCACACGTTTCGCGGCCCCATATGGAGCCCCACCGAAGGCCCCAATACCAGCGTTCGCATGCGCCACCCGCACCCATATCGGCACACCCCTCACACGCTTTGTGGCCCCATAGGGAGCCACACGGAAGGCGCAAATGCCAGCGTTCGCACGCGCGCACAGCGCCCATTTTTGCACACCCCTCACATGCTTCGCACCCTCATATGGAGCCCCACCGAATGCGGTGTACACAACGGCTGTACCTACAAGTGCACATGGTTTGGTTCTTCGCCAGGCTAATTTTACACTTTGTGTCAGGGTTTCCCCAGGCTACGGAAAAAAACTGGCCTCGCTCCCTTTTTTAGGGTTCCTGATGACAGCGCTTCGGCTGCCAGAGGCGGGCGATGACTTCTGCGGTTGCTGCACGGCGTGCCCAAGTCTGGCAGCACGACGACGACGACGACGACGACGACGACGACGCCAGTCCATCGAGCGTGTCGTCGGGTGAGCTGGCGCGGCCCTGCCGGAAGTCAGGGCCCCAGCGGGGGAGCTGGAAGTCGCCGCGGGTTGTGCCTCCCCGCCCCCAGGACTGGGTGATGGGCCAGTGCGAGGAGTTCAGCAGGGCAGGTCGTGCGCCGGCCCGAGAGGTTTGGGGAGGGAGGCAGGGAGAATGAAGATTCAGAGGGAGGAAGGAAGTTGGAGGAGGAGGCGGAGGAGAAAGAGGAGGATGTAGAAGCAGGAAGTATGAGGAGCGAGGGAGGAGGTGGGGGTTGGAATTTGGAGGAGGGAAGAGGCAGGTGGGAAGCAGGGGGAGGAGGAGGAGGAGGAGGAGGAGGAGGAGGAGGAGGAGGAGGAAGAGGAGGAGGAGGAGGAGGAGGAGGAGGAGGAGGAGAAGGAGGAGAACGAGGACGGGGAGGCGATAGCAAGTAGAAGGCCGTTCGAACTCGATATTGGATTTGTCCTTCAGGATCTTTGATTCTCTGCCTCCTGGGGGGTCCGTCTGATGCACCTCAAGGTCTTTGTCGGAACGCGCCTCAGGCGGTACCAGGGATCAACTTTGAGGGAGGGAAAGGAGGAGAAGGAGGAGGAGGAGGATGTCAGGAGGAGAAGCAAGAGGACGAGTAAAAGATGGATTAGGAAGGATGAGGATGATGAGCAGAAGAAGGGGAAAAGGAGAGGGCTCCGGACGGAGGACGGATGGGGAGGAGGAGGGGGAAGGGTGTGGCACAGCACGTTTTTTGGTGTCTTACCTCCCGACATCCCTGGAGGAACACGCAGGAACCTCCGAACCTCCTCTGGAACGTCCCGATGCCCCCGGGGCCGAGGGCGGCTCAAACATGCGGGGCCGCCGCGCTCCTGCTCCTCCTCGTGCTGCCGGGCCGTCCGTCTGCCAGTGCTGGGAGAGGCCCCCCGGGCTCCGAGCGCCGAGCCCTCGGCTGCGCTCCGGGACCCGGACCTCGAGCGATGTGATGTTGCGCTTTCGCCCCGAGGCGTTTTTTTGACGGTGCCAGGGGCAGGGAGACGGTTTCCGGATGCCACAAACGTTGAGAAAGAGGCCGCCACTATTTTTGCGCAAGCGGCTTGTCTGTGAGGGTTTTACAGCGTGTCTGAGGCAGTAGCTAGTGCTTTGCCCGTTTTGCATGAATCGGCCAGGCGACGTTGGTTCGCGTTCGCCCGGGTTGTCCCACGTCGGGCTGCTGGGAGCATTTGCATCTGTATCACTACCAGCATTCGTACTAGCATTCGCATTTACATTCGTACCCACGTTCGTAGTTCGGTTACTGGTAGTAGCGGGGTGATGATTAGCAGTAGTACTCGCATTAGCCGTAACAGTTTTGGTATTTGCCAGACCAGCAATGATACGAATACTCGAATTCTGAGATTCAGAATGTGAATATTAAACCTGCGTAGCGCCAGCGCTAGCAACATTACTAAAAAATTGTTGTCATAATTGTGGTGGTAGTAGTCGTCGTCGTCGTAGTAGTAGTAGTAGTAGGATTAGTAGTGGTAGTAGTCAGTAGTAGTAGTAGTAGTAGTAGTAGTAGTAGTAGTAGTAGTAGTAGTAGTAGTAGTAGTAGTAGTAGTAGTAGTAGTAGTAGTAGTAGTAGTAGTAGTAGTAGTAGTAGTAGTAGTAGTAGTAGTAGTAGTAGTAGTAGTAGTAGTAGTAGTAGTAGTAGTAGTAGTAGTAGTAGTGGTAGTAGTAGTAGTAGTAGTAGTAGTCGTCGTGTCGTCGTCGTAGTAGTAGTAGTAGTAGTAGCAGTAGTAGTAGTAGTAGTAGTAGTAGTAGTAGTAGTAGTAGTAGTAGTAGTAGTAGTAGTAGTAGTAGTAGTAGTAGTAGTAGTAGTAGTAGTAGTAGTAGTAGTAGTAGTAGTAGTAGTAGTAGTAGTAGTAGTAGTAGTAGTAGTAGTAGTAGTAGTAGTAGTAGTAGTAGTAGTAGTAGTAGTAGTAGTAGTAGTAGTAGTAGTAGCAATAGTAATAGTAGTAGAAGTAGTCGCATCAGCAGTAGAAGTACAGTAAAAGCGGTGGTGGTGATGGTAGAAGTCGTAGTAGGGCACCAGAAGGAGTAGTACTAGAAGCTAGTGGTGGTGGTCGCAGAAAGCGTAGTGGTACGTGTAGCAGTGTTCGCAGTCGTCGTAGTGGTAGTAGTATTAGTGGTAGTGTTAGTGGAAGTGGTAGTAGTAGTAGTAGTAGTAGTAGTAGTAGTAGTAGTAGTAGTAGTAGTAGTAGCATCAGTAGTCGTAGTAGTAGGAGTAGTAGCAGTAGTGGTAGTAATAGTAGTCGTAGTGGTAGTAGTAGTAGTAGTAATAGTAGTAGTAGTAGTAGTAGTAAAAATCGTAGTAGTAGTAGTAGTCGCCGCCGTAGAAGCAGTAGTTGTTGTTGTGGTGGTGGTAGTAGTACTAGTAGTCGTCGTCGTCGTCGTATGAAGAGTAGAGGTCCTAGCAGTAGTCGTCGTAGTCGTCGTAGTGGCAGTAGTAGTGGTAGCCGTAAAAGTAGGAGTAGTAGCAGTAGCAGTTGTAGTAGTGGAAGTGGTAGTGGTAGCAGTCGTAGAAATAGAAGTAGTAGTAGAAGTAGTAGTAGTAGTAGTCGCAGTAGTAGTAGTCTTAGTGGGAGTAGTCGTCGTAGTCGTAGCCCCAGCAGTCGTAGTAGTAGTAGTAGTAGTAGTAGTAGTAGTAGTAGTAGTAGTAGTAGTAGTAGTAGTAGTAGTAGTAGTATAGTAGTAGTAGTAGTAGTAGTAGTAGTAGTAGTAGTAGTAGTAGTAGTAGTAGTAGTAGTAGTAGTAGTAGTAGTAGTAGTAGTAGTAGTAGTAGTAGTAGTAGTAGTAGTAGTAGTAGTAGTAGTAGTTGTTGGTGTTGTAGTAGTAGTAATGTCAGTAGTGGTAGTAGTAGCAGTAGTAGTAATAGTAGTCGTATTAGTGATCGTAGTTGCAGCAGTATTTGTAATAGCAGTCGTAGTAGTGATAGAAGTCATGGGCGTAGTAGTAGTAGTAGTAGTAGTAGTAGTAGTAGTCGCCGTCGTAGTAGTAGTAGTAGTAGTAGTAGTAATCGGAGAAGTCGTCGGTGTAGTCGTAGTCGTCGTTTTTCCCAACCATCCTGTGGTGTTGGGTCCTCGTTTTGAAGAGACGGTGCCCCGCGTCTCTCCTCTCTCCTCCTCCTCCTCCTCCTCCTCCTCCTCCTCCTCCTCCTCCTCCTCCTCTCATCATCAGCATCATCATCATCGTCATCGTCACCGTCATCATCAGCATCATCATCATCATCGTTCTTATCACCATCGTCGTCATCATCATCGCCGTCTCCATCATGGCCACACGTTTCGTGGACCCATAGTGAGCTCCACCGAAGGCCCCAGTGGCAAGGTCCGCATGCGGTTCCACCTCCATTTCGGCGCACCCCTCACACGTTCGTGGCCCCATAGGGAGCTCCACCGAAGGCCCAAGTGTCAGGGTCCGCATGCGGTTCCACCTCCATTTCGGCGCACCCCTCACACGTTTCGTGGCCCCATAGGGAGCTCCACCGAAGGCCCAAGTGTCAGGGTCCGCATGCGGTTCCACCTCCATTTCGGCGCACCCCTCACACGTTTCGTGGCCCCATAGGGAGCTCCACCGAGGCCCCCACGCGACCTCCAGGCCTCACACGTTTCGTCGAAGGGTCCGCATGCGGTTCCACCTCCATTTCGGCGCACCCCTCACACGTTTCGTGGCCCCATAGGGAGCTCCACCGAAGGCCCAAGTGTCAGGGTCCGCATGCGGTTCCACCTCCATTTCGGCGCACCCCTCACACGTTTCGTGGCCCCATAGGGAGCTCCACCGAAGGCCCAAGTGTCAGGGTCCGCATGCGGTTCCACCTCCATTTCGGCGCACCCCTCACACGTTTCGTGGCCCCATAGGGAGCTCCACCGAAGGCCCCAGTGGCTGGTCCGCATGCGGTTCCACCTCCATTTCGGCGCACCCCTCACACGTTTCGTGGCCCCATAGGGAGCTCCACCGAAGGCCCAAGTGTCAGGGTCCGCATGCGGTTCCACCTCCATTTCGGCGCACCCCTCACACGCTTCGTGGCCCCATAGGGAGCTCCACCTGAGGCCCCAGTGGCAGGGTCCGCATGCAGTTCCACCTCCATTTCGGTGCACCCCTCACACGTTTCGTGGCCCCATAGGGAGCTCCGCCTAAGGCCCCAGTGGCAAGGTCCGCATGCAGTTCCACTTCCATTTCGGCGCACCCCTCACACGTTCCGTGGCCCCATAGGGAGCTCCACCGAAGGCCCAAGTGTCAGGGTCCGCATGCGGTTC
>CAUYUJ010020259.1:659087-758748 GCA_963575745.1 Prorocentrum cordatum
AGTAGTAGTAGTAGTAGTAGTAGTAGTAGTAGTAGTAGTAGTAGTAGTAGTAGTAGTAGTAGTAGTAGTAGTAGTAGTAGTAGTAGTAGTAGTAGTAGTAGTAGTAGTAGTAGTATTAGTAGTAGTAGTAGTAGTAGTCGTAGTAGTAGTCGTAGTAGTAGTAGTTTTAGTAGTAGTAGTAGTAGTAGTAGTAGTAGTACTAGTAGTAGTAGTAGTCGTAGTACTAGTAGTAGGAGTAGTCGTAGTAGTGGTAGTCGTCGTAGTAGTAGTGGTAGTAGTAGTAGTAGTAGTAGTAGTAGCAGTAGTAGTAGTAGTGGCAGTAGCTCGGAGCCGTCGTCGTCGGAACCCTGCGCATGCTCTTCGCGCTGCGCGGTACGCGCGAGGCCACGCGCTGTTCGCGTCGCTGGGTTACGAGGCGCGCTATGTGCTGGATTTCACGGACCACGTCCGGGGACCGCGGGGAGGAGTAGGATGAGGACAGGGGGATGAGGAGGAGTAGGATGAGGAGGAGTAGGATGAGGACCGGAGGAAGGCGAAGCGGGAGGAGGAGGAGGATGAGAAGGAGGAGGAGGAGGAGGAGGGGGAGGGGGAGGGAGGAGGAGAAGGAGGAGGAGGAGGAGCGAAGAGGAGGAGGAGGAGAAGGAGGAGTGGCTGGATGTTTCCCTTCGTGGGAGGATGATGGTTCTGATGAGGATGATGGTGATGTCTGTGATGCTGATGATGATGTTGATGAAGAAGATGATGAGGGCGAGGAGGAGGAGAAGGAGGAGAAGTAGGAGGAGCAGGAGGAGGAAGAGGAGCAGGAGCAGGAGGGAGGAGGAAGGATGGGAGGGATGAGGAATGGGGGGATGGAATGTGGAATTCGGGGGGTGATGGAGTGACAGGGAGAAGTGATGAGTAGCGAGGGAGATGTGGAGGAGGAGGGGGGGGAGCAGGAGGACTGCCAAGTACGAAATAGGCTTTTCAGCGGCTTTAAGAATGCGGTGACCATCAGAGTTCCTAGTTGGATGGCTGCTGTTTACCAAAACCCACTGCTGGAAGCAGCTTCCCCTGCAAGAAGGATATGTTATGAAGGGCTCTTGGAGGTCTCACCCTGAAAGTCCGCCCTGGTTTGCCACTGATCGACGGTCGACGAACGCCAGCCCTGGTCTTGCAAGACGAAAAAAGAAGAGGAGAAGGATGATGAGGAAGTGAGGGTGAAGAGTAGGAAGCTCGGCCAGTCCGCTTTGCCCTACCCCCTGCTGAAGCCCTGCAGTCCTCCTCCTCCTCCCTCCTTCTCCTCCTCCCTCCTCCTCCTCCTCCTCCCCTTCTCCTCCTCCTCATCATCACCCTCCCCCCCGTCCTCCTCCTTCTCCTCCTCCTCCTCCTCGATCGTGCTCGCGGTCGTGGTCGCGGTTGCCGCCGTCGCCGTCGTCGCCGCCAAGAAGCGTTGTCAAGAACACAGGGGGGACAACTTTGTTAACGCCCCCTCCTCCCTGCCACCCCCCTTCACCATGTTCTCCCCGCCACATCTTGTTAAATTTTGTCCCGGGCGCGTGGCCGAGAAGACAGCACTCGGGCTGTCCTGCGAGCGTGGCCGAGGCGGAAGGCATCCCCCGCTACCTCTAGCCGTGTGGCCTCCGCTCCTGGATGGCCCGAGTCCGGGGCCATGGCTCGAGCTTCGATTGCGCTCGTTGGACGGAGCCCCATTGCTCTCTCTGTGGTCTCGGCTGGGGCTCCACGTCTGGGGCGCACGCCCTCCTCACGCAAATCCCGTGGCCTTCGGGTGGGCTTCGATCTTCACATCTCGGTTGTCGAACCGCAGTCCCCGAGTCCCGATCCCCGGACATCGATCGTGGATCGTTCGTCGTCGCCGCCGTGTCTCCGCGTCGGATCGTCGATCGTCGATCGTCATCTTCCTCGATCGTAGTCGTCGTCGTCGTCGATCGTCCATCGTCGATCGTCGTCGTCGTCGTCGATCGTCGTCGATCGTAGTCGTCGTCGTCGTCGTCGTCGTCGTCGTCGTCGTCGACGGCACCGGAGCCGCAGGTCCAGATCGTCGTCGTTCGTCGGTCGCCGTCGTAGGCGTCGGCGCACCTAGGCGGCAGGTCCCGTTTTTCCTCGTGCGTCGTCGGTCGGCGTCGTCGTCGTCGTCGCCGATCGTCGTCGATCGTCGTCGATCGTCGTCCGCCGATCGTCGCTGGTCGTCGTCCGCCTGGGGCGGCAGGTCTGGATCGAGGTCGGGCTGCGGCGGGGGGACGAGACGGTGTGGCTCCACGCGGACCCCTCGGAGGGCGTGCTGGACAGGCCGCCCAGTCGTCGTCGTCGCCGCCGTCGTAGACGTCGTCCTTCTCGTGATCGTCGTCGTCGTCCTCCTCCTGCTCCTCCCATCACCCACCTTACTCCGTGCATCCTCTTTCCGCGTCGCCGAGGCTAGATATTCAGTTTGAGAATGTCAAGCCCTCCAGCCTAAATGTTGGAAGCTTCTTAGACGACTGTGCATGGTGCTGAAGCGAGGGGCCACATGTTGAAACGGTAGCTGCTGGATGCTTTCACGGCGACGTGTTCGCAGTGCCAAAGGTATACAAAGGTACTTTTTTTGAAAGCGACTAGCTCTCCACCCGTGTGCCCCGCCCGGCAGGTGGCGTTGTTAGATTTGAAAGGCAGTCCTTCGGACCCGCCCACCCTGCATACTGCGTCGCCACATCCCCAGGTCTACCGGGATTCTCCCTGGGTATCTTGCCATACCGCGGCCGCTATATTCCCAGGTCCGCCCGGATTCCCGGGGTATCCTGCCATACCGCAGCCGCCAGATCCCCAGCTCCACCGGGACTCCCCCGAGTATTCCGAATCCCGCGCTTTCAGGAACAGAAGTGAACAGAGCATAACATAACATATAACAGCGGAAATAACGGAGCATACCATAACATACGCTTGCATCACCGAACATCGCCGAACCCAGCATCATGTGACGGTGCAAACCGTATGTACCATACCGTAGCGACACACTTTGACAGAGCAGAGCACAACAGAGCATATCACAACAGGACATGCTATACTAAGCAGAGCATAACGTGTCACAGAGCGCAGCAGGGCATACAATCGCATAACAATGCAGACCAAATCAGATCCTATCACACCACCACATGACATAGCATGCCATAGGATAACGAAGGCCGTTCTGACAGAGTGGGGCACCATATTATACTATGACAAGGCAAACTATATGTGTCCCACTACTGCTACCACCACGACGGCGCATAACATGTATCATACGCCTACAACAGATCTTCTTACGGTTCGCATCGCCTAACATATACAATCCATAAACTACCCCATTTTGTTTCAACCCATCATAAGCTAATGTCGCGTGCTATCGCGTAACGTCCATGACATAGCAACTATTGTGATAGCATTGCATCACAGAACATATCGCACCATACCATGCCGTACCACCTCGTACATAAGCAGAGCGGCGCATGACATGCTATACCATACAACCAAGTGGCACAGCATACGTGCCCTAATAGTGTTACTACTGTGACAGGCACTTGAACATAATATGACCGAGCCAATCATCATTGATACTAGACAGATCTTACCACCGGATAACGCAAGCTGATTTAACGCAAACACAAGGTTCGCATATTATGTAGCGGCACAGAGGAGACATTACTCTACTAAACCATTTCATCATATGTTCGGAACAGGGAAGGATATATTCTACCAGCCGGTAGTATTGAGTAGTACTTTATGTTCACAAACAAACAAAGAGATAATGCATCAGTCATGTTGTATACCGCAGTATCATGGAAGGTGCTACTAAGAACGCAACTCAGAACAATACCGGGGTGCAGTTCCAGACTAAGAGCTGAGTCTCACACTGAGAGCACAGTAGCATAACGAATGCACACACGGTGCGATGGCATAACCGCATGCACTAGTATGTTCCGATTGCTGAGCAGTCGGCCCGACCACACACGCACATCACATTTAATAGCACACATCAAGTATTCGTACATTTTTCCCTACCTAGGCTCTGCCTAGAGGGTTCTTACTCTCTTAGCTTAAAGGGGCCGGGCAGTGTAAATCGCCCCGGGCGGTTGCCCCAGTCCCCGCCCCGCGGTTCCCCCAGTTGCGCCCCCTAGCTTTAGCTTTAGCTTTAGCTTCAGCTTTAGCTTTAGCTTTAGCTTAGCTTTAGCTTAGCTTTAGCTTAGCTTAGTTTTAGCTTAGCTTTAGCTTAGCTTTAGCTTAGCTTTAGCTCAGCTTTAGCTTAGCTTTAGCTTAGCTTTAGCTTAGCCTTAGCTTAGCCTTAGCTTAGCTTTAGCTTAGCTGTAGCTTAGCTTTAGCTTAGCTTCACCGTTACAACTAATGCTGCTTTCCTAGGGGCTCCAACTCCAAGGTAGGGTCGCACTGGGATAATAAATTGCTCATCTGTCCAGCATGCCATCGGGGAAGAGGTTTGAACATGACACAGCATAGCAGGACTGAAGGTTGCATAGCAAACCAGAGCATACCACATCTTTCCACACTGGAATACAATATGCCCGAACTCGTCCAGGATCGAATGATACGCGACGTGCGCGCCGATGTCAGGCTGGCGCCGAGGGGTGTGCCGAAATGGCCCGAGGCCGCCATGCGAACCCTGCTACTGGCGCCTTCGGTGGAGCTCCTATGGGGCCGCGATCCTCGTGAGGGGTGTGCCGAAATGGCCCGAGGCCGCCATGCGAACCCTGCCACTGGCGCCTTCGGTGGAGCTCCCTATGGGGCCACGATCCTCGTGAGGGGTGTGCCGAAATGGCCCGTGGCCGCCATGCGAACCCTGCCACTGGCGCCTTCAGTGGAGCTCCCTATGGGGCCACGATCCTCGTGAGGGGTGTGCCGAAATGGCCCGAGGCCGCCATGCGAACCCTGCCACTGGCGCCTTCGGTGGAGCTCCTATGGGGCCACGAAGCGCTGTACTTGGTGGGTGAAACGCAGGGAGGGAAGAGGAGGGGGGAGGGGGCAGCGGGAGGAGGTGACACGGGGCGCTGTCTCTTCAAAACGAGGACCCAACAACACAAGTTGGTTGGGAAATAGTCAAACAAATAGTCTGGGGACTTTTTTGTGTGTCTATGTTTGAATATTTTGGGGGTATGTTTTGAGTATTTTTTAGTTTTCGCCCGAAATCCCCCTGTAGGGGGACACGCCCGACTTAATCCGACGTCTCGCCGACTGTGGCGGGCCCACCTCCTCCGGCGTTGCACTTCTTCTGTGGCGTGGGCCTTCATGGTCTCGACTCGTTCCCCGGGGCGGGCTTTCCCGGGGCTGGCGTTCCCGGGTCGCGGTGTGTTTCTGACGGTCCCAGGTTTGTGAAGCAGCCTCCCGAGGCCGACAGCGCGTTGGTCCCCCTGCTTCCCGCGGCACCCACACAAGGAGCCCGCCGCAGGCGCAGATTTCGTGGTCGAGGCCATGTGGGTGGCTCGCGGGGCGGGTCGAGGTTTGGTCGCGGGGCGGGTCTTGAGTGGGTGGTGGGGCGGGTCGGGGTTGGGTCGCGGGGCGGTTCGCGAGAAGGGGGGGATGAGAGAGGATGAAGAGAAGAAGAGGAGGGAGAGCAACAGCCGCAGGAGGCGGAGTAAGATGTCCATTATCCAATGCCCAATGCCCTCACCGCAAGCAGAGGAGAAGGTGGAGGAGGAAGAGCTGGAGAGGAGAGAAGCAAACTACGTACGCTCGCGCCACAGCGTATGCAATCCTACCCCCTTTCCAATTGCGCCGAGTCTGCTCATTTCAAGGCAGGTGGCTGGTATATGTTGCTGGCTTGGGTTCTGGATGTGATTGGTTTTGCAGGCTTGTTCTGGTAGCTATTCCTTGGGGTGTTCGGTGTCTGGCTGAGGTGACTGGTTAAGTGGGTCGTTTACGTGGCTGACCTAGGTGGTAGAGTCATGGTTTTGAGGCTGCTTTCGATGGCTGGTTTGGGTGGCTGCTAGCAGGGCTGCCCAAGAGCAGCTTCCTTTCTCGAGCACTCCTGAAACAACCTCGGGCAACGAACAGCGCGACTGGGAGGGTGTAAACGAAGCCAGCCCTGGTAACTGGGTGGAGCCACACGTGCGTCAGCATACATTGGTGCCGCTGCATAACGCAGCAGGAGGGACAAGCTATGCATTGTTTCATCACGGGCACGTTGATGGCTGGTCTCTTCTGGACAGCGGTGCGCTTCACAAGATCCGTAACATACATCTGTAGCACGGTGTGCTTCCTGTCAGGCCGCGTTGTGCAAGTGCAATGTTGGTTTTGAAGCCGATGCCGGAGTTTCTGGTGAATCCTTCCCTCCAATATTCTAACGGCCACATGGGCCCCGGACCAAGCATGGGCATTCTGTATGTGGCTTCCTAAGACACATTCTGGTCACCCTCCAGGACTACCTGAATGTGTGTTATCCGATTGCAAAGTTGCGATCTTGCTCGCGACCGCATCACACAAACAGTCAAGTTTCTCTCCATGCTGCCAGACAGCTTTGGTTTTGTTTGGTATTTCGTGACATGCAAGTTTCTGGCCCCATTCGCGCTGCCCAGAACTGCCAATGTCGTGTTTGCGTTTTCCTCAAGGCCACGCTTCGTGTCCCATCTCATACCGACAGAAAGTGACGATTTTGCTGGACATTTCCGCAACGGTACATTTTCGGTCCGCGATCGACTACCGAACCGCCATGGGGTGGTTCCCGCGTAAAGTGCCGATCGCTCCTTTTTTTGAATCCAGGGGGTGATAGATAGGAGGGCACGGGGAAGAGGGGGGCGGGGGAGGAAGAGGCGGAAGTCGAGTGGGAGGCGAGTGGGCGCAGTTTGGTCACGAGGAGGAACTCCGTTTCGTTTGCGCTCAGCGGTGGCTGCAGGGAGCTTGTCCCTACGCTTCGCAACCAAGTATTGCATGCTCCCCGGTGCAGACCTCGAGCTCTGCGTATCAAGAAAGGGCCCCACCAGAGGCCCCTCATGTACGAGAAGGGGTGGGGGAAGAAGCTCACCATGATCTTCGCCTTCACTCCCTGGGACATCGAGCACGTCACTGCCAGGTGGGATGGTTCTCAGCAGCCCCTCCGCACTCCCCTGACATTATCTGCCACGTGCTATGCTCGTGCGTATACCATGGCATTGCGTCGTCGGCCTTCGGCGGAATGTCCGAGCCATGCCGATCCAGGACGATGTTATTTGTCGAAGGGTCGTTGGTGACACGTCAAGTTGAACACAGAGCTTTGAACGGTGTGCCTGCTCGCAGTGTCGATGTGGATGTGGACGCTGGTTCTTGTATTGTTAGTATATTGCCATTTCCATTCCCGCATCTCCAAATACCTCTCCCTCTTCCTCTTCCGAATCCTGCCATGTCGTCCCGTTTCCTCTTCTATTTGCCTTTGTCTCCGCATCTGCATTCGATCGCTCATTCGTTGCGGTTTACACCTTCCCTCTTCATGTCTCTTTATTTTTCTTTCTTGTCTCTTATGCTCCAACCCTCCGTCTTTCTTCGCTCGCTTCCATCCGCTGTCTTGTTGTCCTTTCTCTTATCGTTATTATTTCTCCCTCCCTCTCTCTCGCTCGTTCTTGTTCATTATCTAGCCATGCTCGCTTTCGATATGCGGCGCTCCAGCAAGGGCTTCGCCTTCAAGGATCGCAGGAGTTGGCCTCTCCTCCTCGGCTGGAGGCAGTCGGAAGGTGGCGGAAGTATAACGGGGGTGGCTCTGCTGGCGGAATGCCGCGGACGCCGGCGACAGCAATAGAGGCGCCCCCGAGAAATTTGTTTTTTGGTGTTCGGGGTTTCTAGAACCCAAGTGTACATATGAGTATACGAAGGTATACTTGTAGCCCTGCCTCTCTCTCTCTCTCTCTCCCTGTCTCCGGAGCTCTCCCAGGCCTGTTTGTCTCTATCCCCCCCGTCCCTCGTTTCTCGTCCTCCTACCTGCGGTTGATGTGTCTACTCGTTCTCACGCGGTGATTGTTTCTCTCTCTCTCTCTCTCTATCTCTCTCTCCCCCCATCGCTCTATTTTCCCTTGTGTCTCGATCTTTCCCCATCTCCCGTGTTCCTTGTTCATTCCGTGGCGGAATTGCCTCTCTCTCCAGCCTGCTCCCGATACGGATGTTCCGGTGGACATGGCTCGGGTCTGATTCGCACACCGTCTTTCATCATCCACGCCCAATCATACCTCAATTCGCTTCATCCGTAATCCCATCTAAGAGGCTGCAACTCTCAGGAGGAGAACAAACACACAGACTCAGTTGATCGTCGATCCCTTTGGAAATTTGGGAAAATATGGGAAGTGGGAGCGAAGACGAAAACCAAGGAAATATGGGAACATATGGGGAATCCTGGATTTGTGTGTACGTATTTTTTGGCGTGTCCCAGGACCCCTTTACTCCAAGAGGCTACAACTCGGATTCCATGATGTCACGCTGCCGAGGCCAGCTGCACAGAGTGCAGGCACAGAAATGAGGTAGAAGGGCGGTGTGGCACAGCAGGAGGGTGCCCGTGAGAGGGGGCCACCCCAGCAGGTGTCCCACGCCGTCCGAAGCTCTGGATCCTCGATCCTGGACGCCCTCCATCACCACAGATCTCCTCCTCCTCCTCCCCCTCCTCGATCATTCTCCTCCTCCTCCTCGCCCTCCACCACCACCGCCTCTGCTCTCGGCGGGTGAGGCCCACAGATCTCGGGAGGTCCCCAGAGGTCCCGAGATCTCCTGCAGGCCCTCGGAGGCTTCCGGAGGTTCCGCAAGGGATCAGCGGCTAAAAAACAGTCTTCCATCCTCGACCTTCACGGATCGATCGAGGATCGATCGAGGACGATCCGCGCCCCTCCTCTCTCCCTCCTCGGCGGCAGCGGTGAGGGGGGCGACGACGACGACGACGACGACGACCTTGACGACGACGGCGCCGACCTCGACGGCCGCGGCGGCGGCGGCGACGACGACGAAGGCGACGAAGACGATGTTGACGTTGACGACGCCGACGCCAACGCCGAAGACGGCATCGACGACGGCGGCGGCAGCGACGACGACAGCGGCGGCGACGACGACGACACTGTTAGAATTGGCGGCGACGAAGACGACGAAGATGACGACGACGACGACGAGGAGGACGACGACGACGAGGACTAGGACGACATCGACGACGACGACGCTCGGCAGAGGGACGCGTGGCGCGGCTCGAGAGGTACACGGAGGACTACGCGGCGACGGTGGCCAGGCGGATGATACCCGAGGGCACCCTCGACGGGCTACTCGAGGAGGCCCAGCCGCCCCTCTCGTGGGCGGCAGGCGCTGGATCCTCAGCAGTGCAGGTCGAGCAGTGGCGAAGCGTCCTGGCTCGCCTATAGACCTACCAAACAATGTTCTAAGAGCCTTTGGCGGTTTCCAGGAAATGTTCTTAGAACATTTCTGCCGGAGTCTATCTTGTTGTTGCCATATCGGGCTTATGTTATAAGAACCTCGTTTTTGTTCTTAGAACACTTGGGGTTCTAAGAACGTTTCGTGGTAGGACTATAGGAATGCCCGGACAGTCGGTCCCTGTTCAAGCAGAGAACGAAGTAGAGAGCAGTTTGGGTGCGGAAGGGGTGCTCGTTCCTCCTCGTGCGCCCAGGAGCTTTTGGTGGCCAGAGAGGGGGCTTCGTTCCCTGGTCCGCGTTCCTTGTGGTGGCGGCTCCGGGGGTGCCCCCTCGGCCGAGCCCGCTTGTCGGCAGCAGGGGGGGGGAACAGGGCCTGAGCCTGCCCTGGAGGGTGGGCCTCTGAGGCCAGGCACCCCTGCAATCCCTCGGTTCTGGGGCGGCACCTGCTCGCCTTCTTTCGGATGCAACTCCTGGGAGGTCAAATTCTGATTTTGCCCTGGTCCGAAATCCAGCTGAATCCCGCTTAATCCCGCTTAATCTGGTTTATCCCCGCTTAATCCGGCTTAATCCGAGGCCCACTCCGGCGTAACAGCCCCCCAATGGGGCTTAATCCTTTTTAATCTCTCCGACGAAAACCTCCCAGTAGTTGCCTCCTAACCTTCTGCCTCCTCGGTCCACGGGTACCCTGGCATCTTGGTCGGGCTCCAGGTGTCGCGTATTCTGTAGTGTTCCAGCCCTCGGGCTGACCTGGATTGCGGAGCATGGACAGAGAAGCACGCCTCTTCTGCCTCCAGAGTGGAATTTCCCTACCGCATCCTGCTCCCACGCCTCCCCCGTCGTCCCCTCCTGCCGCCGCATCCTCTCCATCCATCTGTGCCCACAGGTAGCCATCATCGGTGGTCCGACTCTCGGCCACGCGGCCAGGGCAGCAGCTGTCCGTAGTGAGGGGCCCAAATTCGTGACACGCCTCCCCCCTCCACTCCTCGTCCTCTTCCGCCTCTTCGTTGGCGGCTCCGTGGCAAAACAGGAGCCTCGGCCTTTTGTCCCGCGCGGGCCTCGCCAAGGCCCCTTGGCGAGTCGGAGGCGCGGGCGCGCGGGGCGCGGATGGCCCGCCGAGAGCAAAGCCACCGAGACGCTCATTCGGAGACGGGATTCTGCCCCAGAAGCCTGCGGACCGCGGCCCTTGACCCAGGCGACAGGAGGAGGAGGAAGAAGGAGGAGTAGAAGGAGAAGGAGGAGGAGGAGAAGGAGGAGGAGAAGGAGGAGAAGGAGGAGGAGGAAGAAGAGGAGGAGGAGGAGGCAGAAGAGGAGGAGGAAGAAGAGGAGGAGGAAGAAGAGGAGGGGGTGCAGGAAGGGAAGGAGGAGCAAGCGCGGCGGCGACGAAAAATCAGCATCGCCGCGCTCTCTTTGGGGGCGCGCCCAGCGCCTGCCTCCGGGGTGGCCCGCCGACGCGCAGGCTCCCGCGGGCGCCGGGCACACCCGCCGAGAGCGCCGAGCGCTTCGCCCGAGGGCTCCTTCTCTCCCCGCTGTGGTCGCGGCGGCCGCGCGACTCGGTCGACGCAGACGGGCGACGACGACAGACGGCGTCGGCGACGACCGACGGCGTCGACGACGACCGACGGTGGTGGCGACGAAACGACGACGACGAAATGACGGCGACGGCGACGGCGACGACGACGACGACGACGAACGGTCACGACGACGGTGACGACGAAACGACGACGACGAAATGACCACGACGGCGACGACGACGACGACAACGACGGTAACGACGACGACGGTAACGACGACCACGACGACAGTAACGACGACGACGATGACGACGGCGGCGACGACGGCGGGGGCGACGACGGCGGCGGCAGCGACCACGATGGCAACGAAGACGAAGACGACGAAGACGAAGACGGCGACGGCGACGGCGACGACGACAACGACGACAACGACGACGACGGCGACGGCGACGGCGAAGGCGACCAGCTCTTCATCCTGTGTTGTTTGTGTTGACGGTCCAGGGTTCGCCCGTGAGGGGCGCCTTCAGCCTGATTTTGGAGGCTCCCAGGCGGGTGCGGTGACCACACTCCATGATGAGTTAGTCGACTACATGTAAGAGTTACCCTTCGCCAGAGTGACCTTTGGAGCGGGCCCACTGGGGTCCCCCGATCGCCGAACGCCATGCGGTTGTAGCGTCTTGCGCGCTCATGTTTGGCCCCCCCGCGGCCCCCAGAAAGCCGCGCACCAAAGGTCACTCTTACCCAGGGTCACTGTTGCGTGTAGCCGAGTCAGTGGAGATTCGGGTGATCCTTGGATTTTTGGAACTTCAGCAATGCTCCGAGGGTGTCTCGGGCGACCGGGGCCTCCGATGGGCCCAGCACAGCGCGGGGACGGAGCGTGCGGTGACGGACCGTTCGGCATGTCGACGTCACGGCGCGGTCCGTCACCGCACCGTTTTTGAGGCACCCCGACCGACAGCGGCGAACCAACTCCAGGACTGTTCTGTTCCAGGACACGCCCCTTGTGTGCCCAGCGGCGGCGAAGGCGGCGGAGGCGAGGCCCGCAGGCGCGCCGCCGGCTGACCTACGAGCTGCCGCGCCACACTTGGGGCCACGTCTCCAGCGGGCGCTCCCGCGACCGGGGCCTGGAGGAGCCGTGCCCTTCTTCTGCAGGAGGGGGGCTCCGGGGCAAGTGCAGGGGAGATAGGCTCAGGGGAGGGAGGGAGGGAGGAGGGGGGGGGGGGACAAGCGAGGCGCGCTCGCGCCATTTCCGACATCCTGTCCCTTCCTGCCAGCCATTCCCACTGCGCAGATGTTTGTCTATCCGCGGACGCACGTCATAGCTGACCTGGAACTCCGACATCAAAAGCCCCACGGTGAGATGCGCAATCGGAATTGTGGAACTGAGTACATCGGGGGAGGAGGAGGAGGAGGAGGAGGAGGAGGAGGAGGAGGAGGACGAGGACGAGGACGAGGAGGAGGAGGAGGAGGAGGAGAGGAGGAGAAGGCGGTCGGGCGGGAGGATGAGCAGGAGGACGAGGAGAATGATGAAGGAGGAGGACGAGGATGAACAGCAGCAGCAGCACGAACTGGTCTATTAAAGACCAGAGAGCAGTACGCGGAGAGGGCTGGAGCTTTTCTTCACAGGGTCGGCAGAGAAAGAGAGAGAGAGAGGAGAGTAGCGTTCACAGTGTTTAGTTGTGGAGTAGGCACGAGGAGGCACGAGGAGGAGGAGGAGGAGGAGGAGGAGGAGGAGGAGGAGGAGGAGGAGGGAGGAGACGGGACGAGGAGGGGCGAGGAGGACAGGACAACGTGGCTGCTCCGCTCCGCTCTGTCTGCATGCGTCCCCCGCCCTCGCCGCCATCGAGCGCCGTGTGCGCCGAGCAGTTTTTTGTCCGAGGCGCCTGCGGCGAATCACCGCCGCCCTCTGCCTTACAGTCGGACCGAGGTGTAAGATCGAGATCATCTCGGGGAGGTTACCCTACTGTTCTTCGTGGTTATTGGATGTTGGATGCAGTCGGACCAGCGTCTAGGATCCAGGACGTTCCGGGGAGGGTACCCTGGTGTTCTTCGTGTCTGTTGGACGTTATTGTGCATCCTGGGGGGGTCTCCTCGAGTGATCTTATGGTTTGGGGTGTTTTGGCCAGCGGCGGGTCTCGTGTCCTTGAAAGGTTGTTCTTCTGGCCTGCGCAGGTCCGACAGTATCGGATACACCTGTGTGGCCAAACGTTTGGGCAAAGCTTGGCCACGCTATTGGACCATGTGTTTCCCTGGCCGTTGTGGATGCCCTTCTGGGAACACGTGGGGGAGGAAGAGGAGGATGAATAGAGCGAGGGGAAAGGAGGGTGATGATTGTGATGATGATGCTGCTGATGATGATGATGACGATGATGATGCTGCTGCTGATGAAGAGTGTGACGTTGATGATGATGCTGCTGATGATGATGCTGCTGATGCTGATGCTGATGCTGATGCTGATGATGATGCTGATTATGATGCTGATGCTGCTGATGATGATGATGATGCTGATGATGCTGATGATGATGATGATGATTATGACGATGACGATGACGATGACGATGATGATGTTGATGATGATGATGGTGGTGATGATGATGATGATGATTCTGATGATGATGATGGTGGTGGTGATGATGCTGCTGCTGATGATGATGATGACGATGATGATGATAATGATGATGATGATAATGCTGCTGCTGCTGCTGCTGCTGCTGCTGCTGATGATGATGATGATGATGATGATGATGATGATGATGATGATGATGAGGCGGAGGAGGAGGAGGAGGAGGAGGAGACCTCTCGGGAGCCTCTTTGGCGCTCTTGCGACTCTTGGGAGCTTCTTGGGGGCCTCTACGAGGCCTCTTGGGGGCCTCCTTCGGCCTCGTTGGAGCCTTTGGGTAGTTTTGTTGGGCCTCTTTGGCCGTCTGACGGCGTTCCTGGCCGTCTGACGCTGTCAGATGCCGCCTTGGGACAGTCTCTGGGCTATCTTGGGGCCCTCTTGGGGTGCGTCAGGGTCGCCGTGAAGGCCGTATTGGGCGTCTTGGAGGCCTCTTGGGCCGCCTTGGGGTCCGTCGGGCGCCGTCTTGGGAGCCACCTTGGCCATCCTGGGGCCATCTTGGAGGCCTGTTGGGCGATCTTGGGGCAATCTTGGGGGGCTTTCGGGCCGTCGGAAAGCCGATCTGAAGCAAACGCCAAATCTTTGAAACGCGCCCAAGGGACGTCAAGGAGTTTGCCCTCGCTGGGCCTTCCTGGGGGACCTATTGGAGGCCTCTTGGGAGCCGCGTGGGGCCCTGGTAGGCCTTCTTGGCTGCATCTGGGGCCGCCGACTTTAAGGGTAGGTCTTTGGGAGATGCTATAGTATCGGGAGCATAGCTCGCGCGCGCCGTTGCCTTTGGCCCAAGGCACGCGCGCCCTATTTGCCCGGACACCGCGAGTGTTCGCTATGTGCTGGAAAGATCATTACATCGATCTTATCCTATCTTATCCGTCCACCCCTCATACTGTACCTTCACAGCAGAGCGATGGACGCAATTTGCCAGGCTATATGCCATATTTGAGCTACCAGGCTCACTTTCGACTTGGTAGCGGAGCTGGCCGCACTCTCGTGTGGTCAGCTCTTGCTCTTCTTAGCCTCATATTCTTCGGCACGATCTTCGTGACCACCTACCACCCTGCGCCACCACTCCCAGTACGTTTACGAGGATCTATCCAAGAGCAAGAAGCAACACGAGAGGTACGACGTCTAGACTGGTACCATATACGCTTCATCATTGCGTTACCACCAACCGCTCGGCAACGAGCTAACAGCGCAATACTTGAAGCAGGGGCGGGGAGACCCGCCAGACAGAGCGCCTCGAAGACTCGACAAGGCGCTACCCCAGCGCGACAACGCGCATCATAACCGTCCTTCTTTACACATTCTCGGGCTAGTCGTTTTCGCTATTATATGGTTCGCGCTGGGGGCAGCAATCGGACACATGCGTCGTGGAGAAAACAGCACCGATGGGCAAACACATGGCCCATATTGGGACCCTCAAGGTAATGTACCTTTTCGTGAGTACATCTACGAGGTCAACGCATGGCTCAACGTTACAAGCGGACGTATGACGCCACAGGCCCAAGCGGCCGCAATACAACGCGGCCTAGGTGGCCTAGCGAGGACACTCGCCATGAGGGTACCGCCTGACATTATAAACTATGGTGCTGACATCGATGGGGTCCACACAGACCCAGTGACCTACATCATGTTCCTCCTAAGCATGAAGTTCGAACGCCTGGAAGATGAGCGACAGCTCACTTCCGGCACACAACTCATCGACTTCCACGTGCCTCACGGGGAACGAATCGATGTCACCCTTACCCGATTCGAAATGGCCCGACTTGAGGCACAGTCGGTGGGATTCGACCTTCCCAACTTCCAACTGCTAACCACTATCCTATTCCGCGCCTTAGGCGTCGGCAACCAGCGAGCCATGCAACTCTTACAGCCACTCAATCACCAAATGCCCCGAACACAACAACAGTATGATGAGTTGCTGGAGAGGATGCGTTCGATAGGCCACCTATCCGAACGGTCTCCTGGTAACATAGGATCTGTGTTTGGAAGGGGAAGGGGATCTGGTAGTGGAAATTTCTACACTACCTTGACTACTGAAGCCCAGCCTGGAAACGGGCCCTCAAGCATATGGGCCGATGACCCAGGTGAATCCACTGCGTTATTAGCAGGGGATCGATCACAACCAAGCTGGGCAACCAGCCCTCCTTCTAGAGAACCACAACCACACCGTTCTTTATGGGGGGAATCAAACCCCCTAACCGACGGTGTATCCACCTACTTGGGAGACGAGGATTTCGACTCCGGCACCGATACAGACACTATATCATCAGATGGTGTTGAAGCTTTAGATTGGTCAGATATTATGAATATGGATAACGACAATCAGCGTGCTGAACATTTGTTCTGGTTATTACAACAGGCTAAACGAAGGTGGAGGAGGTTCACACGAAAACCAGTGCGTCGTGTTAGAAGGAGGATACGTAGAAGTTTTAAAGGAAAGGGTAAAGGCAAGCGAGGTCGTCGGAGGTTGAACGGACGAGGCATCGCGGCATTTCTCCAGAGGCTCTCAGATGAACAACATGATGAGATATTCTTTGGGGGAAAAGGCCGTGGTAAAGGCCGTAGAGAGACCTCAGGAAAAGGCAAAGGTAGGCGGGGAAACCCGCGAGGTAGAGACGGCCAGGTTCTTAAATGCCATGAATGTGGTAGTTCCGATCATCTTGTGCGAGATTGTCCAGTGAAGGGAAATGGAAAGGGCAGGTCGACCGAAGTCCATTTTGGCTCAAGTGAACCATCCATTGAGTATCTGAGCCTCCAGGACTTTGAGGCTATGGAGCAGATATTTTTCACTTGGGTTGTTGGCATGGACAACGTCGACGAGCTCAAGGCGTATGGTCATGGATTGTACGCGTACTACCTCGAGTGCGTCCGCCGGTTCGTTATGGGCAATAACGAGCTCACTCCCGTGGACCACGGTACGCTGGGAAACCAGCCTCTTTCTTTCTTCGACTGGATGTTCGGGAACCCAGGCAACATCATGGCCTACGAGAGCGACGACGAGGACGCCACTATAGAGGCTTCGCCTTCCGAGGTTCAACGAAACCTCGAACCTCCGCCCGAAATCTCGCCTGGAAACAGGCCGTCTTTGATGGGGGAATATCCCCAGACCACTGAAGACTTAATTGAAATGGAGTCTCAGGCATTTGTTCAGGCCTTCATTGCAGGCGAACCAGATACTCCGTTCGTACCTCCTGGTTCGCTTGCTCCAGGCGAATATGGACCACGCACTCTTTTGCAGACCCTCATGAGGATGCATGAGATACTTATTACTGGTTATCCTGAGAGCCAAGAACATATCGAAGCTGACATTATGATAGAACAGGATACTGATGCTTGTGGTAGCTCAGAGCTGTTGTTGGCAGCTCTGACTCTCATTGACAGCGCGCATCCTCAGGACGTGCAGAGACACTTGATATACTCCCGTGGTAGATGGCGTAATGTTCTAGAAATGGCTATTGCTATGCGCGGTCATGATCTTCCTCCGCCAGGATGGGGTCTCCAGGCGGTGGGAATGAGGCCAAACCATACGGCCATGCGCAACATTGCTGGGAAGCCTGTGCTCGGCAACGAGCCTGAGCCGACAACAGTGCCTCCTACCCCGGGACAGCCGAGCGACGCACAGACGCCGGCTATGCAGGGAAACCTGCCCGTACCAGATACGCCAATGGCCATCATCATCGGTAGTTCGACATCAGAAGAAGTAGAAGGCGATGGTTGCGGGTTAGATGAGGATGACGTCACCATCCTCATGATGGACGTGAATTGTGAGGAAGAGGTTGACTTCGATCCTGACGAGTCTGAATCATCATCACCATCGGCACAAGCACCATTTGCGCCGAGCTCCACCCAGCAGGGAGACCTGCCTCCATCGGACGATCCATCTGGGATCGCACAGGAGCCTCCTCAGGCACCTCCACCGGGTGCCGCTCCTGCTGCTTCGGCAGCTTCTTCTGATGAGAACACCAGAAGGTCTCGTTCCCATGCGCGCGTCAGAGAAGAGCCACATCCACAGGCTCGACTTCCTCGTGAGTGGAGGCAGGCTGGCCCAAAAGAACACGCTCTCAGGAGAGGTGGCCAGCTACTTCCGCACAACGACCCAAGACGCCGAAAAGGGGAACACTCGGCCTTCGGCAAGGGCAACCCTGCCTATAGGGACAGTGATGGCAAGGCCATCCGCGGAGGCTATCAGCTTGCAACAAATATCCGCCGCCCTGAAATTCAAGAAGCGCGGACTCAGTTGCGAGACATTATCGCGGCGCGCAAGCAGTATAGGCCTCACGCAGCATGCGGACCTTGTCCCCGGCCGTTCCAGAACCACAGGCCAGGATGCCCCGTTGGCAACAACGAAGGCCTGAGCCCCAACAGGGGCAAAACCCCTCATAAAGAGGGCCATCCGCAACTCATCCCGATGACACAGGAAGAGATCGCAGAAGTGAATCGTCGTCTCGGCATCTTGAGCCACTTGGATCCGAAAGAAGAAGAGAAGCCTACTCCGGTTCCAAGGGGACTGGTAGCCATGACCCAGGAAGAGAAAGACGCGCTCTTTAGTCTTCCTAGTATGCGAGGAAACTCGCCTGGCGTCTCTAGCCAGCCCCAACAACCAGAACCGACAATCAAGGATGAAAAAAAGGCTCAACGTGTGGCGGAGGACGAGGAGCGCATGCGGACAGCAGAAGAACGCACTCGCGAGGCAACTCGCAAGATGTTGGAGGATTCTAGTAAGATCTACATGAAGAGGGCTCCGAAGCCCCCACTCCCACTAACTTCGAAGGCCAAGAGTGAACCCCCGACACCTAAGCCGTCCTCGGTGCCGAAACCGAAGACGAGCCCTCAGGACCCTGGGCCAGACGTGCAGATGGAGGTGCCTCGAACTGAAACCCCGAGGCCGCCGATTGGCGCAACTCCTACACAAGCGCCTGAGCCCAAGCAGCAACCTCAGGACCCTATGGAGGAACGAAGACGCCCGCCTAGTCGCAGCAGCTCCATTGCGAAAAAGGCGGCAGCTTTCGAGCGCAGTGGGTATGCACCTGCGCCAGCTTCGCCTGTGGCGGCCCGTTCCAGGAGGTCCGATGAAGGTGCTATGTCGAGGGGTACCTGGGCGCCGAAGGTCAGGGGCAGCGCCAGTCGCGCATCTCCGCGGGGAAACCCGCCAGGCGCCGCCGCCGCAGCTTCCTCCTCTTCAGGAGCCGCAGCCTCTTCAGCAACAGAGGTTCCGATGCGGGGAACCCCGCCAGTGGTTCAGCTGCACCACCCAGGTGACACGTCCTTCACTAGTGGGACTCCGAATGTGATCAGGGATAGACTTGCGCTTCGGAAGCTCCCACCGATACGCTCGGTGGATGAGACATTCATGAAGGAATGCAGGAAAGCTGGAACCCTTCCCACATCCAATGATATTCTCAAACAGCTGAGCAAAGCTCTCAGCAGGATATGCAGACATGCGCCAGACAGGCAACACAATCCTGTGTGGAGCCTGGAATCTTTCGATGATCATGATGGTTGGGTTAACCTAGTGGAACGCGTGGACCGTTACCCGTGGAACACAGGTCAATCAAGACACACTGGGTATAATCCAAGATATGACGAGGCCAAGGTCATCAACGAGCATCTATGTAGGCGCTCGGTTGACCAACTAGCAGCCATCATGATGGAAGTTGTTCATGTTCGTGAACCAGACGGAGAAGAAAAACAGCGCCTACAGTTCAAGGTGTTGATGCGGGACTCCGGAGAGCCCACTATCTTCGTCCGCGCCTCTCAGGGGCATTCATGGGAATTGAAAGCTCCATGGTCGCTGTACAGCTACATTGTGCTGTGCGACCAACCTGCCGGGAGACCGGCCCCATACCCCGATGTTGCTATGCATGGCACTCGATGGCACGCCTTCGAAGGGATTATGTGGCACGGCCTGTCCTGTAGACCTGAGCATAACACGAAGAAAAAGGGGACAGGCCGGTCGCGCATTCATTTCGTGCCGACAGTTCGCCGCCGTGCCGTGAACAGTGGGTGGGGCCCAGACTCAGACATCATCATCTTCGTAGATTGGCGTAAGGCCATACAAGATGGTATGAAGTTCTGTTGGTCCGATAACGGGGTCCTCTTGTCCGAGGGAGATAACGGCATCATTGAACCGTGTTATATCTCTCATGTAGAGGACCTGTCCACAGGAAGGCACTGGCGTAATCCAGAGTATCTGGGGAGCCGCCATGCGCGAGTCTCTGTCGCAACGATGTCTGCTCCTGACAGGTGGGCTGACGTTGGCACTGCTAGCGTTAAGTACCAGTGGTCCCGAGACCAAGGGGGCGTTGACCCCCCTATGGGTTACCTCCACAGGGAAGTTGGGGACCACTACAGCCCTACCAAGCTGGGAAACCAGCCTGAGATCTATCGGATCTTCATGATTACCGAGAGTGAGGCCGGGAGCGCGGCTCCAAGCCGTGCCCCAAGCCAAGGGCCTAGTGCCGTGTCTTGGCAGGCCATCAGTACCTCGGACCTGGATCAGATCGCAGCCGCGCTGAACCCTGACCAGGTAGAACAGCTGGCGGACAGGCTATGCCAGCAGGACCCCTGGGCCGCAGGCCAGGGAGCAATGTCCGCTATGGCTACGAGAAATCGTCAGGCCATGCAGGGAAACCTGCCTACAAGCGGACCTGCTCGGTTTGAGCCAATGCATGGAAGCCCTACTCAGAGCATGCACACTCCAAGGGGCATGACTCCATTGGGCACACCACCGGCACAATCCCCATTCGGGACACCTGTCCGCCCTGCCACAAACGGCACTCTCATGGAGAGGATAGCTGCGGCTAGGGCTGAACACAGCACAGCCCTCCTCAACATGATGCCGCCCGGCACGCCAACGAGTCAGCAGGGAAACCTGCCTGGCACACCAAGCCACCATAGGGCGGGTGTACCTGACGACTATCGCTCAAGAGTGGCGGCCGCGGTGCAGCAGGTGCAGAGCCATAATCTGCCTCACCCAAGTGGGCAGAGGTGGAGGCCAGCCTGGTCCTGGGAGCCTGAGGGTCCCAACCCACGGGATCCTGCTCGGCAACGAGCCTTTATCCCGGCGTTCAATGCCCATCCGAGCATGTCTCAGGGCCAGAGGCCACCACCAGCGCAGATGAACCCGCCATTATACCCTGATGGGTCAAGGGTTCCGAACAAATTTGTTCGTGAATTGGCGGATCAGATGCATAACCTCACTAATGTGCGCTGCAGTGACCATTCCATGTGCCCGCACATGGCCTTCATGCCTTCACCGACATCACCAGAGGTGGTTGTCCAGCCCACTGCCCATTCAATATCGTCTGGCAGTAGGGGCGTGCCTGACTACATCAGGCAGACGCACCACACTCAACAGGCATGCTTCAGGAGAAGGCAGGCGGTGCAAAGTGCACGGGATCAGTCACGTGCAGCTGCACTTGATGTGGTGAGGAACAGGGGCTCACCTTTGCGAGGAAACTCGCCCGCCGTGACTCCTACCACTTCCATGCCAAATGTTGAAGTGCAGGAGGTGCTGAATCCAACGGGGACTCCCCCATCAGCCTTCATGCCCTCCGAGACGGTACTGGAGAGGCAGCGGCGGGTATATCCCAGGGCAGCAGACGTAGAGGTCTTTACTGGGATGGAAGATACCTGTGCAGGATGCCTCGAATAATTTCAGCCCAGGGACAGTGTTTACCGCCTGAGGTGCAACCACTTGTTCCACGAGGGATGCTGGAATTCTAATGTGGTGGGCCACGTTACAAACCAGCGTGAAGGAGATCCCCAGCAGCCACCATGTGCTATCTGTCGAGCACCTGGCATTATAGCATCATCCTTCCCATGGACCGGCTCCTTTAGTCAGACTCCTGAGCAATCAGCGAGAGAGCTGCGGGAGCTGAGGAACATGATGGAGGAGATGACGTCTAGGATGCTAGCTATGCAGACAGCCCAGTCACAACAGCAGGGGTACCTGCCTGAAGAGGTAAGGCCGCCTATGGAAACGGGATATTTTGATCAGCTTATCCCGATGACGGCGCCTCAGCAGGGAAACCTGCATGATACTCCTCAGATGTCTCCCCAGAGTGGAGGCGAGGCTGAGATGTCACTGGACCCTGATCAGCTGCGTGAATTGCGTGTACGACATTTCCAGAATCAGATGGATAATACGCACGCAACATTTATGCTGGATGCCAACAATCCTGAAACTGATAGTCCGTCGCTAGACTTATCAGAATCCTCAGTGGCGTCAGCAGCAACAGCAGCCAGGGCCGTCAACATCACAGCGACGAACGAGGAGTTCGAGGAGTGGCTGAAGTACCGGGATCACATCACGAACGAGGGGCTGCAAGACATCGCCCTTCACTCGTACCTGACGCTGATAAGGCGCACGACCCGCGAGCAGTATAAGAGCATACATGATGAGTATGCCAACTGGCGGGAGGAGCGTGGCGATCACGCCCAGCACGTGTCGTACTTCCAGTACATCGACCTGGCACGCATGGCCGAGAGCGAGTCGCATGCCAGTGTCACGCGGGGTAACCCGCCAGGGAGTGCGACTGTGCCGCGGGGAAACCCGCCTACCGACACAGCCGACACTTCAGAAACTGTGCACATCAAGCAGCCGAGTAAGACGTTCTTGGATGATGGTGGAAATTCCATACTCATCGATGTCGGTTCGAAGATCAATATCATGGGCGAGAACACGAGCCGCAAGTTCGTCCAGGCTGCCGAGGCACATGGCCGTACTTGTACGTTCGAGCCCCGCTCTCGTTTGAATATCAACGGAGTGGGAGAAGGGTCGGCCCCAGCGGATACCGTAGGCACATTCAGTATTGCCTGCGAGTACCAGGGGTCGGCCCAACTCGATTCATACAAGACGAACATTGTGTCAGGCTGTGGCAAGGACCTGCCAGCCATCCTAGGCCTCGATAGTATGCAGGACAAACGCACGATCATCGTGCTTGAACGAGGCCAGGAGAAGCTGATATTCCCTGGTAAGGGGCAGGTCAAAATGGAGCTCCCAGAAGGCTCCAAAATCATGCCGACGACAAAGTTGCCGTCAGGGCATCTGTCGATCAGGTGTGATTGTTTTGGAGCTGCGGGGCAACCCGCCTCGAGCTCAAGCAGCACGTCCTTCCAGACAGTGCTGACAGGCGAGCCGACCCCGGCGCAGGAGCGCAAGCAATTGCAGGGAAACCTGCCCCAGGGGTTGATGGAGACGCTCGCCAAGGCCACCATGCGAGGCGACAACATCGACGATCTCGAGACGTTCGATTGTTTTGTTGCCAGGACACTGGCCCTGCATGGTGGTAGTGTACCCATGGGCGCTGTACAGTCCCGCCGTAAGATAGTGATGGGATACACTTATCGTGAATTTCATACGGTCAGCGACGCTAGGTCCAAAGGCGTGCTGAAACAGCTGATGGATCATCCATCGATGCTGACAGCATTTGCGGAGCAATCCGCCTCTGAGGCCACGGCGCGCTGCAGTGCTGAGCTCCAGCATCTGAGGGGGGCCCAGATGCTGGCAGATATTGTAGGCACATCTTCTTCATCTTGAAGATGGCAGGGCGACGTCGCCCCCTCGTCGTCTTGCCTGTTGGCTGAAAAGCCGGGGGGTAACAAGGACAGCGGGGTAACCTGCCTTAGTAAAAGGGCTTTTGTCATTGAAGATGCGAGGGAGGCATGTGCCGACCTCCGCACACGAGGTTATATTTGTGATCGTATTTCCCACAACGAACTTATGACAAGCGTGGGCACAAACTACCTAGGTGCGGTGATCAGTGGAGATTACACTCTCATATGGGTCAGTACTCCGAGTGACTGGTACGTAAGAACTCCAGGAAAGAGAGTGACCCCACATTGGTCACGTATCCAGAACCTGTTGATAAAAGCCAAGAAACTCCGCTGAAGATCATAATATTTGGTCCCCCAGGATATGTTTGGAAGTTATCTCCAGTACGCGACACCCTGGAAGATCTAAAGTTGTCAGTGATGCGGATGCGTTTGTGTCATTTCGGTATTCGGTTCAATATGCAAGACAGTACACCAAGCGGTACCTATATGCAGGTAGCATCATCAATACCGATCAGCTCGAAGCTGTGGGCATGTACCTGTAAGCAGGCAATACCACAACATGTGTTGGATTGGTACGGCCATACAGTACGGCATGCTGAATGGCGAGCTCAGACACGTACTACACTCATCCGTCACTTGAATGACAACATCCTGGGGAGCACCACCACGCACGGAAACGTGCCTGTATACTTAAATACGTATACACGTACAGACCACAACACCCGTCACTACGTGACGACTAATAAGGGAGGACCAAAATGGTCTGAAGTCATCCGACGTGTAACAATCAACCTGGATACCAATGCGGTTATTCAAGATATCTCAGTTACCGATCAACCAACAGGATATGATTGGCATGCACCATTACCTGCAGGGGTTGCCAACATCAGTACTCGGTTGTATTGGCAACCCGAGGAACCGGTCTTGCTCGGAAACGAGCCGACTCAATCACCACAGAAACATCGACGCGTCATCATAGATGACTGTTCTCTCCCCCTCCCGACTCTGGCGATTGACGCATGTACCCATTCAACCACGACAATGAGTACACAGACCGACGAACAAGACGAGCAAGCTTTACCCACTGAATCGCGTATAAAGCAGAAGGAGAGGCTCAAAGCCGAAAAGGAAGCAGGCATCAAGCCTCGCCGCATTAAAAAGCACGTTGAAGACGGAAACGATGATTGCGGCGACGACTTGTCAGGACTCGGACAGGATCTTATGGCAACCTGGAGTACTGACGTCCCTGTTGAGCTGATAAGCTCCGACGAGGACGATGACCTGTTCCTTACCCTCCCCACATCTATGCCCGACACACACGATAGCATATACAGCATAGTTGCTACACTATGCTATGGTTATAACAACTGCGTGGACATGTTGGAGCTTTGTGGCGGTGAGGGTGGTATCTCAGAGCTTGCCTTCTCAAGGGGACTTTCGTCAGGCGGCAACCTGGACAAGACTACATACGTCGACCTGGGAGACCCCTCGGTGCAGCAGGTTATAGATCATTACTTTGCTATATGCTGCGTACGAGTTGCTATACTGCAGCCCAGCTGCCGCACCACAGGACCACCATCCTACTACAACTACAAAGTCAATTACAACACTTGGGAACAGCACCATAAATAAGACTTACCACACATAACTTACTGTGGTAAAATTGCTGTAACCCAAGATGACGCTCGGAGGTGGTTTATACGCGAACAACCTACAGGAACATGGGTAGATGACATTTCTCAATGGAAGAAGCTTGCCAACCGACCACACATTACAACCGTGCGCATTGACCAATGCGCTACGGGACTTAAAGACACGACTGGTGACTATATTAAGAAGCCGACAAATATCACCAGCAACGACGAGACAATTCTTAAACCCTTTGAGCGACTCAAGTGTAACGGTCAGCATGTGCACGCACAACCGTGCAACACCGAGCTTTCACTGGCACAAAAATACACCCGACGACTGCAGTCTGCCTTCGTGGAAGCTGTATATCTGGCGAAAGCCATTGACACCACGCGCGGAAACGCGCCTATAAGTACCGCACATGCTTATCCTACAGACCTTCCCGATCAAGCTGAACCAGGCGAAGGTATGAGACGCATCGGTGATCGTATCATCCCAAAGGTGGCTACTTGCCCGGCATGCATCGACAATGTCCGAAAGGACAGTCCGAGCCATAACAGAGACCCTACGCAGTGTAAATATCATGATTCCATCTCTGTATATTGGCCATGTCCAGCATGTCAGAGGGATCTTACGAGAAGCAAGGGTGTTAAGAACCACCTCGATACCGAACCTGGTAAATGTCGTTTTGCTGAACCATTTAAACTACCAGACGACCACGACCCCGAAGGCAAAACCGTGCCAGCTTGGTGGAAACCCTTACCTAAACCTGGTGAGGGCCAAGCTTCAGCTTCAGGTGGCCGTCAAGGCGCACACGCCAGGCCACCACGACCACGATCCTTCGGCAACGTCGATCCGACATCTGGTGCCAGCAGCTACGACATGCTACGAGACGCCCCCGAGCGTGGAAACACGCCTTCTGCGTCTTCTAGCGAAGTGCCACAGGTAGCGGCCCGCCGCGGCCGTCTACAAGGCGTACCACCACCTCCAGACGCAGTTAACACAGGGGACCAACTACGGAGAGCTACAAGGAACCCTCTTGCCTCCACCGGCTCTGGGGCTCCACGACTACCCGACTGGACGAGATTCGACATCCAACACAGTCTACAGAGTCTCCGTAGTCACGAACCTCATGTCGTGAAAAAGGAACTCCGAAAACTGCATCTGCGATGGCATCATGCGAAGGAGCCAAAGATGAGGCTAATCCTCGAAAAGGTGGGGCTTGATAACGTTCGACTGAACATGATCAAGGAAGTTTGCGATACCTGTCGGGAATGCAGAGCATGGGAACGTCCAGGAAACTCAACACTACCATCGGTGAGCCTTCCTGGTAACTGGCTCGATGAAGGGGAAATGGACCTCATGTTTTACAAGAAACGGACCATATTTCATATTATGGATCGTTGTATTCGCCTGGCAGCAGGCCTAGACATTTCCGACAGAGAACGTGACACTATCATCGACGCCTACCACTACTGCTGGATTGCCTATCACGGACCCTTCAAAGTTTTATACTCAGACGGAGAAGGCGCCCTGAATAACGATGCCGCTAAAACCATGATGGCCAATAAGGGCACGGAACTTCGTATCCGAGCACCTGGCCAACGCGCGACTTCAATTGAGTCACGAAACGGCATTCTTAGAGGCGTCCTCCACATGATTGAGGAAGAATTGAATAGACACAACATCCCTGTTGTATTCACTAGAGTACTGGCGGAAGGCATCTTCGTTACTAATGCGTTTACGTTTTACAACGGAGTATCGCCATATCAGGCACACACAGGACGTCAGCCTTCTTTCCTCCCTGATCTCGATACCCTTGACTTTCCCAAGGGACCCGAGACTTCAGGACACGAGCGAGAACGTCGTGTAAGGGAAGTCAGCCTAGAAGCCATAACTCAGGCTACTGCTGTGGCCAAGACAAATCGGGCTCTTAGGGCTAAGACGACTCCTGATGGTGCTCGCCTCTACTCATCAGGGGATTTGGTCGATTACCACCAACCTACTGCCACCGAGGACGACCATGGAGGCTGGAATGGCCCATTCCCGGTGATCCGAAATGTGCCTGCAAGAGGACATATTGTTGTCAAGGCAGGATCTCGTGAGGTAATTGTGATGTATCCTGATGCTCGTCACACACTATACATCGAATGTCTCCTCACACGGGAACTTGGCATGGATAATATGGCCATGCAAGCCGTCCTTGCTTATGTGGCACACCTCAGCGCAGGGAAACCTGCCAAAGTTTTCGGTTATATCCCCGATTACAAGGGAAACCTTAATCTGTCAGACGACAGCAAGTTTCACCCGCGCGTACACTTAGCACTACAGTATCTCGTACGAAATTACTTCCGAGTAGAACATGTAGTAGCAGTTCGATTGGCTAAGAGTCTGTCAAGCCTACCTGCAGTAAAGTACGCCACCGGGTCTACGCTGATCCACTATGACAACGACATCAGCCCGGCGTTCCACTATTACGAATGTGTGGGCACCGGCTGAAACATTTCGCAGATCACTGGTAGCACTCACTCCAGACTTATTCAATGCTTGACTTCACGTGTCCCTTCCTTAGGATTTCACGACGATTTGGCTAAATATCAGCATCCAAGCAACACGTCTGGAGAACACGAGTCGCCTGGAAACAGGCCTTCTCCAGACACACCAGATGCTTCATCGCCGAGTGAAGGCCGTCTGTCGACAATCTATGAGGAAAATGAGGAACACAATATCGAAGCTATGATGCTGGAAGAGTGGTACGACGAGCTACGTATGGACCTTCATCCTACGACGATTACTGATGATTATCTTTATTGCGTCCCAACAACTATGCTGCCCGACCAATGTGTTTTGGTTTCAGCATTTGTGGACGAAGATGATATTATATCATCAGATATGCTCGGAGACGAGCCGAAATCAAGTGAATCCTGTCTAGTCTCTCTTTGTTCAACCACAACCGACGAGAGCTACTCCCTTGACAGTGATGAATATGGTCCTTACGTTGAATTATGTTTTACATCGGAAATGTCAAAAATAGTGCTGGATCAGACTCAACTTGCACAGCTCGATACCGATATGGTCGCAACGATGAGAGTATATGTATCCTCTGCTGCTAAACGTGCTGTGGTTGTCAAAGAAGATGATCTACTGACCAAAGCCGACATAGCAGCACATCCAAAGGAGGTTAGTGAAGCTTTGTATACTGAGCTCAAAATCTGGATTGATAAGTCGATGCTTTGAGATGTATGATTTATCCAAAGCTTCCAACATCATGACATCCAGATATGTATACAAGTGGAAGTTTGTAAAGATGGGTACCGAGAACGTTAAAACCATTCGTCTCAGACTGGCCCTTCGTGGATTCATGGATACTGAGGCTTTTGATGTGGAAACATTCTCGGGAACCGCCCGAAGGCAGTCCCAACGACTCCTGGCAAGTGAAGCGGCATGCCATCCAGAGTGGATCTTAGCATCCATGGATATCGATAAGGCGTTCCTCAAGGGTTTGACCTATGAGGAACTTGCCCATGCCACCGGCGAGGAAACTCGCATGGTTTGCTTTACTCTTCCACCAGGAAGTGCTCAGGTACTTCGTACATTACCCGGTTTCTCATCTTACGACGAAAGTCGACGCTGTCTTAGATGCCTCAAACCAGGAACGGGTACAAAGGACGCTCCAAGAGCGTTATCTCTCAAACTTCGTACGACCACACGAGCTATAGGACTTACACCGACCAGCTACGATCCTGAATTCGAATTCAGCCAAGACCTTCTAACGGCAAAACATGTCGATGATATTAACATGGCAGGTCTAGAGAAACATATAGACGACTATGTACAACGCGTCGAAAAGGTGTTTGGCAAATGCAAGCTCAACAAGCACACATATACGATCTGCGCCGTTCGCTACACTAAGAATGACCAAGGAGATGTGATCATGGACCAGGACGAGTATATCAAACAACTACGTCCTATCACACACCCAGAACTTACAGGAGCGGCGGCCGATGCCAAAGCCACGGAACTTATTACCGACATGTTCGTCAGCCTGCGAGGAGCCCTCGCCTATGCGCTTCTTACCCAAATCTGGCTCATGGTATACGTGGTCTCTCTTCAGAAAATTCAGGAGCCCACCAATCTGCAAGTCAGACGTCTGAATGCTGTGGCGCGAAGGCTGATCAGCAGCCCGAAACGCATCACCTTCCCTCGGATGAAGCCGACGAATGAAGTTGACATCCATAGCGATTCGGGGTATCGGAAGCTTACCGGGGAGGAGGATGACGAGACCAAGGGCTACGGCATACGCGGGGCCAATGTACTACGGCGAGGAAACTCGCCTCAAGGCAAGTCCGTCGTTCACCTCTGTGACGGACTATGCAAATCACACCGATTACAGGTGAGGTCCAGTTATGCTGCGGAGGCACTTGCAGCTGCACATAACCTTGATGAGTGTTACCCTACGCTCATTACTCTCCACGAGCTTAAGGCAGGAGCTTTGACTCCACGACAACTACGAGACATGCGTGAAGTTGGAGGCCTAGCCATCAAAGTCTCTCTTACCATAGACGCCGAGTCCGTCTACAAATCTTTATCAAGCAGGGATCTCAAGATACCTACAGAACGGACTCTGCTTGGACATATCAGTTGGATACGTGAGCTCATGGATATAGGTATAGTACATAACGTGCAATGGTGTGATACTAGGGATATGACCGCAGATGGGCATACAAAGGGAAGCATCGATCGGGAGCTGCTTCTGGAAGTGATGTCAGGCACTCAGTCATTTAAGTATGACGTGAAGCAATTTGTTCCCTTTCGGGGTCCCGAGGACAGAGACAAACCTAAGTCTAATCAATTTTAGTCTGTCCTTGTTGCCCTCGCGGTCCAATTTGCCAGCACGGGCGCCTACTATAAAGGCGCCCCTCTAGTTGCTCGGAAACGAGCCTTATATTTCACGCCTGGCAACGAGCCGGCTTCGTACAACTCAGGCTCTTTGCCTTAATACACATTTGCTTGGTGAGGTATGGCCTGTTTGGCTTACCTCTAGCTGAGCCGATAGCCCTTCATTGTTTGAAGGGGCTGTCTTGTATTTGCGTGAAATGCTTTGCGAGGAAACTCGCCTTGCAGTCTGGTGTTAGGCCAGACTGTACGCACTGTTTTCCTTTTTTGCAAGCAGTCGTGCGCGCGACCGTTGCGTGCGACTATGCTCTCCGTCTCCTCCCCTCCCGACTTTAAGGGTAGGTCTTTGGGAGATGTTATAGTATCGGGAGCATAGCTCGCGCGCGCCGTTGCCTTTGGCCCAAGGCACGCGCGCCCTATTTGCCCGGACACCGCGAGTGTTCGCTATGTGCTGGAAAGATCATTACATCGATCTTATCCTATCTTATCCGTCCACCCCTCATACTGTACCTTCACAGCAGAGCGATGGACGCAATTTGCCAGGCTATATGCCATATTTGAGCTACCAGGCTCACTTTCGACTCGCCGTGGAGGGACCTTGCAGCCATCTTGGGGCTCTCCGGGGGCCACCTGGGACATCCCGTGGCCCATCTTGAGCGTCGGAGGCCGTGTGCGGACCCTGTTGCGACCGCGTTGGGGGCCTCCTGGGCCGTGAGCTGGGCCATCTTGGGAGCTCTTGGGCGTCTTGGCGCGATTTTGGGGACCTCGCGGGCCGTCCTGGGCCGTCGGAAGGCCAAACAGCAACGAATGCCAGCAATGTTGAACACATTTGGAGTATCACTGATTGTATAGAACATGTTGGATGCCCCTTTGTCCCTTTGGGGGCCCTCTTGGGTCTTCTTGGGCCGTCTTGGGCCATCTGGGGGCCAATTTAGCCCGCCTTGGCTACAGATTGCGTCTTTGGGAAATATTTTGCGACCATCTTGGGTTCTCTTGGGGCCATCTTGGACGTCTTAAAGGCCATCTTGGGCGTCTTGGGAGCCATTTGGGACCGCCTTGAGGCCGTCGTGGGAGCTTCTTGGGCTGTCATGAAGCCATCTTGGAGGCCTCTGCGGCGATCTTTGGGCTATCTTGGGTATATGACGGAACGTCTGGAGCCGTCGGAAAGCCGAAAAGGCGCGACGGTCCACATCCTTCGAAAACCCAATGCAAATCAATGAGTTTGTCCTTTTCGGTTCTAGCTGTAGATCCTCTTGGAGGCCTCTTGGGCCGTCTTGGAGGCCTCTTGCGAGCTTCTCGGGCTTTTTTGAGGCAATCTTAGGCCGTCGTTCGTGCATCTCGGGCCGTCTTCGTCACATTTGTCGGCCATATTGGGCCTTCTTAAGGCCATCTTGGCTGTCTAGGGGGCCATCTTGGCAGTTTTTTTGTAAAACTCCACTCCAACCAGCATTGTGCGAGACACCGCAGCCCCTCGCGCCACCCCGGCAGGAGCGTTCCCTGCAGCAGCAAATTCGGAGGGGAGAGGAGGGGGGGAGAGGAGGGAGCAAAACGGCAAACTCGCCTAGCCGCCCTCCTCGCGTCCAGCCCCGCGCGCGCGAGCCCCGCCGCACTGCTGGCCCCGCGTGCGGTCACCGACCTCCGCCGCCGCGCGGGCCGCCTGCCGTCGCTCCAAGCCAGTGCGCCGGAGCCGCAGGGCCTCCGCCTCACAGGCGAAGCCGTGCGCGGCGAGCACCTGCTCTGGCAGCGGCCGCCGTCCAGCCGTGGCGCGCATGAGCTCCGCTGGCCTGTGCGCTCCCACAGCGACGCCTCGCTCTCCTGGAGCCTCCGCAGCCCGCTGCCCCGCCGCCGCTGCGCCATCCGCCGCTGCTGGCAGCCTCGCATCGCGGTCCCGAAGGAGCCGGGCGGGGAGAACGGCAGGGCGCCGCTCCAGGCTTGCCGGGGAAGCCGCCGAGACTGCCGGGGCCTCGGGCGGCGCTGCGGGCCCCCCCAAATCTTCCTCGCAGTCGGGCCACTCTCCCAAGCCAACGACTTTCATGGAGATGAGCCCGTCGGTATCCTGGGGACCCTTCGCGAGGCCCGCCTCCATGCGGCCCGAGAAGCGACAGGCGTACCGTGCCATCTCGCAGCACGCCGTGACCAACAGGATGTCCCTCTCCTTGGCCCTGCCCAGGCCAGCCCCCTGCTTGGCCCAGAAATCAGCTATGCGATTGCCGAAAAGGTCAATCGCCGTGATCTTCCCGTCCCGGACCGCCTGCTCGCCCAGGTGCGACTCCACCTTGACCATCTGCACCTCGTCGAGGCTGTCGTTGATGCCCAGCCACGGGTGCCCCTTGGCCGCCCTCGGCCTCGCCGCCCAGCGAGGCGCTCTGGCGCAAGCAACCGTGGCCTTGCAATCTATCGCCAGCACGTAGGCCCCCAGGATGCACCGCGCTGCCTGGGCCACCGCGAAATCCTCGCCATCGCGGGCCGATTGGCGAAGGCGCCAAAGATGGCGGCACCCTGCCCCAGGCCTCCGCCACGATTGCCCCTTGAGCGTCCAGCACAACCACTGACCAGCCCGCCGTGCGCAGCGCTGGCATGTCGGCGTGCAAGCAGCTACCACCCGTGAACACCCGCCACCCGGCATCAGCAGCCAGTCCGTCTGGCGGCCAATTGCGGGCCCGCCATGCCCACTCAGGCTGCCAGGGCGGAAGCTGGAAGGCGTCCAGGGGTTCGGGGAAGAGCCCTCGCGCCAGCAGCTCCGTCCAGGGCTCCCCCTGCCGCTCCAGGAAAGTAGCCGCGGCCAGCAGATCGGGCGGCGCGTCCTGCCTCCAGCGCGCTGTCGCATCGCAGCGGAACTGCCGGTGGAAGAGGGTGCCCTTGGCCGCCCCATCTTGGCCGTCTTGGAGGCCATCTTGAAGCCATCTTATGCGAACAAGCCGACGGGAGGTGCTTTTTGTGCGTGGCCGGCGGCCTGGGCCGAAGCCCCAGGGGGAGTTCTGCAGAAAAGAACCGAACCCTTGCCATACATTTGGCATGCCGCGCACGCCCCAAGCACCGCATACGCGTACCATCCCACCACCGTGCTTGGGTTTTGCGTCGGAGGCTTCTGGAATGTTCGTTGGGATGTCGCGGGAGGTCTTAGGGGCCTCGTGGAGGCAGATTTGAAGCCTCCTTGGTGCCGTTTTGGGGCCGTTTTGACGTTTTGGGGCCTCTTGGAGACCTCTTGGGGGCTCTTGGGGGCCTCTTGGGAGCCTGGGGCGGAAGGCTCGGATATTCGGTTCGCGTTCCCCTCCTTGGGCCCTTCTCGGGGCTGTCTTTGGGCTCTCTTGGGCCGTCTTGAGCGCCTCTTGGGCCGTCTTGGGGCCCTCTTGGGGCCCTCTTGGGGCTCTCTTGGGGGCCTCTTGAGGGCCCCTTCGGCCGTCTTGGAGCGGTCTTGGGGGCCTCTTCGGCCGTCTTGGAGCGTCGTGAGCTCGAAACGTCGAGATCCCCAAACACGTGAGGAACATCTGTGGTTTTGACTTATCGGGGCCCTCTTGACACGGCCCGGGTTTCTCTCGGGGCGTCTCAACGGCTATTGGGCCATCTTGGAGCCGCCTTGAGCGTCTTTGACCGATCGTGTAGCTCTTGGGGTCTCTTGGCCCGGAACGTCATGCAGGAACACTCGCCACGTCCAAGAAATTCCGGCAATTTGAGGTCCGGGCCCTTTCGAAGAATCCTCAGGATTAAGGACTGAGGCTCAGGGGAGCAAGGGACCTGGGGACACTGCAGTTCTTGCTAGAGGGGCACGGTTGCGGATCCTATCTCGCCTCTTGGCTCCCGAAGGGCTGCCAAGAGGGCCCCAAGAGAGCGCCAAGACAGGCCTCGGAAGGGCCCGACCCAGACAGGCCGAACCTTGTCAAACACCCAAAGGGAGCATGTGATTCTCGTCTCTCGCATTCTGGCCCCCGAAGGGCTCCTGAGGCCTCAGGATGGCCGCAAGAGGGCCCCAATCGAGCGCCAAGACTGGCCTCGGAAGGGCCCGAAGGCCCCAAGAGGGCCCCAATGGGGCCCAAGAGGTCTCCTAGCCCGTCCAAATCTTGTAAACGCGAGCAGAGGCAAACGTAGTTCACACCAAGTCGGCCACAAGAATCCCCCAGAGGCTCCCAAGCAACCCCCAAGCGTAGATTTCCCCTAACAAGGCTGGCGAAACCTTCCAGTCGACCGCCTGCCATGAGGCGGGCATGCCCGCGCCTCCAAGACGGCCCACGACGCCCTCAGACGACCAGACAGGGCAAGGCAGGGCCAGACAAGACAAGAGGAGACAAGGCAAGGCGAGACAAGACTTGACCAGACACGCGAAGATAGCCTTCAGACTGGCTCAAGGTTATCCCAAGACGCACCAGGAGCGCCTCCGAGAGGGAATCAAGTTTTCAAATGATCATGAACATGTATGATGTGTGCCTCCTCGCCCTTCGGTTGTTGGGGCACTCCCGAGGACTCAAGAAGGCTTTAAGAGGTACCCAAGGAATCGCCAAGACAACCGAGGACGGCCCCAGACGCCCCTCAGAGCGCCCCAGTCCCGTCCAAATCTGGAAACAAGGCCGACATGGGCAACCGTCCTTGACGCCCTGACGGCCCCAAGAAGCCTCCAGAGCTCCTGAGAGCGCTCCAAGAGTCCGACAAGAGGCGCCCCACAGGTCCCCAGGAGGTCCCAAAGCAGGGCCATTGCCAAGAGGCCCCCGGGAGGGCTGGCGGGATTGCCCTTGGCTCCATGGCATCGTGGCTCCGTGCCCTCCCCAGAGCCAGAGGTCGACCTCATAGCAGGGAGGCGTAAAATGTTGTGGTGTTGGTTCCAGAGGCCCAGAGATCCGAGGCTCCGACCAAAATTGGAGCGGCCAGCTTGGGTCTTTTTTCAGCCCCCGAGGGTCCTCAACGGGCCGTGGGACCGTCAAACAACGACTCAGGAAGAAAACCCAGCCCTCAGGAAGTGGTCCTATGGGGGGCGGCGCATCGAAAGAAATGAAGCACTGGATGTCTGGAGGGAGGCGTGACCGCGTCGTCTGGCGTGGTTATTCGCCGCTTCTCCGAGTACGTTTCGGGTTGCCGCTGCCGCTTCGCGTCTGGTCTTTGTCCAAGACCTTGGTATTGATTACGCCATCCGGCTTTGCACACAGCCGCTTAGGCGTCATCGAACGGGCGTTGTCCCATACAGTTCGTGCGATGCATATAGCTCAGTTTGCGACTCGGTGCCCGGGTTCTGTATCGACTAGAAGATAAGTGGCCTCGGCACAATGTCCATTCTGGCTCAGGGCAGGTTGGTCGTCAGGTCTTTTTGTACGCACGCGTAGGCAGCATCTCCCCCACTTCAGGATTACCAGAACCATTGTATGCATGTATTCGGGTATGTTGTCTCGCCAGAAGGGTCTTGCTAGGTATGGTGCGGTACTCCTTGAGGCAGGGGTTGATTTGCAGACTCTGTGCGAGATGACAGCTGATGACCTGCGCAAGCTCGCCATACCACCCTCGGCTCAGAATGATATAGCGTCTATCATTTTTGGGCGATGCTGCGAGCCTGAACGCAACAGTGAGGCCATCGTCTTGCAGGAGACCGCGCCACCGCCCAGGCACCGGCCGACGCAGGCACGGACAGAAGCTGAAGGCGTTGTACCGAGTTACCGCGGCGCCTCCATAGAACATCCTGGCAAGGGAGACAGTGCGAGACGTAGTACAGGGAGGACGGCCAACAGTACCTCGGCTCAGGAGGATTGGGTGTCTACCACGTCTGGGCGAGATTGTGAGCCTGAACGCGACAGTGAGGCCATCGTCTTACAAGAGGCCGCGCCACCGCCTAGGCAACGGACGAAGCAGGCATGGACAGAAGCTGATGGCGTTGTACCGAGTTACCGCGGTACCTCCGTAGCCAGATCCTCCGTAGCAAGTTCTCGCTACGCAGACAGTGCGAGACGTACGACAGGAAGGACGGACAACAGTATGTTTTCTGTGAATCAGTGGTTCGCGGCTTTCGTGGATGACAATGCTCGGCTGAGCCACAGGGCCATTGCGCAGAAAAACGCATTGCGCAGAGCGGGCCTGTTGCTCGTGCCTGTGTTTCTTGCGTTCAGGGCCATAAGCTTCAAGTGGGCCTCAAACAACGGCACGCCCGAGTTTTCACTCTTCTTGCCCCCCATGGTGGCAGCGCTCATCGGAGCTGGGCTGGGCAGCCTGGTGCTCTTGGCAAGGCACGGCGTCGACGCCGCGCGAAAGCTGATTCACAAACAGTATATGCTTGTGTGTGGCATGGGCATCTTGCGCGCCTCACTGTTTGCGTCTGAAAATGTGGCTCTCGCGAACATTGATGCACTGCTGTTTGTCGTCACGCAAAAGTTTGCAGTTTGTCCGTTGCTCATCATGGAGGCGATTGCCTATAAAAAGTGTCCAGCAGATGCTCTGCAGCTGCTGACTATTGTAAACGCACTTGTGGGCATCTGTTTGCACATGGTGTTATCATTGTCAGACGATGCTGACGTCAGCCTTCTGGGTGTCATCTTCACCGTGCTGTCAGCGATGCTCTATGCCCTTGCTGACACATTGATGGGGTATCTTTCGGTCAGACGTATGGCGGACACAGAGGACGCGGGTGCGGAACGAATCCGTTGTCTTATTGTAGCGGAGCTCTCCAAAGCAGTGGTGCTCATGTTTGTATCGCTGACCTTCGAGCCAAGTTTTCTTCTTGACAAGGGCATGCTACATGGATGGGACTACAAAGTTGTGATTGGTGGAGTTTTGGTCCCAGAGCTGAAAGTTATTTGGCTCGACGTGATGGTAATGGTCAGTGGCGCATTGTCGGCACACTTGGCGGCCTCCCTCGATATCGCAGTCACGTATGTACTCGAGGTTGTAGTCTTCAGGACAAAGGACTTCGGCGCTACAGCATTACTTTTGGTAATGATCACCTGCGCCCTCCTGGCCTATTTCCTACACATGATGCTCCTTGTCCGAGCACAAGAGGATGCCCTGGTGGAAGTTCGTTCCAAACTCGTCAGCCGGTTTTCCCAGGACAGCGTACTGACTCGACGCCTGTCGCAAACGAGCCTTGGGATCCCATCGCCGCGCGCATGAGGAAAGCGACGGGCTACGGTCTGGCACCCTGGGCTGGCGCGTCGCTTCGCTGGGCCTGGCCCACCGCGCTTCGTCGCGACGCGCTGTCCACCCCCCGGCCCCCAGGCGCCCAGGGTCTGAGCTTCTCGTGGCCTCCCGGCACGCGGAGCGGAGCGACGCGCGGTCCACTCGCAGGGCACGGCGTGTCGCCGCGGCCGCCACCGCGACATGCTGGGCAAGAGTGCCCGACCGCAGCTGCTGCGCGCGGCCCGACGCGAGAAGAGCCACGGCGGCCTCTCGGCTCCTGGAGCGGGGCCCCCGCGAGGCGGTGGCGCTGCACCCGCGGCGCGTGGCCGGCTCGGAGCCGGCCGGCCAGGTGTTGTGGCCGTGGCCAGGGGCCCCCAGCCAGGACACTGCTGACCAGGACTCTGAGCACTCCTCAGGAGGGAAAGAAACACACAGACACCATTAATCGTCGACTCTCAGGAAAATATGGGAAAATATGGGAAGTGGGGGGGAGTACACAACCTAGAAAATACGAGAAAATATGGGGAATCCTTTTATTTGTGTGTATTTATTTGTGTGTCCCTGGGCCCCTTCAACTCCGCCTGGAGAGGGCGAAGAATGGAGACCGTCTCGACTCACGGCTGCAGTTTTCTGAGGCGCGCCAGTGTCCCACTGTAATTATCAGTGTCCCCGCTGGGGGAGCCCTGACGTGGCCCGTCGGCCAGCGCACTGTCGGGCCGGCCAGAGGCTTCCAGGAATCTTTCTTGATTTCTTTTAGAATGCTCCGCATGGGCGTCACGAACGCGGGCCGCTAGACGCTAGATACTCTGGAGCTCCCAGAATCCAATCCTGAGCCAGACGTATCATGACAGCGATCTTGTCCTGCTACCAGCCGCGCTCTCCTGCGGGCTGTCAGAGAGGTAGTCGTCCTCTTCCCTCCTCCGCTGCGCTCCCTTCATGTGTGCATGCCCGCCTCACGCGCACTCGAGCCTCGCACGAGAGAGCCGTGCTGTTGGGAGACCGCCCGATAGAAGACCACGGGCGCCTCCGTCTCTCGGTGCCACTTTCAGCACGCTGCCAGCAATCGGCGATACACTGTGGTCGATCCCTCAATCCTGATGCCTTCCCCCGCGCCTCCTCGAGGTGGCAGCCGACGCCGACAACTCAAAGATGGCTTCGATTTTCCACCAGCTCTGAGGGGGAGGAGGAGGAGGAGGAGGAGGAGGAGGAGGAGATGAGGGGGAGGAGGGGGAAGAGGAGGAGGAGGAGGAGGAGGAGGAGGAGGAGGCAGGCATTCGGAGTGGCACTTGAATTAGAAGGCAAAGCCCGGATGCCGCCACACACGTTGAGGCAGGCACGGTCTCGCCTCAATTTTTACGAGTGGGGGTCCTAAAACCTCCACCACAATGGGAGTTCCGGAGGAAGTCCGAGTTGTCGATGAAGACAAGTGTTCGCAGCTGCTCCTGAATGGGCACAGGAACCGAAGAAGTCAAAACTGCATAAACACAACTTTTGGCTCTCCGCGCATGTTTCTTGGATCTGCGCTGGGCCCCCCTGGGCGGCGCCTCTGGCGCAGATGCCAAAAATCTTGGCGGGGCTCCAGCAGTTAATGTTTATGCAGCTTTTTCTGTAGTAACTTTTCCCTGGATCGACAGTGTTGGTATAAATTGGAAGATGCTGCAACTTGTTGGGACCGTGTTGCAGCTACATGCTACGTTGCTCATTATACATCGGAGATGTTAGATTCGATGGTAGTATTGTGTAGGTCGATCCTCGTAGGTGACGCCTACACCGTTGCCAATTTGGGCGACCCAGTCTTCACCGTTTCTGCCGTGTTGTGATGAAAGGTTGCCCTATTTTGACGGGTCGGCAAAAGTGCATCCTGCGTCCGCAAGGTGAGCACACGTCGCTAGTCGCCCCGTTAGGGACGTGGAGCCTGGTACAATGTTACGGGGGAGGTGCTTCGCAACCGGGGCGGGGGGCAATCTGTGGTACCTCAATGAAAATGATATGAAGCTAAACAGGATGGCGGTTCGAAAACGGCGAACCGCGTGGCCATACATTCTCACCGAATGGTTGTTTTGACGGTTCGAACTCGGTTCGAAACAATCGGATTTGGTTCGAAACAAAAGGAAGACGAGCGTTTCGCGCGGGACGTCCTCCACCATCACGCGTCAGACCTGGTTCGAAACAACAGGATGGCGCTTCGAAAACGGCAAACCGCGTGGGACATCTCCGCAAACATTTTCTGTTGACGGTTCCAAACCCGTTCGAAACCATAGAAATCGGTTGCAGATGATTGGGAAGCGAGAGTTTCGCTTGAGATACCTTTCGAAATACGATTTGAACCTGGTTCCACACAGTGGGATGGCGTGGGTCGTCCTCGCCAAAATGGCTTTCTTGACGGTTTTCAAGCGGTTCCAAACCATAGAAGCCAGCTCCGAACAATTGGAAATCGAGACTTTCGGTTGAGACGTCCTTGACACTACGCTTGGAACCTGGCCTACACAGGTCCCAAACAAAAGAATGGCGCGGGGCATCGTTTGCAAAATGGCGTGTGCCCCGCTCCAGACAATGACGGCCGCGACGACGACGACCACGACGACGACGACGACGATATGTGTTCGCGCCTCGCCGCCGGCCACGCTTAGCCGCGTCTCGGTCTGGCCGACCGCTCTCCCTTCAGCAGGGAGAGGCCCCCGGGGCGGCGCTTCCCCCCCTCGGGAGGGGAACGAGCCGGGGGGAGACAACGCCACCCTTCCATGGGGACATCCTGCTGTCACCCCCGAAAACGTGCATTTACGAACCAAACCCCCGGTCGGGGCTACTTTTTGCTTGTGTCGCTCGTTCGGCCCCAGATCCGATTGGAAAACCAAAATATTTGGATTCTTCCGTTTTTTGCCAAGTCGTGTTTTTTCTTGGTTTGACCCTGGATCCGAGGCCCAATCCAGCAGTCAGAACACGGCCTTTTAGCAGTGAATGCGCGTGTGTCGCAACAGTCTCGATTCCTGTCGCAAATCTAATACACATTCGTCCAGTTTACCCTCGCTGCAATTTTTGGGACAACTTGGAGGGATGCGTGGGGGAAGGATGAGGGAGGAGCTTGCATCGCTCAACTATCCGTTTACTCATATTATTGTGCTCTGCGTATTTGAGCTGCTTGTCCGCAGTGGTGTTCAGGCTTGCTCGACTCAGATAGTGTTGACCCGGCTTCGAGGCCCAATCCAGCAGTCAAAACATTGTCGTCTAGCAGTCTCGACTCCTATCGCAAATCCATCCTCGCTGCAACTTTTGGAAAAAGTTGGAGGGAGGCTGGGTGGATGCATGAGGGACGAGCGTGCATCGATCAACTTCCAGGGGTTATCGATATTGCTGTGCTCTGCGTGCCTGACGTTCACTGGCAATGTGGCGCTCACAGGCGGCAGCGTGCTCACAGTCACAGTGGTGCTCAGGCGTTGCTGGACTCAGGTGGCATTTATCCAGCGCGGGCCGAATCCAAGAGGTAAAAAACGACTTTCTTGGAAGACATGCGCTTGTGGTCGCATCAGTCTCGACTCCTATTGCAGATCCAAGTGCGAATTCGTCCAGTTCACCCTCACTGCAACTTTTGAGACCAGTTGGAGGGAGGAAAGGGTGGAAGGATGAGACAGGAGCTTTGCGATGTGGTTGCCATAAGCATCTGTGTGCTCACTGTCACTGGGGGACTCAGGCGCTGCTTTGTCCAGAGCAGCACAGATGGTATTTTGGTGCAGCCAGCTCCACATCACAACGGCACTGATGGGAGCACCCCCCCATGCCATAACAGCATTTGGAAGCATCGTAGCCGATACATGAGTTATGCCCCCCCCCCAAAAAAAAGAGCCCACTTTTAATCACGCCCATGTGTTAATTCGAGCCACGCGTATTCAGGCGTTTCCGAAATATGATCCGAGGCGTTGGGCGGACCTTTGCGTTTGCCCCCTTTGTCTCATGGTGCTCTCGATGATTCGCTTCGTGCGCGGTATCGATTGGTCTGATCCTTGATGCGTGTTGTCGGGTTCGGAATGCGGTGCGGAGCTCGAAGTGCACCAGGCTTCCCGAGGCGCGCTGCAAGGTGCCCGCGGTTCGGCACGCCAGCGTACGATACAGGATGTCGGCAGGATACGGTGCTTTGTTTGAATCGCGACTCGCCATCCTCGTCCTCCTCGTGATGCCGTGATTTCTGCGCTGGGGCACTCGGCGGGCTGCCCGAAATTGACGATGAAATTGAGGGGCTGTGTATCAGCTCGGGTTCTTCCTCCAGGGTTCCTCTTGGGAGCCTGTTGGGCCGTCTTGGAAAGACGAGATGACTCAAGTTGTGACGACCGTGCCTGGGTTGTAATGCGGTTGGCGGATCGGGGTGTTTCAGCCCATCAGCGGAGCGCGTTCCGCTAACGAGAGCATGGTTTGAGGTCAATTAGCGGAGCGCCGCTCCGCTAATTGGAGCGAGACGATCCGAATCCCTTGGGTTCGAGGCTAATTAGCTGAGTTAGCGGAGCGGCGCTTCGCCAATTGGGGGCAAGCATTCCAGAGGTTTTGGTTTGCGGCCAATTAGCGGAGCGACGCTCCGCAAAAGTGGACGCGGGGAATCTCAGGACCCTTGAGGTGTGGGCTGTTTTCCAAATCTTCAGGATTGAGGGCTGAGTCTCCAGGGGATTGAGCAAGGACCTGCGGAGACTCCAACTCGTGCCTCCAGGGCACAGGTGGCGGATTCTCGCGCGCACGCAAAGAGTGCAGCCAGAACGAGGAAGTATGGACCACGTTGGGCCTAGGAGTGCTACAGCTGGGCCCTGAAGAAGGATCCCTTTTCGTTTGAAAGGGGCTCGGTGCTCTGATTGTTTTACAGTTTGCCCAAGGTTTTTCTTCAGGCTTTCGATGTGAAATCGAAGCTTCACTTATGGACAAATGGGGCCTCGTTCCTTATTTCGGATTCCTTAGGTCAACGCCCTGACTGTGAGGTTGACGGGCCGTTCCCTGCATCTCTGTCGGGGAGCCCATTCTTTGGCAGAGGCTCGCCGCGGTGCGACCGTATGGCAGCGCACGATAGAGCTGTACCTCGGAGGCGAGCCCGCCCCCGCGTGTCCTGGTTTGATCGCGTGCACGGCCCCCTCGGCTGCCGCGTGTGCCGGCGGTGATGTCTGGGCAGCCGTCCCGATCTCCCGCTTCTCAGAGGCGTGCCGCCCGCCAGGAGATCGCGCTCTGGTCCCACTGGGAGGGCGCCTCGATCTGAGCAGGTGGCCATGCGCGGAGTGAGCCGGGTCCATGCGCAGAGGGATTCTATGCTGTGTGCGGGTCTACACAGAGAGGGGGGGGAGGCAGAAGGAACGAGCGAGAGAGAGAGAGAGACAGACAGACAGGGAGATGAGAGAGTGCGAAAGAGAGAGAGAGAGAGAAAACAAAGAGAGAGAGAGAGAGAGAAAGAGAGAGAGAGAGAGATGTGAGGGTCGTGTGCTCTGGATGTCGCCTAATCATCACGAGTCCAGCAAGTCAGCAAGTCGGGGCGTGAGCGGGGGCGGGGCGCTGGTCTGGCCCAGACGGTTGGGCGAGGAAAGACACCGCGTGTCTAGTTTCTTGGGCGAGGAACGTGGGAGGGCTCGGTAGTATTTCAGCGCAGGTCACCTGCACCCATCATGACATGCAGATGTTGCACATGACTATGATCTGCACATGTTATGTAGGCTTGTAACATCCAAGTCGCCTGCGGCGAATCACGGCCCCCCCCCTGCCTCTGGAAATGCCCATGCGGCCAGACGTTGGGCCGAGGTCTAACCAAGCTGTTGGACTATGTGTTCCCTCAGCTGTTGTGGAATCCCTCACTTGGGAGAGAAGGGAGCGGAGGAGGCGAGGGAGGAGAAGGAAGACGAGGAGGAGGTGGGCGAGGAGGAAGGGGAGGAGTATAAAGACGAGGAGGGGGACGAGGAGGAGGACAAGGAGGCCTCTCGAGGCCATTTTTGGGCTTCCCGGGAGCTTCCCGGGAGCCTCTTGGAGGTTTTCGAGTGGCCTCTTACGGGCCTCCTGAGGCCTCGTGAGGCCTCTTGGGGGTTCCTGGGGGCCTTTAGGGGACCTCTTGGCCTTCGGAGGCCGACTTGGCGCCCTCTCAATCACCGGTCCCTGTGTCGGCGCTTTCGGGCCGTCTTGGAGGTCTACAGCCGAACCAAGGTATAAGATCGAGGTCGGTTCGGGGAGGGTACCCTAGTGTTCTTCGTGTTTGTTGGATGCTCTTGTGCATCCTGGGGAGGGTACCCTTGGATGTTCTGTGTGGTTGGGCTGGCGGAGGGTCTCAAGTTCTTGAGGGATGTTCTTCTGTCCTAGGTCCGACCGTATGAGGCCGTTCTTGGACCGTCTTGAGGCCCTCTTGGGCCGTCTTGGGGCCCTCTTGGGGCCCTCTTGGGCTGTCTCGCGGATCTCTCTCTGGGGCCGCCGTGTTTTGGAACGATCTGTGGGGCCTGCGGGGGGCCGTCGTGGAGAGAATCGGAAGCCCGAGAAGGCGAGCACGCGGAGGTCATCTCAAATCGTGGTGTGATCAATGATTTTGGCATCCTGGAGGTTCTCTTGGAGCCGTATACGGTAGGTTCGTGTCGTGTCGACCGGCGGCGACCCCGCCAGCGGCGTTCAATTTTGAACGCCGGCGGCGGCCCAGAATCGATCGATGTTGAACGATTGGACGTTGCGGAAACGGCCGATCGTTCAAGGTTGAACAATCCCTGCGGTGTCAAAAACCAACGCTGGGGTCGGCACGACACGAACCTGCCGTAGGGCGGTTGGGGGGCCTCGTGGGCCCTCTGGGGGGCATCTTGGGCTGCCTTGGAGCCATCGTGGCCGTCTTCAGGGCGTGATGGGACCGTCTTGGGCCCATCTTGGCCGTCTTGGAGGATATCTTGGCCGTCTTGGAGGCCATCTTGGGGGCCATCTTAGCGTCTTAAGATGAATTGTCCCGTTTGTCCCCTCCTTACGCGTCCTTCCGGGTGGCCAGCGCATGAGTCCGAAGGCATTTGGGAAATTTCAATGAGGACAAACAGCTAACCCAACACTCGGCACGCTGTGCACCCCTGTGGCAAGCCACAGGGGGCGGTGGATCTAGTGGCATTCGGCCCATTGCGCCAACGCAACTCGGTTGTAGGTCAGAGGTTCCCTGGCTGCCAACTGCTCAACTGTCGCCACTTTCGTGAACTCCTGGGAGGTCCAGCGTCCTAAGCGGACCCGGACAGGATCTCGCCCTCCCTGTGGCCTTCCGTGAGGTCCTGGAGGTGCAATGGAGTGACGCGTTACGCTTGGAGTTAACGTTCAGCCGGCATCGCCTCGCATAGATTTCATAGGGCGCGCAATCCATTACTTTACCATATTGCTCATCGAAGGGTCAGCGTGTCCTTTAATTCGTTATGAGTGGGCCCGATGATGTTGCCAGTTGTTGCGCATGGGTCGGGCACGCCCCTGGGCATTTGCTTCCTGAGAGACACTGCAGATTCGGTATGTGAGGTAGTTTGGCGAAGCCATGGCTGTACGTTCTTCTGTGCGTTCCCAAGCTTGGGCTCCTTGCATGACACGGTGCTGCGTGAAGCCGCATTCGCTTAGTTTATGTCCCAGCACCTTCACCTCTGGAGTTGAGCTATCGCGGGGGCCAGTAATTACAAACATTGCGACGCCCATGTAGAATCAGGACCAGCCGTACAACGTCTGTCATGCGTTTCCAGTTTCTGTGAATGTGATGCCACGGGCCAGCTGAAACATCGTAGAATCATGCGTGTTTCTGTGACCTGATCTGCCACACCGACCGTCACACGTACATGTGCCTCTACGTTTTCATTGCAGCAATCGTTTCCGGTTACAGTTCGCATGTCCATGCACTTGGAAGAAAGAATGGGACCTGCTCGGGAGGGTGGGGAAAGAGGAGGGGGAGAGAGAGAGAGAGAGAGAGATAGAGAGACAGGTGTGCATGGGTATCGGACCACAGAGGTGTGGAAGGTAGGATGAGAAGAGAGGTTGAGGCAAGGAGTGACGAGGATATCGATGATAGTGAGGGGCGAGAGGCAGGCTACATACTGGCGGGAGCAACGGCAGGAGCAGAATCATGCGAAGTCGCGGCAGGCTGTGGCTATCTGGGGGGGCACAGGCGTATGAGAGGGCGGACAAGCGATGAGAGGCAGGGGGGCGGCAGGGGAGACCGGAGGCACGGAGGGTCCGAGCAGTCAGTGCCAGTCATGATCGAGTGCTGCGCTTGGTCAGATGTGCATGTGGACCTCCACGTTCGGCAGGTGCCGCGCCGCTCTGCCCCCGATCCTGCGACGTGCCGTCCGCCCTGTGCCCTCTCGCCGCGCCCGTGGGAGACAAAAAAAAGCTGGCATCTGCCGTGCCGTGGCCCTCGCAAGCCTCGCTGACTGCGCTGCTTGCTGCCTCTGGGGTGTCCAGACGCAGGGCGGGCCAGTCCATGATATCATGGCCGAGTCCACGATATCATGGACTGGCCCTCCCAACCTTGAGGCGTCCATGAGATCATATCCTCCCCGAACCCGTCCATGGTGTCGTGGACGAGTTCGGGGAGGATCTCATGGCCGAGTTCACGACAGCTGCCACGAGGTCCTGGCCTTCGCCGTTGATCTCAACACGCGCCTTGCCATCCTCCCCCCTGGGCCGCGCACGCGCCTCGGGCCGTGCTTTGAGACCCCCCCCCTCTTGGACGCTCCCCTCTCCATGATTTGCGCCCCCCCTCTTGGACCCCCCCCCCTCTTGGACGCCCCCCTCTCCTCTTGGACGCCCCCCTCTCCATGATTTGCGCCCCCCCTCTTGGACGCCTCCCTCTCCATGAAGAGGCGGCCCCCTCTTGGACCCCCCCCCTCCCTTTTGGACGCCCGTCCTGGACACCCCCGACGTTCGAGCCCCTCTGCAGTCTCAGGCGGGAATTTATCTATATCCACCGCCTGGAGGGTCAGTTTTCGGAGCCTCGGGAGGCAGTGGATATGGACATATTCGGGCCCCCGGAGGCCGAAATATATCCATATCCACCGCCCGCTGGGGCACCAGGACGTCGGTTCCCAGGCCTTGGATATGGAGATGAATCCCCGCCGCGCACAGAAGCTCCCGCCCTCCACGATGACGCATACTGCCTTCGTGGACTCACCCTCACGGCCTGTCATGTCTGCCGCTGCTCCTCCCTCTGGCCTGCGGCTGCCTTCGTCCACCACTCCCTGGACAAGACTGTGCGGCTCGCCAGAAGCACTCCAGGCAGACCCCCACTCGCCCATTCGTCGCCGATAGGGGCCCGATAGCCCACCCATTGGCGTCCAGCCCCGGCGCACCTCCGCGGCCGTCACCCCTCTGCGGGATGGCATATGTGGCCGCCCCCGTGCGGCTCTCCGCAGCGGCGGCCACCGGAGGGGCGGGTCCGCGCTTGGGGGGAGGGAAGCCGTTGTTCGATGCTCGTTTGGGGGACCTCCTGGTGCCCGCTTGACGGATCTGCTCGACTCTGCGTTGCCTCTACAGTCAACCCGCACAGTAAGGATGCGCACCCTTCCCAGGGGTATCGGGGGGAGGAGAAGCGATAACAACACCACCAGGGGGCCCACCGCCAGCGAGGAGGTCCACTATGCCTCTCCGAGCTGGAGGCTGGGGATGTCTCGAGCGAGAGACGGGGACCACACCACCAGGGAGTTCCCCTTGCCCCCTCTCATCTCCTCGCCCTGTTGGTGTTGGTGTCGCCTTTCCTTGTTCCCAGGGGTACCCTTGCATCCTTGCCCCTTCGACCCGCCCTTGGCGACTCGCTGGCCGGCCTCGTGCGAAAAGCGCCCGCGCGGCCCTCCAAGGCCCTGGCACCCTCGCCGCGCATCCTCACTACACGGGTTGACTGTACGTCGACTCCGGTTCGAGGCAAGCTCGATTCCGGTCGGCGGGCGATGGGTGCAGCATCCACGCACGCGTGGAGCGAGTGGCTGCAGGAATACCCCCAGAGCGAACATCTGACCCTGTGGAGGACGATCAATGGAAAGAAAGCGTGCTGCCTGATATGCTGCCTGATTATTCCCAGATGTGCAAAACATGTTTCAAACATGTTCCAAATATGTTTCAACATGTTGACACATGCTTAGAACATGTTCTACACATGTTAAACACATCTTTAGTTCAATGATGGGATCGTTAAAGTGTCCATTGTCATGGCAACCACAAATCTAACGTTTTGGGAGGCCTTCGGAGTGTCCAGAGGATGCCTTCGGCTACACGTAAGAGTGACCCTTCGCCCGAGTATCCTTTGGTGCGCATCTTTCGCGGGGCGAGGAGGGGCAACACCCAAGGACACAGTGCGCCACCGCATAGCGCGCGCGTGCCACCCCGGCACGCCGCACACCGAAGGCCATTTTTGCCTAAGATCATTCTCGCGTGTAGTTGGATGCCTAAGATCATTCTTGTCTAAGATCATTTTTGCCTAAGATCATTCTTGCCTAAGATCATTTTTGCCTAAGATGCATTTGGAGGATCGTTGAAGTCCAGGGGCACGAGGCGGCAATAGGAACGCCAGGCGAAAACAAGGAGCGGGGGGCTCTGGAGTGCTCAGAGGATACGGTCATTTTTGCCTAAGATCATTCTCGCGTGTAGCTGATGCATTTGGAGGACCGTTGAAGTCCATGGGGCACGAGGGGGTAAATAGGAACACCGGTCGAAAACAAGGAGCGGGGGGGGCTCTGGAGTGCTCAGAGGCTGCAGTCGGAAGACTCCCCGGGTGTTTTTCATGAGGGGTGTCAGGGGGAATATGGGAGTACACCCTAGGCGATGCTTAAGAAAACTTAAGTTTTCGTCCAGAGTCTCGATTATTCTTAACTTTTCAATGTATATCCCAAGATTTTGATAGAAGATCTGGGTTTTATTCAATTTCTGAGGCTATGAATTTCTTAACCCATGATTTCTTAAGCATTTCGCAGGGAGTCGAGGAGGACCTGGATCCCACGGACGCCCCGGCCTGTTTGTTTTGATCTTTTGACCAGGGAGGTTCCTGAAGCTGGCCTGTGCCACAAGTCTCCTCGATATGCTTCTTCTTCTTCCTCTTTAGCGAGAGCTGGGTCCAAGTGATCGGGGCGCCTCCAGGGGAGTGGCGCCTGCACTCGTGCACTGCCCCCCACACCTTCTCTTCCCCTCTGGTGTGTTCATGGCTTCTGGAGCCGCTACGGAACGGAACGGGCAAACACAGCACACACCGCTGATGTTGCAGCACGCCCTCTCGTCCGACGCCCCCTCCTCACGTGCAGGCATGTTTTTCGCTGTGGCACGGCGGCAGGCACCTGCTGGGAACGGTGCGGACCTTCCACGCGCGGACCACGAGGGCCCCCAGAAGAGAGGAGGAGGACAAGGAGGAGGAGGTTCGGCACGATCGACACGGGTACGGGCAGCATTTGGGGCGAAGACCGACAGCAGAGCCTGTCCATTCTAGACAGGGGTTGCTGTCAGTTTGTCCGCGGACGTTGTCCATCTGAGACCAGAAGTCGCCTGCCCAACAGCAGCCGCTGCTAGTTTTGGGCCGCAGTTGCTGTTGGGCATCGTGCCCTTTCTTTCCGTACCCATTTCGGGGGCGCCGAGAGGTGGAAGAGGAACAGGATGAGAAGGAGGAGGAAACGTGGAGGCGGAGGAAAAGGAGAAGGTCGACGCTACGGATTTCCCCTGCCAAGGTCGGTGCAACGTCAAAAGAGTGGAGGCCCTGCATGGTGAGAGCCACGCGTGTGCTGACGTGCTCTTCTGTCGTGAGATGCGGCCGCGACGCTGCATTGACGCATAAAGAAAACGCAGCGGCTCCGTGGGAAGAATTCGCCTTCTCGACCGCTCGGGATGGAGCCGTCTTGGGACGCTCGCGGTGCCCCGCGGAGGCATGGAGGCGCCTTGGGACCGTCGGGGAGCTGCCGGGGGGAGGGGCGTCGGCGCCAGATCGGGCACCACCGGCATGCTGCCGCCCCAGCTGGCAGGAGTCAAAATCACCGAGCGCGTTCCACTACTCGCAAAGTGCCTGCTCGCAAACGTCCGAAAACACCTGTCCTCCTCATTGTAAAAGAGCAGCGCAAATCCGCCACGGCAGATTCAGGCCAGTTGCGAGTAGCTGCTCTGAGAGTAGTGGAACGCGCTTGTCGACAACAGGACAGGGGGGGCGCGGGCGCGCCGCGCGCTCTGGAACGAGGGCGCGGTCTTGCAGAGGAGCCGCCCCGCGCTGGTTAACAGAAGACGCGCCGAGAGGTTCTGACAAGTTTCGGCGTCCGGGGCCCTCGCTGGGGCTGCGGGACGGTTGAATTTGTTGAAAGAAAAAACTTTTGGCTCAGGCGCCCCCCGCCGTCGTCGCCGTTTCGCCCGTAGCTTGGTCGGAAGCGCGTGTGCAAGCACTATTCGACACGCGTGATCTCCAGCTTCCCGTCCACAACCCGTCGGGGAGCCCCCCCCTCCGTCCATGCAAGCAAACTTGCCATAACTTAAGGAGACACACTCAGGAGGGCCCGGGATGACCCAACGGTCCTGGGAAGTGGTCCAGACCTCTGGAGGGCCACGTGGTGAACAAATGACGACGTCGGAGGAGCCCCCTTCTCGCATGATGTGCAGTTGTCGGGCATACCGGCGTGCATGATAAGAGCGTACGCTGCGCGCGGGCATGCTCTGCTCCTTCTCGGCAACCTGCGCTGCGCCGTGGGCGGCGAGGCATAAGTCGCCTCCTTGGCTGCGCGCCGCATCGCGCAGCTGCCAAAGGTGCCCCACTAGGTCGGCACGTGCTGGGGCGCCGGCGGGTGCGCTGTTTCGCCCTCTGCCCGCAAGTCAGAAAAGCACGACAAGAAATACACCTGATCGGATGAACTCTCTGGCGACGGCTCGATGGAAGCCGCCTTTCCCTCGTTGTCAGCTCTTTTGGAATTCGAGCGCCAGGATCGTGCAATGAATGGGGGGCGCGCGAGCCACCTATGGAGAACGAGCGGTCCTCTACCTGTGTGTTGGAGACGCGGTAGTATTGGCCATAGCATGGAGGCCCCTTGCGAGCGCACGACCTTGCAAGCAATCGCCCTCCACCAATGCCTTTGCCATTTCGGGCGTTCAAGCTTTCTTGCCATAGTGCCAAAGAAAGTCTTGGGCTGAGGCCAGGTTCTGAAAACGGGCTGGCTTTCAACATGGTGGCTGTCGGCACTTGTCAGAATTGTCACTATGATGTAGAAGGCGGGTCGCCAGCGACAGCACGACATTGGAACTGAAAGGCTCCCGCCCTAGCCTTTGGGGGAAACTCAAGTTCGCTAGCCCTAACCTATCACGCCATAGCAGCATCTCAAACATGTATCGCCATCCATCCATGCGGGTGTCTGGAACTGGTAGCACGAGGTTGCGCGTCGTTCAGGCGCGAGCCACGTTTCGAACATCTCCCACTTTTCATCCTCACAAGCGGGTTTTCGTTTGATGCGCATGTGCGCCGCGCTCCACCGCGAGCCACACTTTGAAAACCACCCGTTCTCCATCCGCGCGGACGTGGGACGATCTAAATGCGAATGCGCACGGCGCTAGGGCGGAAACACCATGTTAAAAACCGCCTGCGTTCCCTTCTTGCGACTGTTCTAAATTTCAAATTTGATGGCCACCTTGCTTGCGTACGCCTTAGGAGAATTACGTGGCCGCGCCACGCAGACGTATTGTGGAGCGACGAGGGGGGACTATTCACAAGAAAGCAGGATGCTCTCAAGGATTGGATCTGGCAGTTGAGTTCGGGGGGGGATGAACGGCAGGAGGTAGGAAGGGAAGGGCGCGCGGTGACGGGTAGCGGGGCAGGGATGATGAGAAGGAGGGAGAGCGGGGCGGGGAGAACGAGACGGGATGGAGGGGGAACAGCAGCGGGAAGGGAGAGGCACCTCGAAGGTTCGAGGGGGGAGGAGGGGGAAACGGCGGGGGAAAGGGGGGAGTGGGGAGAGGAGGGGGGGAAGGAGGAGGACGGGAGGGGCGATGGAGGAGCTCGGGGGGCGGAGGCAGGAGATGGAGTGGAAAGCGGGCAGAAACGATCTTGGCTGGCCTCCAAATTTCCTGCCATGCGCCGTTCGCCAGCCGCTCCTCCTTGGCCTTGGGCCCCGCTACCCCGCTATTGACTCCGGCTAGGCTGGCGAGCTGCGCCTAAGCTTGCTTTGTGCGCGTTGGCCCTGCACGCGTGCGCTCTCTTGCATGGCTTTGCGTGCATCCGCGCGGCTCTTGACTTTGATTTGTGCGTCTGCAGGCGTTTTTGAAACCATGCGTGCGCAATTGTGTGTGTGTGCGTGAGTGCGTGAGTGCGAGTGTGTGCGTGTGCGTGTGCGTGTGCGTGTGTGTGTGTGTGATCGTGTGTGTGTGTGTGTGTGTGTGTGTGTGTGTGCGCGTGTGTGTGTGTGTGTGTGTGTGTGTGTGTGCGTGCGTGCGTGTGCGTGTGTGTGTGTGTGTGTGTGTGTGTGTGTGTGTGTGTTTGTGCGTGTGTGGACGCCGATATTTACGAGCGCGCGCGTGCGAATCGATGTTTTGGGGGTCTTCGGTACGCCGTAGAGGGGGAAAAGAAATGCGGAAGTGGAATGGTACGTATGCCAGCGTAGAGATGTTTAAGGAAGGGCATTGATTGGGGGATTGTAGAGGGCAGACACTTGCCAGAGGGGGCAGCGAGGCATCAAGCTTGAGATAAAGAGCACGTTGCATAGGAGCGCGGATTTGTATGCCGACGTGCGCGCGCAGCATCAGTAGACTATTCAGGGGCTGGGGCAGGTAGCCTTGCCCACTCATTCGACGACATACTGCCGTGCGTGATCATGACGCTTTCGACGCTCCTGGTTGTTATCCATACGGCCCGGCGGATGGTCGAGGACTCCCCCCCTTCTCAGAACTGCAACTGCGTGACGGCCCGTTCCTCTGACCGTGAACGGCGTCATCGCGAGACGCGGAAGGGGGACGGGGGCAAGGAGCCGTGATTCGAGTGCGACCATCTAATACCAAGAGGGGAAAAACACACGTCGATCCCCGGGAAACTATGGGAAAATATGGGAAGTGGGGGGGGAAGACGAAACCCAGGAAATAGGAAAATATAGGGGAATCCTGTTATTTGTGTGTATTCATTTGTGTGTCCCAGGGCTTCTTCAAAATAGTTATCGGCCCATCCCGCCACCGCGCCCTGGTTGTGTCCCAGATGCTTTGGGGACGGTTGGAATATTTGGGGGTCGTTGGGGCCTATCGTTGTGGAGGACAATCAATGGAGAGGAAGCATGCTGCCAAATAACATGTACCAAACATGTTTTAAACATGCAAAACTCATGTTTGAAACATGTTTAGAACATGTTTTGCACATTTTAAACATATCTTTAATTCAATACTCGGATTGTTAGAGTGTCCATTGTCACGGCATCACACAACCCTATTGTGGCATCGTTGCTTACTTGGTTGCTTCTTGGCGCCTCTTAGGGGCCTTTTGGCTGTCTTGCGATCATGTTGGAGAAGTTGGCTTCCAGCGTGTGTGACAGTGGCTTATTTTTAGGGGTCGTCTTGGGGGCCGTTTGGGTGCCTCGCGAGAGCCCCGTGTGCCATTTTCGGCTGGTCTTGGGGGGATCTTGGTCTTGGGCCGTTTTGGACACTGTTGCGACCGATGCGGCGAGAAGGTGAAGGTCCCACAAAAGTTCAAATATGCTCACTTAAGGGATTCTTGGTCTGGCCCCTGGGACCTCCAGGACGACCCTTGAGACTCCCAAGATTGCTGGGATTGGTTCTAGAGGGCTCCAGCGGGCCCAGCTAGCCCAAAGATAGCCAGACTGGCCCCTAAGAGCGCCCAAGTCACTCCAGAGAGAGGGGGGGGGGCGCGGGAGAGTGTACCCTCCCAGGGGCCTTCGAGGGAACCCTCCCCAGGACACCCCGGCTCCGCGAGGATGGGATCGAAGGGAAGGGGCCTCTCTTCGTCTCGAGTGCGACCTGACTCGGTTCACTTCGCCCTGGCGAGCTTGGAGGGCCCCGGTCGGGGGTCGACGGGGCTACGACGCATCAGGGTGCGCTACCGCTTGGCAATCCATGAGAAAGCTTCGATCTAGCGTCGATTTAGCGTCGACGATCGTTGACATGCGCCGATTGGCGTCAACCAGCGCCAATTCGCTAGAGCCAGCTAGATGACCCAGAAGGCTCCCACAATTTGCCACAGACGACGACCGCACAGAACATGGCCGGCGGCCGCGAAGCGCCGACGCAGCCCGAAGTCGGACGGGGCTAGGACGAGGATAAATCCGTTCCAGAGCGTTCTGGAGCGCTCTCAGAGCGTTCCGGAACGCTCTGAGAGGGCCGCAGCGCCCGAGACATTGTCCGGAGCCGCCAGATCTCGGAGAGTCTCATCCTCACCCGAATTTGTCCATGTCTTGGCCTCGCCTTAGATCCTGCGTGGGAGGCACCGCGCAATGTACGGAGGGGTGGAGACAGGCGCACCGCTCGTGCGCCCTCGGGGCCCCAGAGCCGCCAGATCTCAGAGATCCTCGGTGTAGGTTCACCCGATTTGATCCTCGCCCTGGCCTCGTGCTGCGCAAGGAAAGGGGGGGGGGGGGGAGAGCCTCCAACGACAACGCGTCTCCCAGGGCCGCCCCATGGGCGGCGCGGGGCGCGGTCTCCAGAGCCAGGGAGCTCTCGACAGCCCCCGCGCCCCGCAACCCCCCCCCGCAGGACTGATGTTTGCGTTCCAGGGAGCCCATGTGGGCCTGGAGCAGATGAGCCCCTCCACGCCGTCGACTCATCGACGACGTGGAGGAGCCATCCCTCCTCCTCCTCCTCCTCCTCCTCCTCCTCCTCCTCCACCTCCCTGGAGTCCTCCTCGTCTTCCTCCTTTTCCTCCTCCTCCTTCCTATCCTCTCTTTCGTTCTCCTCCTCCTTCTCCTCCTTGTTTTTTTGTTGAGGTGGAGCGTAGCTGGGAATCTTCCCTTGGAATCCTCCTCCTCGACTTTCTCCTCCTCCCCCTCCTGGTTGTGGTTCTGAAACCCCCGAATGGGGAGTTTGGCCTGCACTGGGCAACACAGGTCCTGGTATGTTCCCCCTCGAGCGGCAGCGAGTCCTGTGCCCAGCCCAGCATCGAATGGCCCGGGCTGCGCATGCGTCGGGGCGGCGGTCGGCGGCTGGACAAGTGCCCTCTGCTCGGCCCAGTCACCCTTGGGCGCGCCCTCGCGAGTGCGCGGGCAGTTTTGGTGCCCTAAGGGGGAGCCGGCAAACCGCGCTGTCGGTCGCCACGGCCTCCTCCACCAACTGTCTCCCACCACCACGCAGAAGGGGGGGGGAGAGAGGGAGAGGAGGGGAAGGAAGGAGGAAGGGAAGAGGGAAAGGAGGGAGGAAGGGAAGGAGGGCGGAAAAGAAAGCACGGAGAGAGAGAGGGCGGGGAGGGGAGGAAGAGAGAGGAAACTGGGGACGGCAGAGGGGAAAAGACGAGCAGGCAGAGGGCACCAGGAGCACAGATGATGACCGATTGATTTCACGGCGTCGCAATTGCGCAGAACAGAACATGTAAGACAGATGTACGTAGATGGAAAGGAGTGGACACAGCGGAATCAGTCCCAGCGCCGGCCACCTCCCGCCTCCTCCTCCTCCTCCTCCTCCTCCTCCTCCTCCTCCTCCTCCTTCTCCTTCTTTCATGGCGAAGAACCTCCCGCCGCGTCGGCGACTCATCGGCGACAGGGTGTTTGGGGGGGCCTGACTCGTTCCATCCCGACGTCGCCGTTGCATCGTCGGGGCATTTCTGCGGCGCGGTCCTGGGGCCAGAGAGCTCCCGACCTCATCCCCAGGACTGATGTTTCGTTGCTTCGTGCCAGGCCAGCCCCCCCCCCCTGTTTCCCACACCCTCGGCGGCACGCCTCGAGAGGCAACCGCTGCGGCATCAGGCTCGCTTCGCGCCGTCGTGGGGGTAGCCTTTTCTAGCCGCAGTGCGGGTCGTGCCACTGTGCCAGCTGAGGCGGGACAACACCAGGGGGGGCTGTGTTTCATGTGAAACATTCTAGGCCTCCCAGATGGTGTCGGACGATCGCGCCGCATCGCAGACGCATCGCCAATGCGGCTCGATGTGAAGCCCGACTTGCTTCACGTCGACGTCGCCGATGCATCGCCGACGTGGACTGGACGATGCATCGCCGATGCGCCGTCGATGTATTGTCGATGCGGCGCGATCCTCCGTCACCATCTACTCCGACCTCATCCAGGACGCCTCTAATCGTCTGTTTCGTTCCAGGCCGCCGCTGTGGGCCTGGAGCATTTGGGATCGGATAAAGTCGGGGCGTTGAAGAAGGAACCCTTTTCGTTGGGGAGGGGCTCGGTGTTCCTTGATTGTTTAACAGTTTGCCTCAGGTTTTCCTGAGGTCTTCCATGGTAAATCGAAGTTCAACTTACGGGAAAAGGGGGCCTCGTTCCTTATTTCGGGCTCCGTAGGCCAACACCCCGACTGCACTCGCGCCGACTCGCCGATGCATCGGCCGCGCTGCGCGATCCCCATCCGCGCGGCCCTTCCTCGCGGCGGGTTTGCTTTTGCACGGCCCTGGGGGCCCGGCGGCGTCGCCCGGATGGCAAGGAGCCCAGCGGAGGCCCCAGCGGGAGGCCCCCCCGACGCCCCGGCACCCTTCGAGCCTTCGCCCCCGAGGCCCGGCGCAGCGGAGCAGAAGTCTCAGCACCCCGAGCCATGCACTCGCCGAGCCACACCCCGGCGCAGCGGAGCTGCGCGCTCCGCGGCTCGCAAGGTGCCTCCTCGCCAACGTCAGGAACAACACACACGTCCTCCTCGATGTCATACACCACAAATCCCCCGCGGCGGATCCAGGCCACTTGCGAGTAGTGGGTTTGCGAGTAGTGGAACGCGCTTGTCCATACACGACCGCACCCCTCGGCCCCGCCTCTCGGCGGCACCTCTCTCGAGGCGCATCGGTTCCTGAAGGCCGCCAGGGCGCCCTGGTCCGAAGCGGGGCGAACAACCCGGTGCGACCAGCTGCGACGCCCGCGAGATCGGGCATCTCGCGGGCGACGACGACGACGGCGGCGGCCTCGACGACCCCTCCTTCCCTCCTCCTCTTCCTCCATGCCGTCTTGCTCGTCCTCTCCATATTTGACTCAAGTGCTGGTCGGCATCGTGCAGTCATTTTCCCATCATTGGTGATGTTGGGAGTTGTTTCACCAAGTCTGGTGGTGGTCCCAACACAGCTGTAGACATTGCCAAAAACGACCCACCTCGCGTTCCGCCCACATTGCTTTGACGAAAATTATGCGCATGCGGCGCGCTCGCTGTGTAATGAAGAACTTTCGGCGCATGAGGCGGGATTCTTCAGATGTGCTTCCTTTCCTCACAGGCTGCCGGCGACCCCGCCGCCCTCTCGCTCGCATCCGCAATTGCGGGGGCTACATTCAAGACGCCGAAAGAAGGGACCCCTTGGGCGACGGAAAAAACGGAGTTGTCTTCGCCGACGTTGGTGCGCGAGCTGCCCGCGTAGGGTCGCGCGTGAGCGCCCTCGCCTCCCTTACGACGTGCCGCGCTGGCGGCCCGCGTGAGTCACCGCGTGAGGTTGCTATGCCATCTCGCGCAAGACCCGTTTTTGATTGTCGCCGACTTTGGGCTCAGGAGGGGCTCTGCTCTTCGGGCCGCGTTCCTCCAAGCTACTTCGGAGAGCTTCTTTCAGGAGGGGAAAAAACACACAGACACAATTAATCGTCGATTTCCCAGAAAATATGGGAAAATATGGGAAGTGGTGGGGAAGACAAAAACCCAGAAAATATTGGAAAATATAGGGAATCTTTTTATTTGTGTGTATTTATTTGTGTGTCCCAGTTTCCCTTCATTCTTCCTCTTCTTCGTGGCCGGGGCTCCCCGTGGCTGAGAAAAAAAACCTTCTTTTCCTTGTGGAGCGTTCCTGATAGTACCACGACGCCCAGACTCTCGACGTCGTGATGTTGTCTCACAGCGGCGGCCCCTGGAGGTCTCGACTCATGCCCTGGGGCCGGAATCCTCCGTGCTGTTTGACGAATCCGAGGGCCCCCAGGGGCCGAAAATAGCAGAACACCACCCGCCTTTGTTTTGTCATTCGAACCACGCGCGTTTCGCGCGCTCATGTTCTAGCGCAACATCGTTGACCCAGTGGGTGCGTGTCGCCATGGCTGTCTTGCGTGTGGTTCGAACCGTCGGAGGTATGGTTCGCACTCCTCCCTTGAATTACGCGCCCTCGCCAGTATCTGCTCCGCCTCCTCCGCTCTGTCGCGTGGGGGTCTGGGGAGGACTGCGCGGCACAACAAAAGCAGCGACCTCCCCCAGGATGGCCTGAAGAGCGCGCACCTGGGCGACGCGGGCAGCCCCAGCCCGACGTCGCGGCGCCCATGCGCCGCGCCCCCGCGCCATCAGCAGGAGGAGCCGCCCGTCGTCGGTCGGTCGGTCGTCCATCATCCGTCGTCCGTCGTCGATCGGGGGTCGTCGTCATCGGCGTCGTCGTCGGCGTCGGCGTCGGCGTCGGCGTCGGCGTCGGCGTCGGCGTCGTCGTCGTCGTCGTTTTGACCTCGGCTTGTCGGCGCTTGCCCGTCGTCGGTTGTCGTCGCTTCGCCCCAGATCCGGACGCGTCGTGAAAGAATGTGACGGGCAGCTGTCAGAAACGACTCAGGATGAGAGGCTGGCCCGGGGAGCGGGACGAGACTTTCAGGGTCGGCTAGTCGGCGCTGTATGGCAAAACATACGATAGCTGATTGGATGTTCGAACTTGACATGTTCATGTTTTCTGTGTATCTGGGGTCCGTGCATCAGAAGGAAAAGCTGGTCCCCCGGAAGAGGTCAAGGTCTCCTGGGGCCCACAGTAGCGAGACCAACTTGCTTCGTCAACGGGGAGGGGTCGTCGGTCGTCGTCGAGGCGCCAGCGGGGAGCCCTTTCCTTTTCGCGGACGTCCCGCCTACGGGTCATTTCACGTTGCCACTTCGCGGGGCCTCGTCTGCCCTGTAGATAGCGGTAGTTTGTTTTTTTGTGTTTTTCTGGTATTCGACGTATGTCTGAGGGGGCATCCTGCACAGATTCCACACATATCTGACGTGGGTTCGATGCGGGCTCGACGCGGATTCGTGGACTCGACGTGGGCTGGACGCGAATTCAACACATAGCGGCGCGATGGTACAGACAAAGCCCCCCGCAGATCCAGCATACACAGTCAGCGGGGCCACGGCTCGACGAGGGCTCTCGGACGGCGACGCTGCTGTCCCGGCTGCCAACGCTTTGCCCGAGCTCCGCTCCGGAGTTCGGCCTGGTTCTGTAGGGAGCCACCCGGAGAGAGGCCGTGCCGCGTGGGCGAAGTTCGAAACGACCAGTTTCAGCACAAGGTCTGCGACTGCCATGGCACCCATGAGGCAGCACAGCCCCCTGCCACGGTATCGGCACCACGGATATCTCCTCGGCACCGTCCCTGTGCACTTCCACGTTGCGGATCCTCCTCGCCACGCCTCGTCGCCGCCGACAGGAACGCCCTCCGCCCCCGCCCTGCGAGCCCGCGCCGCCGTCGGCGCAGACTCTGGTTGGCGGGGCCGCCTCGCCGCCGCTGGCGGTGGCCGCACACGAGCCGCCCGAGGGCGCGGCGCGGCGCTCGGCGGCAGAGGGCGGGGGGGCAACGTCGGGGGGGAGGACAGGTTCGAGGCTCGAGGTTGTCGGGCGTTCGGGCTCGAGGTTCGAGGTTCGAGGCTCGAGGTTCGAGGTTCGAGGTTGTCGGTTCCTGGACGTCCTCCAGCCTCGGGATCCGCCCCAGCAGCCGCGCCTCGCCGAGGGCGTTCCCGGGGCTGCCCAGGTCGTCCCGAGCGGCCGCAGGAGGCCCGAGTGAGGACCCGAAGATCGAGACCAGTCGACGTTAGGGGGGCGATCGGCTCAGGAGGGAGGGCATCGACCCCAGCTGACCCACTCCTCGCAGAGAGGGGCCCGACAGCCCACCCCGCCCCGGAGCGTGCCGTTTCGCTGTCGGGGGCCTCTCCGCCGATCTGCCGGCGATGTGTCGCGGGTTCCAGGTCGATGCTCGCCACATGAGCTGGCTCCTATAGCGTTCCTCCTCAGTCGTCGGCCGTCGGCGTCACCTTGTCCTCGGCTTGACGGGCCCCTCAGATCCAGCTGGCGCGAACAACATTTGGCGACGGCCTGTTGTTTGACGTCTTCGGCAGCTGGGGGTCGTCTCTGGGCCGCCTCTGGGCCCCAGGGCCGCTAGCAGCAAGAAACGCCGGCCCCCTTTGAAGAACGTCGATGTTTCCAGGGGCCCACCTAGCGAGGTGCCGCCGATGCTCGAGCAGTGGCGAAGCGTCCTGTCTTGCCTACAGGCCCACCGCAGAATGTTCTAAGCAGCCTTTGTGGTCTGCACGAACTGTTCTTCGAACATTTCGGGCGGAGGCTGTCTTGCCTTGACACATCGGGTTTGTCTCTATCGAGGATCTATCGCCGATCTATCAGCGATGTCTTGCCGATCCCAGGCCGACGCCTCCTCCCCCTGATAGCTGGCCCTCCTCGAGCGAAAGGCCGACCCATCGGCGATGTACTGCAGATTCCATGTCGATGCTTCCCCCCTGAGTCGCTCCCCCCCCTGGCTCCCCAAACCTCCGACGTCGTGATTTTTTCACGACGTCGACCCCCAGAGGTCTGGACCCATTCCCCAGGACCGGTTTTTCACCCCGAGTCGTTTTTTTAGGCTCCCGGGGCCCAGTGAAGACCCCCAGGGGCCGAAAATAGCGAAAAACCTCCCGTCGTGACTTTTCCACGACGCGAGGAGGTCTGGGCCTGCCCCTCAGGCCGAGGCCCCCCTGCCGCCGCTCGGCGACCCCGCGGCGCCGCCGCCGCGGGCGCCGGGCGGCGGCGCGACCCCCGCGCCGGCGGCGGCCGCCCGGCTCTTCGCGGAGGCAGTGCGGCGCTCGGCGGCGGCAGGCGCCGCCGCGCGGGGGGGCCAGCGGAGGCCTGCCTTCTGCGGCGCCGCGGCACCGCGGCCTCCTGGCGCTCGCGTGCTGCTGCTCGCTGCTCCTGCTCCTGCTGCCTCCTCCTCGTCGGCCTCCTCCATATGCTGCATGCTTTCTTCTCCGTTCGCCTCCGTGCTCCTCTTGCGCCTCCCCCTCCTCCTGTCTGCGCTGGCCGGGCTTGAGCAGCGGGGCCGCAGCGTGGTCCTCCACCTCGAGGCGTGCGCCCTCCTCCTGCCTCCTCCGCCTCGAGGCATCCGCACTGTCCCTGCCCTCCTCCCACTTCCTCCCAACACTTGCGGCCTCCTCTTCCCCCTCCCGTCCAGCACTATGGCCGGCAGCCCGCGCGGCGGCCAGGCCGCCGCGCGGCGCCCAGGCCGCCGCGCGGCCTTCCAGATTGCACGCGTGCCCCGTCTAGGGGCTGCGAGGCGGAGGGCCCAGGGCAGTGGCACCGCTGAGCCCCCACTATCGGGCCCTGCTTCGGATAGTTTATGCATATATGTACATCTATGTGTATGCCTGTATGTATGTGTGTGGGTGTGTATATATAGTTTGTGTATATGTATATATATATATATACAAACTATATATATATATATATATATATATATATATATATATATATATTGTAATGGCCTACGGTCAGTGCCGCCGATCCGGGGGGCTCCTGATTCGATGATCTTCGCGGCTCTGTGGCCTCCTCCCTCCTCGATTCTTCCGGTCCTCTTTCTTCTCCTCCGTGGGCGTGCCTGGAGCGGTCCCGGGGGTGGTCCGGGGAGGGTTCCGAGGGGAGGGTCCGAGAGTCGGTCGAGGCTAGGTCTGAGGGGGGTCCCTGGGACCCCCCGAAACATTTTAGAAATGCGACCCCCCTGCCTCCCCTCTTCCCAGGGGTGGTCCGGACGCGCAAAGTATGCAGAAAACGCCAGATGGGGGACCGCCCCCCCCGTTCCCCGGCAGAGCCACCCCGGCGACCCCCCCCAAGCAGAGCTGATGCTCTTGCTTCGGCTCAAGCTGAAGCTCTTGCCGAGGCTCCTTGTATTTCACTCGCCGTGTATCGGTGGGTGTTATATATATATATATATATATAATTTCCAGCATCCTGGTTAAGGGGAGCCGGTTAGTGAGCCCCGAGGTCCCCCAAAAGGCACCACAATCATTAAGCCAAGTTTGCCGTAGCTGGTGCTTCTGCGGGTGACGGGAGGTCCCGTCATTGGAATGAAGGGGGCTGGGGGAGGAAGCGGGGGTCGCCCCCCTGAATACACCACCAAACTGCGTCCCACGAAGCCCAGTCCCGCCGACGCCCGACTGCTGCCGATCGCAGGCAGTCGCGCAGGGCCCGGCTGGGCAGGAGGCCCGTCGTGGCACCGGTCAGCCGCGTAGCCGCCGTGCCGCTCGCGGGCCGCGTGGCGGCGCGACGTCTCATGAGCAGGCCGTGTCGTGAGTTTTGTTCCTCCTCTCGCGGGGACGGGGTGCATGCGGCGCCCCCGACAGGCGTGCGCGCGCGCGCGTGGTGGCCCGCCGCGCAGGGGGTGCGGCGCCGCGGCCGCAACCAGTGGCGGAGGCATCGGCGGGCGATGTGCGCGTGTAGGGGCGCCACTGGCGGGATGTTTCGGGTCGCTCGGGCGGCGTACATGTTTTTGCTTATCGCGTACACCCAGCAAGCAGGAGCGCTGTGCATCCTGAGGGCCGCGTGGGCTGGTCTGCAACGACGCTCATGGCTCGTGGCGCCTGCCGCGAAGCAGTGTTACCGAGCAGTCGCAGGGAGACTTGCAGGGGGATCGTGTCATGCCATGTGTGCGTCTGTAACCACATTCTTCTGAGTTGCGGTTGGGCCACTTTCTTGGCAGCTGGCAAGAGATTTCGGAGACTTCTGGGAACTTCGGAGAGGAGGCCGGCGGAAGCCGTCGGCAAGACGCCCGCGAGGCGGCGGCGGGCCGGCCGCCACGAGGCGGAGCCGGCTGGAGCAGGCCGCCACGAGGCGGCGGCGGTGGAGCGCGTCTGCACGTCTTCGGCGCGGCGGCGGCGGGCGCCGTCCCACCGCACGAAACCGAAACGCGCACGGGGAATGGGCGTCCGAGCGATGGCAACGGACTGGGGGCGGCGGTGCGCTGGGCAACTGGCGTTGCGCTGGGCAGCTGAGCAGCTGCCCGGCGCCTGGCATGTGTCCAGCTGTTCAGTGCCGGCGGCGGTGCGCTGGGCAGCTCTGGCGGTGCGCGGCGGCGGAGCTGTCGCCAGATCTCGGCGGCGCCGCTGCGGGCGCCGCAGCGTGCTGTGCGGGCTGTGCCGCCGGAGGCGCGCGGGGGCTGCGAGGACGCGCTTCTGGAGTCATGGGGCAACGATGTAAGTCGAGCAGTTGCGAAGCGTCCTGGCTTGCCTATAGGCCTACCAAAGAACCTCTTGTGGTCTGCACGAGATGGTCTTGGACCATTCCTGGCTGAGGCTGTCTTGTTTTAGTTCATCGAGTTCATGGTTTATGGAACTTGCTGTTGTTCTCAGAATACCTGTTGGTTATGAGGAGATTTCGGGGTAACGCTTGTAGGAATACTGGGACGGTCCGTCCCTGCTCAAGGAAGGGGGGACAGGCTCAGGGGGAGATGCATCGACCCCCAGTCACCCGTTGATCGCCGCTAGGGGCCAGATAGCCCACCCCGCCCAGGAGCGTGCGGAGCTGCAATCGGGGGCCGATCGCCGAGCTATCGGCGACGCGTCGCCGATGCCAGCTCGATGTTTACCCCCTGAGCCAGTCCACCTCTCATGCAGTGGCGAAGCGTCCTGGCTCGCCTATCGACCTACCAAGCAATGTTCTAAGAACTTGTTGTGGTTTCCACGAAATGTTCTTAGAACATTTCTGACGGAGTCTGTCTTGTGTTCTCACATCGTGCTTATAGTATAAGAACATTGCCTTTGTTCTTGGAACATTTTTGGGTTCTAAGAACATGTCGTGGTAGGACTTTAGGAATGCCGGGACGGTCGATTCCTGCTCACACCTCTCTCGCTGTCCCTCGTGCGGGCGTGGTCGCGGGCCGCGCGTCGACGTCCCTGGGCATCCCATCGCTGGGGCGCTGCGCCCGGCAGCTGCTGCTGCCGCGGCGTCGCCGCCCGCCGCTCTTGGCGGCGCCCTGCGGGCGCCGCCACCGCCCGCGTTGGGGCTGCGTCGCGGGGGGCGCGCTGACGCTGCGCGGCCTCCCGCTGGCGGGGGGGGGGCCCTGGCGTGCAGCCGACAAGCGTCTTTCTCCGCCGCCGCCCGCGTTGGGGCTGCGTCGCGGGGGGCGCGCTGAGGCTGCGCGGCCTCCCGGTAGTGGGGGGAGGGCTGGCGTGCAGCCGACAAGCGCCTTGCTCGCAGGCTCGCCCTGCCGCTCGCGGCTGGCTGCCCGCGCGAGCCTGCATGTGCTCCAGCACACCCGTGCAAGATCTTCACGGTCTGGGCGTGCTCCGCCGCCGGCGGCCTCCTTCCCCCCTCTGCGAGCCGTTTCCTGCTTCGGTTTGGCCCGATTCGGCTGGGGCGTGTCCTCCGCTGCCCCGACCCGCGGCTTGGTCCCAGGTCGCCGCGGCCTTCCCGCTTGCGGCGACTGGCAGTCCCTGCCAGTCGAGAACCCAGCACGCCGTTCCCTGTCAGGTTGTACTGCTCGAAGAGGCATGGCCCCGATGGTCGCGGGCCGCGCGTAAATGCCCCTCGGCATCCAGTGGTAGATGGTGCTGCACTTGGCCTCCCTCGAGCTGCGATTGCGCCCGTGGCGCGCGCTGGCGGCGCTGCCCCGCAGCTCGCCATGGTCTTGCCGCAGAGTCGGGCTCGGGGGCGTCCTCGACGGGCGTTTCTGCCTCCCTCGACGCTCGGGTGCCCTGCGGCCCCCCCGTGCCCGTGCCCCCCCCCTGGGGAGCTTCCCATCCCGTGGGGGGAAGGGATACCGATACCACCAGCCTGCCCTCGTCGCCACGGCGGAGTTCGCCTCGGCGTCCCGGTCCGAGCGCGCCCCCTGGAGAGGGTCGGGGAGTAGCGGCTCTGGCCAGGAGCCCGGAGCGCGCCGAGAGACCTGCCCGAGGCCTGGAGGCACCGATCCCGCCCCTCCTGGCCCGCTTCCTCCCTGTCTCCCCCCGGGCCGCCCGCGGGCACGTCCTGGCTCGAGCCGCTCTGGCTTGAAGAGAAGACTCGCTGCAGGCGCGCTCCGAGCCACGGCGATCTCTACCGGCCCTGCGGCCATGGCACCGCGCCGCCCCGGCCGCGCCCTCCTGGCCGTCGCGGCCGCGGCGTCCGCCGCATGGGCGGTCCGCACCACGTTCGTGCCTTCGCCACAGGCCTCGCGGGCCATGGGCGAGCTCCGCCCCGTGCTCGCCGTGAGCGCCGCGCTGCCGGCGCTGACGCTGCTGGCCGAGGACGCGGAGGCCAAGTACGGCGACCAGAGGCCAGGGGGAGGAACATCGCAGAAAAAAACACAAACATAAACTGTTGGCGCTCTGCGCGGATTTCTTGGATCCGCGCTTGGCCCCCCCCCCCCGGCGGCGCCTCCGGCGCCGCCCCTTGCGCGCTCCGCGCGCCAGGGAAGGGGGTCCAGCGTAGGTCCAAGAAATCTGCGCGGAGCGCCAACAGTTTATGTTCATGCTGTCTTATTTACGTCTAGAAAAGGTACGGTTGGTACGTTGGTTCAGGAATGTGCCCAGGAAGCTTCAGACCCCGGGGGATTCCTGAGCTGATGAGCGCGGCGGCGATGCTCAGGGCCAGTACACGATTGGAGTTCCGCCGGCTTCCAGGCTCTGCCTTCCTTGTCCAATGGCTCCTAATCCAAAGCCCTCACCGTATCGATACCGCTCCCTCAGGCCCAGGCGCCGCATTATCTCGCACCGCGCGTTTTCGCCCCGTTTCGAGCCCGTGGGTCGTCACGGAACCATCGGGCCCGACAAACATGTAGGAGAGATGGGTTCCGGGGCTTTGGTCTCGGTTTTTGTTCGCGATGTTGCACGTGCGTCGCAGCGTCGGATCTCAGGTCTACCCCTCCCTCTCGCGCCGAGCGCCTGGCCCGAGCGCGCCCCAGGAGAGGTTCGTGGCGCAGCGGTATATCAGTATCCCTTTGCCCCCCCCCCACCCCGAGAGGAAGTGGCATTCCGTCTTGGTGCCGCTGACCACCCTGATCGTCCCTGGCATCGCGTTCGCGGCCTTCCTGCTCTACACCTTCTCCGACGACTTCGCCTGGCAGCTCAACCCGAACGCGCCGAAGAACATCGAGAAGCAGGCCCAGTACGACATGGTCCCCGCCTGGAAGAACCGCAGCGATCCTTTCAGGGGTCTGTTGAACAAGGATGACTTCGAGAAGGGCCTGGAGGAGGCCTGGGAGAAGGCCAAGCCGGCGGGCAGCACCGTCACGGTTAAGCAGAAGCTGGCCGAGATGTCCACCCAGAACAACCCCCATTTTATGGAGAACAAGCTGGCGAAGCTGAGGATGAAGGCGAGGGCGGCGCTGTCCGCCTGATTCAAGGCAGGGGGGAGGAGATGGAGGAGGTGATTCTAGAAGCCTGCGCGCGAGCATGGATTCTCGATGTCGTCGACGCCGCTCACAGAGGCGACTGATGGAAACACCAGGCTTTTACCCCCCTCTGGGCCCACGAGCTGGCCGGGATCGGCGTGGTCCCCCGAAACGCCGCTCGCAGCATGTCAGATTGCTTTTGGCACCGACAGAGATCTCGGCGCTGGCCTTCCCAGCACGTGAGCGACGCAGAAACACGGGGTCGTTGTCACCGACGTTGGTGCGTAACCTGCCCGCGTAAGGTCGCGCGTAGTGGGGGGGGCCGCCGGGCAACGCCTCTCTGGGGATCCCAAGGTGGGGCGCCCTCCGCTACGGCGTCGGGCGCCAGCCGACAGGCCCCCGGCCCCGAGGAAGCGAGGGTCCGCGGGCATTGCTCGTGAACTATGAAGGCCGCGCCGCGGGGCTCGGCTGGCCAGGCGCTCCGATTGAGCCAGGCATGAAAGGAGAGTGTGAGGAGGCGGAGGAGGAGGAGGAGGAGGAGGAGGAGGAGGAGATCCGCCGCGGGCGCCCTGCCCCCGCCGCGGCGCGCATTTTTTAGAAGAGCTCCTTGCGCTCAAGCAGGCGGCGCTGGTCGCGCACGGCCGTCAAAAGACACCCTCGTCCTCCTCGTCTCTCGGGGGTTGCTACATGTGCCCCTGGCCCAAGGTGCCCCAGCTTCTCGCTTTATTTGGGGGCCGTCTGGGCCTCGTGAGGGGTTCTCTGGAGGCCGTAGGGGCCTCCTTGAAAATCCTGGGGGCACCTTGGGCCAGGGGCGCTTCTAGCAACGCCCGAGCCTCGCCATGAGGGAAAACCAGATGTCCGACGATATTGCTTGTTTTGTCAATCGCGGCGGTTTCCCTTCATTTTGACCTCTGAGGTCTGCTATCGGGCCCCGGGACCCTCATACATGGATCCAGGACAAATAGGAATACCCCCGAGAGAAGGGGTCGGGGCTCCTCGGGCCGCGAACGGAAGCAACTATACTGTTGGATGTCCGGGATGGCGTCCTGAGGGAAACGGGTCCAGGAGGCCCCCTCCCCCACTGCATGCTGATGTGGAACGTCTGTGATGGCATCCGGCAGTCGTAACCAATGTGTGACGTTCCAGATCAGCCGCGCGTTGAACACAGCAACGCTGCATCGCTAGATGTCTGGGAATCTTTGGTTGACCCAAGAAGGGGGTCCAGCCGAAAGAGGGTGGTGCAATAGATTTGATGCAATCGATGTGTGGGGTTGCACTAGATCTTGGGCGTTCCGTACTGGATGCAATGCAATGCGATTCTCTGGCGCACTGATTTTGCCATACAGTTGCCCCCAAGCCTGTTGCACCACCCCCTTTTTCAGCTGGACCCCCTTGTGGCCAACCAGAGAGAGGGGGGGGGGGGGTCCGAGGGAAAAGCGGGCCCCGGAGGCTCTCGGGGGGCCGCTCTCGGGGGGCTCCCGTGGGGCCCCCTCTCGTCGGGCCCCTCTGGGGCCTGCCGAACGGGACGACTCTCGGGGGGGGGGGGGGGGGGGGGGGGAGGGTTGGTTCCAGGGTGGCGGCCCCTCGTGCCTCATGTCTCAGGAGGGGAAAAAACACACAGACACAATGAATTGTCGATCCCCAGGAAAATATCGGAAAGTATGGGAAGTGGTGGGGAAGACAAAAACCCAGAGAATATAGGAAAATATGGGGCATCTTTTTATTTGTGTGTATTTATTTGTGTGTCCCAGTTTCCCTTCAATGTCGGCGGCGGGCGAGGTGGGGGGAGGGACGTGCGAGCGAGCAGGCCCTCTCAGAAGGCGGCGGGGCCTCTCAGAAGAGAAGGTTTTCTCTGGCTTCGGGGAAGGCGGAGGGAACTTTTCTCGGGAGGCCTCGGGGGGGGCTTCCGAGCCTTCTGAGAAGCCGAGAATTAAGGCCCTCTCCCCCTCGCTTCCCCCCGGGCTCGCCGCCGATCATGGAGGAGGGGTGCGTCGCAGTCTCCCGCCTCCCTCGCTGGGCTTCCAGGGCCCTCGTCGGGCCCCAGGGCCGTCAACGGGAAGACGCGGGGCGGAGAGGCGGTCCCAGGGGGATGCTCTTGTTTCCGTGTGGGGGGGGGGGCCACGGTTTGCCTTCGTGCCTCATGGAGGAGGGGCCGGTCCACTCGGCAACATGTGTATACCATGCCCAACCGGCCCTGGGTGGCGGGCGAAGGTCGGGGTCGTGGGATGCAGGCTTCCCTCCCTGGGGCGTGCTCTTTGTATACTGCAAGGGGCCCCTGGCGATGGAATCTGACTGGGGCGGGGAGGGGGTGGTGTGCAAACGAATTATGAGGAGTCGGTCACAGTCCCCCGCCTCCCTTGCTCTTCGGACTGGCCGTCAGGATGCTTCGAACTCGGACTGCGCATCGAGTCCTCTACTCGTCCTCCTTGTCATGCCCCTGCTCTGAAGTCCTCGGTCGTGGGACTCTTGTTTCACGCAGCCGGTTAGCCTTCGCGGAGCATGCCCCCCAAAAACACTGCCTCCGAGGCCGCAGACGACCGCAGAAGGCCGACGGGCAGGAACGGGGTCCATGGCGGAACGCGCCACTGCAGATCCTCTTCACCTCGGGGGTTGCTAGAACGGTGCCCCTGGCCCAAGGTTCAAGTCGGGCATGTACCTCTACAGTGGGAATATTCAAGAATTGTCAGGGGACGATTTTTCGAATATTGTGTTGTTTGAGCCTTGTTGGAGTGCTTTTGATTTTCCCCCAACAGCATCCGCCTGCAGAAGGACATGCCCGACCGAACCCAATGCCCCCAGCTCTTCGCTCAGTCCTGAAGCCCCCGGGGCCCCCTGGGCCTCGCGAGGGGTGCTCTGGAGGCCGCGGGGGCCTCCCTGGAACTGATGGGGGCACCCTGGACCAGGGGCACTTCGGGCAGCACCCCGTCGTCTTCCTCATCCGAGATCTGCCCGAAGCGGCTGTGGCCGAGCACCCATTCTGCACTGCGCCGGCAGGCGTGCGCAGCGCGGGTCGTTCCTCCCAACTTCTCCATCCTCCGTCGGCACCCCTCGCTCGCCTGCGCCCTCGCGCGCCTCGTCGTGTCCGTAGCCATTGTGGCTCGAGTGTTCACCTGGCCTCGGACCGTCGGGCCGTTTTCTGACTTGTGCGCGGTGGTAGCTGCAGCATGACAGTGCCTGCTTGCTGGAATGGGCCCCTGAGGAGGTCAGCGGTCAGGTCGTACCCTGCATTCTCACCAGGGCGACCCTGCTGGAGGCGCAGTTGGTTCTGCTCTCCGGCCACGCGGCAGGGGCACGGAGACGGTGGCCACGGTCAGGGCCTGACTGCAGACATAGAAGCAGAGATAGAAGATGATGGCCTCCGCAGGAAGGCCACACGAGTGACTTGGCTGGGGGTCGGAGCAAACGTTTGTCTGACAGGGCTCAAGGGTGCTGCGGGGTACGCCTCTGGAAGCACGGGCCTGATGGCGGACGCGGTGCACAACATGACGGACCTCGCCGGAGACGCCGTGTCGCTTCTCACTCTGCGGGTGGTCGCCGCGCCTGCTGACGAGAAGTATCCGTATGGATACGGGAAGTACGACGCTGTCGGGACGCTGGGGGTCGCTGGGATTCTCCTGGTCACCGCAGGTGAGATACTTCACCAGTCGCTCGAGTCTCTGCTAGAGGTTGTTCGGGGAAACCCGTGTGGGCTGCAGATGGCTCCGATGGCGCTGGGAGTTGCTGTCGTGTGCGTTGCCGTGAAGGAAATTCTCTTCCGCATAACCCTGCGAGTGGGGAAAGAGGCCCGATCATCTGTTGTCATCGCCAACGCCTGGCACCATCGAAGCGATGCTCTCTCCTCGTTAGTTGTCATGGGCGGCATCGGAGGCGTCATGGTCGGGCTGCCGTACATGGACGCCGTCGGTGGGGTGATGGTGGCCGGCTACACGGCAAAGCAGGCGGTTGAGATCGGATGGGGCGCAGTGAAGGGATTGACGGACCAGCAGACGGACACGCGGCTTCTTCACGGCATCAGAGAGGTCGGTGACAAGCTTATGGTCGGAGGGATCATCACTGGATTGTCCAAGGTGCGGGTCCGGCACTTCGGTGCCTATTGCCTCGTGGACTTGAACGTGATCGTCGACCCGTTTCTCTCAGTCGGAGACGCGCACAAGCGAACAAAGATTGTGCGCAGGGCGATTCAGCTGGAGCACCCGGAGGTGCACGAAGTCCTGGCGCACGTTTGCCCCTCGGACGTCCAGCACGACTGAGCGGGGTGGAGCGCTGCTCGAGGCCTCTTGGTCTGCTGCAGCTTTGCCCTGCCGGCAGAGGTGCCGCACCTGGGCCGGGGGGCGAGGATCCTGCCGGAAGCCTGGCGGATCGAGCCTCTGGGCGGCGAGCGTGGGCGGCGCGCCGCAAGGGGGCCGGGCGTGGGGGCGAGCGTCGGTGGAGCGAGAGGTCCTGGCGCAGTGAGCGGGCGGGGCGTGGGGGCGAGCGTTCGATGAGCAAGAGGCCATGGGCATGATACGTTTCAAGTTTCCCAGGTGTTCAGCATGTCTTCCAATACTACCTTGCTTTCCACACGGGTTCCCCTCCTTGGAGCACTTGGAACGTGTCCTGAGCCAGTGGTATCATGAGGGCGTCGTCGTCCTGAACGGGGGGTGGTGTCCCCCCGCCTCTCAGCAGCACCCCCTTGCCTTCTAAAGAGGCCTTCTTCAAGGCCTCTTTGGAGGGGCCCTGCCCCTTCGAAGAAGCGCCCCCCCCCCCCTGCCCACTCGTAGAAAGCCACCCCGCTCGCCCCGCCCCTCTTGTGTGCGCCCCGCCGAAAGGAGATCGGACCCACCAGCGGCCTCGTGATCTTCGCGGGTAGGGTGTCCGTCCGGAGCGTCGTGCCGTCATTCTGCAAGGCTATGGCTCGCCCCTCCCCGCTGCAGGGGAGTCCTGCGTCTTCGCCGTTTGTCGCCCGGTGTTTGTTTGTCCTGGGTGCAGGGTCCAGGACCCGCTTCGCTGAAGACCCCTTTGCTCAATGTCAAATCGTCTTTCTGTTGAGATCCGACGTCGCGAAACTTGCACCATCGAACAAACAAAAAACAAGTCGACCGGAGCCCTCGACCCCATCTTGCTACAGCCAGATCGATCCGCGAAGGTCCCGGGGCCACACACAGACACACACGAAATGCAGAGCACGACGTCGGGAAGGTCGGAGTAGCATGGCCTTCTGCGTCCGAGGACCGTCGACGGCCCTCGGGAGATCTCGGGGTGGAGGACGGGAGCGCCACACCCGTTTTGGGCACGGGCCAGACCAGGCAGCGGCCCCCCCTCGCGGGGCTCGCGACGAGCGGCGCGAGGAGCTCCACCCGCATCGCAGGCGACCATGACGGTCAAGACATGGACACGAGGACCAGTTTGTGCTCAGGAGAGGCTCCCGGTCCTTCCTTACAGTCGGCCCGGATTGGTAGGTCGACCCTGCCAAGTCAAGGGCGCCCTTGTGTCCGGTGTCCCGCGACCCATGCCTCCTGCATTCCCGTGGCAGAGTGCCCCTCGGAAAGGGTCTCTTGTCCTACCGCGTGCCCTCTCCAATCAAGCCCGACTGTATGCCTAGGTCGAGGAGCGTATTCTTTTCCGAGGCTCACCGTGGCCAGAGAAGTCCGGTCTTTCCGTCTCTGGTGCTCCTTGTCATTTGTTGTGTTTTTTTTTTTTTTCTCTTGATCCAAGCAGCACTTTGCTTGCAACAGAAGCAAGAACAGGCACACACACCAAGCATGTGGCGTTCCCTCTTCGTGGTGGCTGCATGCCCTCGGCGCTTCGGCCCCGGAGCCTGCTTTCCAGTCCCTTGCGCGACCGCGGCAGTCACCAGCGGGGGGGTGGAGGGGGAGGGGGGGAGAGGGGACGGGGCCGGTGGCGTAACGAGGCGCGCAGGTCGGGGCTCAAGAGACAGGAAGGGAAAAACACGCACACAGACACAATTGATCGTCGATCCCCAGGGAAGTATTGGAAAACATGGGAAGTGGGGGGGAAGGCAGAACAAAAACATAAAATCTGGTAAATGTAGGGAATCCTGTTATTTGTGTGCATTTGGTTGTGTGTCCCATGGCTTCTTTAAAGAGACGGGGATCAGTGCAAGCGGCGGTCAGCCAGAGCGCCAGACCTGTCGGGATCCTGCAGAGACAGGGTCGCACCAGCCCGGGTTTGGGTGCAGGATCCTGCAGGATTCTGGTGGAGTGTTGCAGGATCCTGCCAAGCCCGCTTGACCCAGGTCAGGATTGACCCTGGTCAGTCCATCCCCGAGCTGATGCCGTCTGGAACTCGGCTACCATTAGCCTTTCCTAGATGGCGCTGGCGCAGATCATGGCCGTCTCAGTGGGGCGGGGGAGGCGGGCGGGCGTCCCCGCTCGCCGGCGTTACCGCGTATCGTGTGAGAGCGCACCCTCAAGAAGAAGAAGAAGCAAACAACGAAGGCGCAAATTGACAAAGAAATCAGAATCGGCCTCGCGCGAATCCTTGAGCTGAATCAGAGAAGCAGGAACGCATATAAGCGTGAGCTGTTGGAGGTCCGCGCGGTCCTCCGAGAGTTCCTTCTATGCAGCAGGCTGTCTGTTCCTCTCCGTAGTGCAGGCCCCCAGTCCCGACTCCTGGTCGTGCCGTGCGCGGCGCGTTCCCGAGTTCGGCGCGGCGCGCGAACGGCAGTGCAGATGCGAGCGGAGGGCTCGGGACCACCTCGCCTGCAGCGTGCCGGAGCTGTTTCACCACCTGGGCCGGACTGGAGGTCAGCCTCTGGGGCAGCGATCGGGGGTGTAGGCTCAGGGGGGGACACATCGACCCCCAATCGCCCATTCATCGCCGATAGAGGCCCGATGGCCCGCCCTGCTCGGGAACGTGTGGATTCGCTATTGGGGCCTATCGCCGATCTATCGGCGGTGTTCATCGAGGATCAAAGAACCCCCAACCCTAATAACAGAGTGAAGACGCGGCCTCACTGAGGGCCCCGTCCTTGCATGAGGGATAATTGACAATTCTCGGCGGTTTTTGGTCTGGCACATCTGCAGAGAAAGACCCCCATATGCCTGATATTTTTGGCCCTCTTAACTTATTGGGTCCCCTCCCAAAGGGTTAGGGGTCCTTGTGGTCAATCAGACGTGCCGCCGATTCCAGTTCGACGTTGGCCCCCCCCCCCCCGAGCTGGTCCCTCCGCCGATTTCCGGGTCCTATCTCGGGTCTCCGGCGGCCGCTCGGGGGGATGCGTGGGCAGCCCCGGCATGCCCTCGGCGAGGCGCAGCCGCTGGAGCGCACCCCGCGGCTGGCGAGCGTCCAGGGACGGGCGAAAACGTCCGGGAGCCTCGAGCCTCGGAGCCCGTCTCGTCCGCCCCTGAGCCGGAGTCCCCCCCCCCCCCCCTGGCGCTGCCCCGTCCTGCTGCGGCTCGCGGCCCGGCAGGTCCAGGCGTGCAGGGCCTCAGCCCAAGAGGTCGGGCGCACCGGCAGAGCGGGGGCAACAGGGACGTGGCGGGTGGCCCCGGAGGAGCCCCGCGCGGCCCCGAAGACTGCCACCGCAGGCCCAAGCTGAGAACGAAAGGTGCACGTCCTCCCCCCCCCCGTCCTCCCCCCCCCCCCCCCACCCCCCCCCCGCTTATTGAGCGGGATGGGTTTTTAAGAATGAGTGCCCCCCCCCCCCCCCTGAGCTCTCGGCGGGGAAGAGAAACTCGTCCCTCCTCCTCCTCCTCCTCCTTCCCCTCCCTCCTCCTCCCCCTCCCTGGGGCGGCGGCGACTCCAGCGGAGGCCTGTGCGGTGGCCGCCGCGGGGGGGGTTCCAACTCTTGTGGGGGCCCCAATCCGTCAAGAAGCCCGCTTGCCCGGGGGTTTGTCCAAGACCCTGCGGGGTTCTTTTGTTCGCCCGTGGGTGGGCGCCCGAGATGGCATATGGCAAGGACTGCCCCTGGGCGCGCACAGAGAGAGGGGGAGAGAACGAGCACGGGCCGGGGCGCGGTCTCATCGCCGCGGAGGGGGCCATGAGCCCCACGGAGGCCCAGAGCCCCACGGATGGAGAACTCGGAGGGAGGAGAAGCGATACCAACACCACCAGGGGGCCCACCTCCAGCGAGGAGGTCCACAGTGCCTCCCCGATCGAGAGACTGGGGATGTCTCGAGCGAGAGGGGGGGACCACACCACCAGGTAGGCTCCCCTTACCTCCGCGCATCTCCTCGCCATGTTGGTGTTGGTGTCGCCTTTCCTTGTTCCTAGAGAACAGGCTGGACGTCGGAGCTCTTGGGCTCTTCTAACCGCGAAGGGCCTTCAGTGTTGAGGACGCCCCCACCCGAGCCCTCGGCGGGGAATAGAAGCTCGTCCCTCCTCCTCCTCCTTCCCTTCTCTCCTCATTCCCCTTCCTCCTTCTCCTCCTCCGTCTCCTCCTCCGTCTCCTCCTCCTCCTCCTCCTCCTCCTCCTCCTCCTTCCCCGCGGGTTGCGAACAGCCAGGACGTCGGAAAAATTGGGCTCTTCTATCCGAGAGAGGCAGTGATACTCCCCCAATACGGGATAACCGATTATTTTTTCGGCGGCCTTGTTCACGGACTGCGGTCCCACCAATAGGGGGTAACTCGTTTTTTTTCCGCGGCACCAACCGCGAATCAACGATGACGACATTTACGATCACGATTGCGACTTCGACCACGACGACTACGAGTCCTTCTGCCTCTGGAGCGCTCTTTCAGAACATCACACCTCAGGAGGAGATTTTTTGACCACTCCTGTTCACCGCCGAGTGAAAAAGGGGGGGCCAAACTAAAGAGCCCCTTCGGTTGCACCCAGCACAACACTTAAGAACAAACAGGCATCAACTTTCATGGAGGTTCCGCTTGAGAGAACCAGGATTCTGGGCTGGACCTTGGGCGTTTTCTTGTGGCTTCTTTTTGCGTAGAGTGGTCGTTCATCTGGACCTGGACAACTGTTTAAGAAAACGCTTCAAATGAAGTCCCTTCTCTTAGCCTCGAGCTTTCTTAGCTCTCAGCCGGGGTGTACCCGCTCAAGCTCCGCTCCCGCTAATGGGCCACGACCCGTGCCCCCCTTTCTTGTGCTGGCGCGTCCTCGCCAGGCCTCCCGGACTGGGATCCGAGCAGATAAGGGCGGAAGTTCGCGCCGCATCGCCGATGCATCGGCGATGAGGCTCGACGTGGAGCCCGATTTTCTCCACGCCGATGGATGTTCCGACCCCATTCATTCGGGCCCCCTTTGGGAGGTCTCTATCCGCGTCTTCCTGGCTGCATGCTCTCGTTCTTGTGCCGCTTCCCCCGTCTCCCCCCATCCGAGACCGAGAGACCGCTTCCGCACTCGGGGACTTCCCACCCCGGCTGTTTCTGTTGCCTGCCTTGTCTGCGTGGACAGGGCAGCACAGGCCAGCCAGCTCTGAGGAGCCCTGGCCGCGGGATTGCGGTCAAGACACTGAGACTAGAACCGCTCAGGGTTCAGCAGGGGCTCTGGTTCCCCAGCCTCTCCCTCGGCTTAGGTCGGGGAACCTCTTCGTGGCCGAGCCCCGCTGCGGCCAGAGAAGACGCACCAGCGCTCCGTGTTGTATCACGATGACTGTACCGATACCCCCCTGCCCATGGCGGAACCGTGGGCAGTTTATAATTCCCTGGCTCACAGGTCTCCTGGGGACCATCGTCCCCATGGGCGGGTCATCCTCATCCTCCTATCCGCCGACGTCACATTTTTTGCTGTAACCTGGGCCCCGGGGATCACCGCCCCCCCCCCGAAGACTTCGTTTCCGTTCCCGGGCCGTTTTTTGACCGCCCCGGGTCCCAGGGACGGCCTGCGCGGAGGCCAGAGTAGACAGCACACCAGCCGCCGCGATTTTTCGGCGGTCGGCGTCCCCCAGCCCCAGACCTGCCCTGGGGCGGCCGGCGTCCGCCGGCCGGCTTCGGCTTCTGGCGGCGCGTCGTCGTCGTCGTCGTCGGCGGCGGCCCAGGTCTCAGGGTCCCCCCATGCCCCAGGCCCGCCAAGGTTTTCCGAGGCGGACCCAGCCGCGGCAACGAGAGGCCTCCTGGGGGCCTTCGACAAAACCCCACACGACCAGAACCCGCCAACCTCGCCATCGAATCCGGAGACCTCCTCCCTCCTCCTCCTCCTCCTTCTCCTCCTCCTCCTCCTCCTCCTTCTCCTCTTTTTCCTCTTCCTCCTCCTCCTCCTCCTCCTCCTCCTCCTCCTCCTCCTCCTCCTCCTCCCCTCTTCCTCCTCCTCCTCCTCTTCTCTTCTACCTTCTCCTCGTCCTCCTCCGCCTCCTCCTCCTTCTATTCTACCTCCTCCTCGTCCTCCTCTCCTCCTTCTCTCTCCTCCTCCTCCTCCTCCTCCTCCTCCTCCTCCTCCTCCTCCTCCTCCTCCTCCTCCTCCTCCTCCTTCTCCACCTCCTCACCACTCGGCATGCGAGCGCCCATTCGCGGTGCTTCTGTGCACGCGCGCGCACGCATACAGCAGGTTGTGCGCGCTTGTCCGAGCCTTGTTGGTTTGTTCGGTCAGCTGTGTGGCTTGAGGGTTCCTTACGCCTCGTCCCCTGCTCTTGGGCGGCCGTCCTGCTGCGGCTCCTTCTGTTCCTTCTCCTGCTCCTTCTCCTGCTGATCATTATCGTCCTGCTCTCCCATCCATTTTCTCATGAATCTCTCCTTCCTTTGGCACCACGAGACGAGGCGGTAGGGCGGGCCGGGCGTTTTGCTTGAGACCTCCTCATCTTTTGTGATCGTGGAATTAGAAACGTTTTGCAGCTCACGGATGGAGGGCGGGTCGTTTTCAATGTGTAGTTCTCGCTTCAGCGCCCCGCACATTCGTCTGATTTGTTTTGCAAGAGCTTCACGGATATAGGCCGGGTCGTTTTCAAAGTGCGATCCTTGCCTTAGCGCCGTGCGCATTCGTATCAAAGGTAATAACAGTTTCAAGTATTACTTGTGTTGGCCTCCCAGAAACGGTGTTCCGGAACGATTTAAAATTGCCAGGGCGCGGCAGTCATTTGCGTTGTACAATTTAGGATCGTCATGTTGCGACAGTGGCGTTGATTCGCGACGTCGAAATCTCAGGAATGGTGCTTTGGCACGGTTGAAGATTTTCAGACAGTTGTCTCCAAACGTAGCTTTTTTCGCAGCCGCAGTGAAAATAGATCCTTATAGGAGCGTGTGAAGAGAGATTTTGGAGGGCCAGGGAAGGTTTATTGCAACATCGTTGATGCGCCTTGGGTTGGCCTGGTCCTCCTCCTCCCCCTCCTCCTCGTCCTCCTCCTCTCTGCGTTGGGGTGCCTGTGGCCGATGGCATCGCTTCCCCTTCCTTCGCTCGGGGAGCGCGGCGGATCCCAGTGTGACTGCGCAGCTTCCTCGTCTCTTGATCGGCGGAGCTACTCGATCGGCGCGCCCTCCCCCTCCCCTGAGATCCGACGTCGCGAACAAGTGCAGCATCGAATGCAATCATGGCCCGGCCCCGGACCCCATGTCTCTCCGCCACTTTTCGAGCCGGATCGATCTGCGAGGACCACGGGGTACCCTTGCATCCTTGCCTCCTCGGTCCATCCTTGGCCCCTTTCGTTGGCCTTCCGAGGCCCTCCATCCTTGGCCTCTTTCGTTGGCGCCCCGCTCGAAAAGCTTCTACGTGGCCTTCCAAGGCCCTTGCATCCTTATCGCGCATCATTACTATACAGTCGGCCCGGATTAGTAGGTCGACCCTGCAAGCTCAAGGGTACCCTTGTGTCCTGTGCCCCGCGACACGTGCCTTCTTACACTCCTATGGCGATGTGGCCCTCGGAGGGGTCTTGTGTCCTCTCGCGTGTCCTGTCTAAGCAGGGCCGACTGCACGGGTCGACTGTGGGAAGACGCAGCCCGGGGGAGAGCAGAGAGCGCCAGGCTCTCGGGGCCCGCCCTGCCAGGTGCCCCCTGCTGCCACCGCGGGGCGGCGGAGGAGAGCCCGCCCGCAGAGCGGCGGCGGCGGAGGCGCCTGGCGAGGCGGGACACGGTGCGCAGGGCCGCCATGCGGCGGCCGCGGCCGTCTTTCTGCCTGCGGGACCGCGGCCCCGTCGTCGTCGCCGTCGTCGCCGTCGTCGTCGTCGTCGTCGTCGTCGTCGTCGTCGTCGTCGCCGTCGTCGTCGTCGTCGTCGCTGTCGTCGTCGTCGTCGTCGTCGCCGTGTTCGTCCTCTTCGTCGTCGTCGTCGTGTTCGTCCTCTTCGTCGTCGTCGTCGTCGTCGTGTTCGTCCTCTTCGTCGTCGTTGTCCGGGAAGAGACGTTCGAGGATCTATGCTCGAGAGTCGCGTTTTGGAAGCTTTCCGTCGGCCTGAGGCGCCCTCGTGGCGGCCGCTGGATCTGCCTCGAACTTCTGGTCAGAGCGCTGCCCAGGAGAGGTCCAGGGGGGAACGACAAGCCCAGATCCCCGACGACCTGATTTTTTTTTTGACCGGTGCGCGGTTCCTCGATCTCGGGCCCCGGGGGCCCGTTGCCGGGACCCAGTGCCGGGGGCCGTTAGTTCTTGGGAGGAGGAGGAGGAGGAGGAGGAGGAGGAGGAGGAGGAGGAGATGAGGAGGGGACGAGGAGGAGGGAGGAGGAGGGAGGAGGAGGAGGAGGAGGAGGAGGAGGAGGAGGAGGAGGAGGAGGAGGAGGAGGAGGAGGAGGAGGAGGAGGAGGGAGGAGGAGGAGGAGGAAGAGGGGAGCCACGAGGGGGGAAAAACTGCACCAGATGGACCCCGGGAGGAGTCCAGGGACCGGTTTTGACCAGATTTGGCTTCACCTCTCCCAGCCAGTTCAGACTGCCTGGCCGCCTATCGGGGATCCTCCTCGTGGCCGGGGCTCAATCGCCCCGCAGAGAAGCAACATCGTCACTAGGCAGCGTTCCTCCCAGTTGGGCAGCGGCTGTAGGCAGGGACACCTACAGTCGATTCCAAGTGGATCCGCTTCAACGAACGGGGCGTCGGTGCAGGACGAGTTCGGAGGTGAAGGAGGCTCGGGGGCTCCTTGAATCTGGGCGCCACACAGAAGATTGTGAGTCCATGCTGTCGGCTTTTCTGGGGCCGCTTCCCCGCCCCAGGCTGTTGGGTGACAACCATCCTCGGGATGGGGAAGGGGTCGAGGTAGCGGAGGCCCACGTCACTAAGAACTGCGACCTCGGAGGAGAGGGCTCCAGAGATCTACGGCCTGGAGGGGAGACTCAACAAGCAATGCGAGTCCATAGTCCATGCCTTCGCTCAGGGGCGGGCAGGAGGTGGACTTGGAGGAGGAGGGAGACGAGCTCCGAGGGGGATGCGGATGCAAATGCGGATGCCGCTGATGATTGATGATGATTGATGATGGTCATGATGATGGTGATGATGATTATCGATGATTGATGATGGATGATTGATGATGGTGGTGATGATGATGATGCTGATGATGATGATGATGATGGTGATGATGATGATGATGATGATGATAATGATGGTGAGGAGGAGGATGAGGATGATGATGATGATGCTTATCTGGGCGCGAGGATGGGGGGGGGCGCCCAGGGGAGTGATAGGATTGACGTGATGCGTGTGTGATGCGTAAAGATTTCTACATCTTAATTGAGACCAGCCTTCGTAAAACAGGTTTCTCATCAATTGTTGCTCCTCCTCCCCCCTTCTTCCCCGCCCCCCTGCCCCTCACCCACTCCTCCCCCTCCCCGCGTCTCCCCCTCCCCATCCTCCCCGTCTGCCTCCTCCTCCTCTTCCCCCTCCCCCTGCCCCTCCCCCCTCCTCCTCCTCCTCCTTCTCCTCCTCCCCATCCTCCTCCACCTCCTCCGTCTCCTCCTCCCACTCCTCCTTCTCCTCCTCCTCCGCCTCCTCCTCCGCCTCCTCCTCCTCTTCCTCCTCCTCCTCCCCTTCCGCCTCCTTCTCCTCCTCCTCCCCAGAGGGTCAGGAGGCTGCTTGACTGCATCTGGGGTTGCCCCTGCCACAGGGGGTTTTGAAGCAAAGGGCTTGCGTTCTGACGGGTGTTCGTTCTTTGTGGGATGGGGCCCTGAGTTTTGGAAGACGGGAATTCCAAGATCCAGCACCCGCACGAACTCAATGCAACGAGCTACATCCATCGAATCCCGCAGAAGTGCGAATGCACGTGGCGGTCAGCATTGCTTCGTGTGTCTCTCCAAGAATGCTGGGTGTTAGCAGGCGCACAGCAGGAGTCGTTGTCATGGGGAAGCGCATGACAGAGCTGGCAAGCACAGACAAGATATGTTTTTCAGTGTATTGTGTTGCACATGCCGCAGGAAGACACGGCAGAGGGGCCTGACGATAACTTCTCCTTGATGTGCAAACGGGTGAGCGCCATCTTCGACAATGCGCGCGATGATTCCAGCGACGACGAGAGCGAGGCAGCGGCAGGTAACTGTCATCTGGAGTCGGGCGGTGCCTGGAAGTGCTTTCATGGCGTTGTCCGCGACCTCGTGCCAGAGCGGGATACAGAAGCTTCCGGCAGTGCATCCAGCGATTCCTTGACTTTCGCTGATACCACAGAGGCGAAGTCCGACGAGGGGGACGACGAGTGCAGTGGAGGCGCCGCAGATGCTAAGTCGGCGAATTCCAACCGGAACAACGATCATTGCAGTGGGCAGGATTTTGCCGAGCACGCCGTCGCGCCACGCGTGGAGGATAGCACGTCTCGCATGCTGTGCAGCATGCGCACAGTCTTCGATCGGGAGCGCCATAGTTCCAGCGAGGATGAGATGGCAGCTTAAGCTGCGCTCGACTCTGGAAGCGGCACCAGGCTGGTTTGGGTGAGCATGGCCACGACGTTACACCACGCGGGCGAGGGATGCGGCGGCGGTGCGATCGAGCAGGATGCACAGGCCTCTCCAGTGTGGGATTGAATCCTGCACTCATGGGGTAGTCGGCTGAGCCTGATGAGCTCGAGCGGGGTTTCATGAACTCGGGTGCGGATGGTGCCGTCTGATTCAAGGTGCTTGCGCCATTCCGCCGAGCCCAGAGAGGCAAATTGGGCAGATGTAAATGTTAGCCATGTTTGCCCGAGCAGGGTAAAGCGCAGGATGACGGCGAAGAGCGATGTGGTGCTCAAAAGGGCAGGGAGGCAAGGTGGAGTGGAAGAGCGGCCAGGGTGTTTGGGAGTTCATGCGACCGTTTCCCCAGCGTTGGGCCTTCTCTTGGGACGGCCTGAGAACACAGCTCATGTATGTTGTGGTGTATTTGACCTCCTTGAGGGCTCGAAGGCGCCGCATGGTGATGTGGAGTCGAACCGCCCTGATAGGAGTATTGGAGGGTGAGGGGCGTTGAGAGGATGAGCCTCGATTTGTCAACCTTGTTGATCCATTGCTGGAGTGTCAAAACTAGGAGGCTGCAATACTTGAGCCCGCACAGCGGGAGACACGGCGGGCACTCAGGGACAAAGCTAACAAGCAGCTGTAGCAGTGAGTATTGGGGTCATGGCCTGGACACTTGTGTCACCAACTAGTTGGACTTGTCTTGTGGCCCTCGTGGGGCCGTGCAGGCTCTTTGCTGGAGCTCTCTGGGGCTCTCTCTGGGGCTCTATCTGGACTTTCTTTGTGCTCTCTTTGGGCCTCGTGGGATCCTCGTGCCGGCCCATCAATGGTCTCGGGATGGTTTTTAGGGGCTTACGCGCAACACATGCACGGCATGTACATGAGACACGCGTGTACATACAGCCCCTCGCATGCACACACTCGCATACACACACCATTCAACGCCAGTGCACACGCCTGGCGTGTTCACTGCATCATACACCCAAGACGTATGCACAACCAGGCTCGCAGGGCGTGGCAGGCGTTGCATTTCCCCGACGCCACAGGGGGGGCGCTGGGGGTGGCGCAGGGCGTGGCAGGCTTGGCACTTCGTCGACACCACAGGGGGTGCGCTGGGGGTGGTCTCCCTATCCGTTGCAGGATCGCAGGGCGTGGCAGGCTTGACACTTCCTCGACACCACAGGGGGTGCGCTGGGCGTGGTCTCCCTATCCGTTGCAGGCTCGCAGCGCGTGGCAGGCGTGGCATTTCCTCGACACCACAGGGGGTGTGCTGGGGGTGGTCTCCCTATCCGTTGCAGGCGCGCAGGGCGTGGCTGGCGTGGCATTTTCTCGACACCACAGGGGGTGCTCTGGGGGTGGTCTTCCTATCTGATGCAGGCTCGCAGGGCGTGGCTGGCGTGGCATTTCCTCGACATCACATGGGTGCGCTGGGGGTGGTCTCCCTATCCGTTGCAGGCTCGCAGGGCGTTGCTGGCGTGGCATTTCCTCGACATCACAGGGGGTGCGCTGGGGGTGGTCTTCTTGTTTGTTGCAGGCTCGCAGGGCGTTGCAGGCGTGGCATTGCGCATAGATGGTAATGATAAGCAAACGCATAAGACTTAAATTAAGTTTGTGGGGTCCTCGGTAGCGTAATTGGGGTCGCGTGGGCGGTCTCGTGGGCATCCTGGAGGGGTGCTGGGCCGTCTTGGAGCCATTTTTGGGCCATCGTCGAGGCCACCTGGGAGCCATTTGGGGCAACCTTGGTGGTTGGGGGCATATCTGGGGAACCTTCTGGAAGCTTCCGGAACCATCTCGAAGGCTTGTGGAAACGACAAGGCGAGATGCCAACATCAGTTTTCCAACGAGTGATTTGAGGTTTTGCGCGCGCGCGTGTGTGTGTGTGAGAGTGTGTGTGTACGTGTGTTCTTGTTCCATCTTGGGGAACTCATTGGACAGCCTTGAGGTCTCTTCAAAGCCTCTTCAGTTCGTCCAGAGGCCTCTCAGGCGACCGTTTTGGGGTGCCGATCGGCCGCTTCCGATCGCAACCGAATGAATCTGGTATCCGAAGATCTGGGTCTCTCACGCCTCCCCACCCGCCTGGCGGATGTCCACCGTCGCGCCCTGGAGTGCGAACCCCGTGCCCTGCCTCGCTTCGCTCAGCTGCGGTGCCGCGCGCCTTCGCCTCCGCGCTGTGAGGTGGGCCGCCCGATCCTTCTCGATCCTCCCCCTCCTCGACCATCCTCGATCCTGTGCGGAGACCCGTCTTCCGAGGGAGGAAAGTACACTGACCATGACTAAGACGTCGCGGGATCTTGTCGACGCCGTCCTTGGGAGTGGTCCGTGCTGGCCGTCGCCGATTCGAAGGGATCATCCACGGATCGGTGCTGACCAAGATCGACACCACACTTCTACGTGCAGTCGATGATGTAGTGTTGAGATGATGTTGATGATGTGTTCTGAAAGTGCGTTCAGCTGCAAGGGCCGGTGACAGATGAGGTACGAGCTGGGGAGGCCTTCGCCTAAACCGGTTAGTAGCATCGCTTGGGAAGCGAGTCTGAACATACGGGAGCGCTGCTCCGGCGGCACCCCAACATACCAATACTGTTTGTGCGTCGCCCCCCCAGGGGCGACGCACGCACCGAGAAATCTTACAGTATATGCGTCGTGGCGGGCGCTTTCTGGCCACAACGCTCGGGAAACGATCTATTACATTATGGGTATTGAAGGTTCTAGATGTTCGGGTCGGACGGAAGTCTCCGAGGAGAACATCTAGTACTAGAATGTCCTTGTGCGTCCCATGCCACTGGCTCGTTCAGCCGAGCGTATTGGAAGATCACATCCGGTCATGGTCGCCGTTTTCTTCCCCTCCACTGCTGGCGCTGCCTGGCTCGCCCTCGCCGAGGGCGCCCGCCCGTGCGGCCTAGGCCCGCGCGCCGCGGCGTGGGGTGGGGCGTGGGCCCGTCCCGCACCCCGTGTGACTCGGGGCCCCCTAAAACTCACCGAGCGCGTTCCACTCCGAGCAAAGTGCCTACGTACTCGCAAACGTCCCAACAAACAGGTCTGCATCGATGTAATGGGTCGTAAGTCCCCCATGGCGGATCCAGGCCATTTGCGAGTAGTTACACTGTGGGTAGTGGAGCGGCGCTTCACTACTCACAGTGGAGACCGTTTGTAGAAAAACGCGCTCCACTGGAGCGCCTTTGTCTACAAACGGTGCGGTGACCGCGCCGTGTGGTGAGTCAGCGGGGATTCGGGATGTCCACATCGTGTGGTGAGTCAAGTGGGGTTTTCGAACGTTTTCGTCGGTGCCTGAGGGTGTTCCTGCCTCGGGATGCGTCCCAGCAGCTGCGCCTCGCCGAGAGTATGTTCCTGGGGTGCCCAGATCCTTCCGAACCGCCGCCATCGGCCCGAGTTACGGCCTGGGAGCCAAACGTTCAGAGAAAGGCCAGTGTGGGGCTGACCGCAGGGTTTTGAGACCTGGGCCGTTCTCTGAGGATGCATCGGGTGACCAGGGCCTCCGGGCTCCGCGAGGCCGTGAGGTGGCGGGCCGTGCGGTGAGGCACTTCGGGACTTCGAGGTCACCGCGCGGTCTGTCACCACGCCGTTTCGGGACCGCCAAGTGTCGGCCACGCGCTGAGGGGTGTATGGGGGAGGGGGGAGAGGCTTCTTAGAAGGAGGTTGTTCCTTAAGAAGGCGCGGGCCTTTGTGTAGATGTAAGGCCCGCGCCTTCTAAGAAGCAGCCTCCCTCTAGGAAGGCTTCCCCCCTCCACCTACCCCCTGATGCGCGCCGCCAAGAGGAGGTTCGAGGACGGGAAGATTGAGGACTTCTTGCAGGGTCCAGGAGCGCGGGAGGATCGGAGACACGCTTCGAGGGCTCCTGCGCGAGTCAGGGGAGCACGGAGTCGCTGTGAAGCCAACCCGCAGGCTACTTCCCCCCACAAGTTTTGATTTTTCGAAGAAGAGTGAAGCCACTCAGACAAAGGGGGGAAACTCTGGGATACACCCCCTTCGAGAGCTATCCGGACGCACCCGCCTACCAAGGATGGTCGCCCCCGTTGGTATATCCCAGGGTTGGGCCCCACAGCTCTGGTCCAGTCGAAAGCCCCACGAAGTCTGGGATAGGGGGTCCACATGTCTCCTGTCATGCCCTCCCGTGGGCCAGCGGGTGAAGGGGCGGCCAGAGCGGCAGCCGCGGCCGCGGCCGCGGCCGCGGCCGCGGGCGCAGCCACGGCGGCGGAGGCAAGGGGCAGGCAGAGAGCTGGGATGGAAGGGGGGAAGGAGCGCAGCAGGAGAAGCAGCAGCCAGCAGCCAGCAGCAGCAGGCAGCAGCATCAGCAGCCTCAGCAGCCAGCAGCAGCAGCAGCAGCAGCAGCAGCAGCAGGATGGTCGACGTACCCCCTGTTGCGAACGGGTCCCGACGGGCCCGGGTTCTGTGGCTTCGTGGGTGCCTCCGGGGGCCCTCGAGGCGATACCGTCCTCTCGGCGCCACGCTTCGGGAGGGTCGGGCACGAACTCTCGAGGGTGGGATCGACTTCAGCATGTATTCAGACCCCCTGAATCGATTTGTTGGTCGAGTCCATGGCTGATGCGTAAGGCGTTCGTAGATCGACAAACCCCCTACGTATGGCTCGACGAGGAAATCCATGCTGGCCTCTGTCGACAAACCCCTTACGTATGGCTGGGTAAATCCCTTCGAATCCATTCGACAAACCCCCTACGTATGGCTGGGCAAATCCCTCCTGTCGCCGCTCCCCGACTCGAAGACCTCCGAGGGCGGCGAGGCCTTTTCCTGCGCAGGGGCAGCGTCGAGGGCCTGTACAGGCTCCGGAGGGGGGGGGGCGGCACCTATAGGCCCCCCGACAGAAGGGCCCAGCGCCCACCCCCCGCCCGAGAAGGGCTGGCCCCGCAGTCGGGGCCGAACGGGGGGCCCCCTGCACCCCCAGCTCTCTCTCAATGGGGGGTGGGTTTGAACCCCCCCCCTCCCATCCCCCCGATAGAGGGGCCCATCGCCCACCCCGCCCGGGAAGGGCTGGCTCCGCAGTCGGGGTCGAACGGGGGGCCCCCTGCACCCCCAGCTGTCTCTCGAGGGGGGTGGGTTTGATGAATCCCCCCCTCTCCCATCCCAGTGGCAACCGCCGACGACGGCGAGCGCCGGCGCCGGCGCCGGCGCCGTCGGGCAGCGGCGACGACGACGACGACGACGACGACGACGACGACGACGACGACGACGACACGTATCGCGGATCCATCAAAACGATGATGTATCGCTCCCCATCAAAACCGCGAGTGTTGCGAGGGCCTTTCGCGAGTCAGGGGGGCAAGTTGTCGCCAGGATGATTCGCCATGAAGCGAGCGGGTCTTGATGACACGGGGCCTGAGCGTTGTCGCTTCTTTACTGGCCTTGTCCAGGTGTCCTCCACGGGTCCCGGGTCCGTCAGAACACGGTTCAGGACGAACACTCGGTTCTGGTGAAAGGGCCCCCAGGATCAGCCTGGTTCGAGCCAAAAGGAGTCATGATAGTGATACGTGTCAAGACCTCCACAGCCCGCGCGGGTGGAGACACCCTGGCGCCCAGCACTGGTACAGTCGACTGGCCGAGTACGCATGGCCGAGGGCTGCTAGAAAGTCGGGCACTCCCAGGCCTCATCCCGAGTCAACCCAAGAATGACGCGATGCTTGCCCTGTTGTGACAGGTTTCAGGAGGGGAAAAACACACAGTCACAATTAATCGTCGATTCCAGCGAAAATATGGGAAAACATGGGAAGAGAAAAGGGGAAGACAAAAACCCAGAACATATGGAAAAATGTGGTGAATCTTGTTATTTGTGTGTGCTTACCTTTGTGTCCCAGGGCCCCTAGCTTGTCCTGTTGCGTGAGCCCCGTTCTCTGTCGGGCCTCCGGGAGGCCTCCCGTCGCCGCTGCTGGATTCGCCTCGAGACCCTGGCCTTAAGTCGGGACTGTCCTTATAATGTCTAAACACGGTTTTAAAAAATGTTGCCCCCCCCCCTGCCCCCCCCCCCCCCGGATCCCGACTGCCATTGGTTCGCATCCGAGTAACTATCTTTAATTTGTCCCTCCTGGAAGAAATCCCACGGATGCCGATCGTCGATGCCACTTGTATACGCCTCGGCACCAGGGAAAATGCCGATGGGAATGTTCCCGTCTTCCGATCAGAGAATGAATTTTTACATTGGGTTTTGCAATTGGGTTTTGGAGTTCAACGTCGCTCCCGTGGTATCCAATCTATCAGCGGTATGCCGCCGCCGCGCGCGCGTTGGCGATTGGCATTTGGGTGTTCAATGTCGTATGTCCACATGCGGATGTTCCCGTCATCCGATCCGAGAATGATTTTTCACATTGGGTTTTCGCCGTTGGATTTTGGAGTTCAACCTCGCAACAGTTGAGTAGAACTCATCAGCGGCGTGCCGCCGCCGCGCGCGCGTTGGCGATTTTGCATTTGGGCATTCAGTGTCGCGTATCTACATGAGAATGTTCCCCTTGTCCGATCCGAGAATGAATTTTTACATTGGGTTTTCGCCATTGGAATTTGGAGTTGAACATGGCTCCCGTTGTATAAAAATCAATCAGCGGCATGCCGCCGCCGCGCGCGCGCGCTCGTTGGCGATTGGCATTTGTGCAGTCAGTGTCGTATGTCCACACGGGGATGTTCCCGTCTTCCGATCAGACAATGAATTTTTACATTGGGTTTTCGCCATTGGGTTTTGAAGTTCAGCGTCGCTCCCGTGGTACACAATCCATCAGCGGTATGCCGCCGCCGCGCGCGCGTTGGCGATTGGCATTTGGGCGTTCGGTGTCGCATGTCCACATGGGGGTGTTCCCGTCATCCGATCCCAGAATGAGTTTTCACATTGGGTTTTCGCCATTGGATTTTGGAGTTCAACCTCGCCCTAGTTGAATAAAACTTATCAGCGGCATGCCGCCGCCGCGCGCGCGCGCGCGCGCGCGCGCGCGCGCGCGCGTTGGCGATTGGCATTTGGGCATTCAGTGTCGCATATCCACACGTGAATGTTCTCCTTGTCCGATCCGAGTTTTTTATACATAAAAAACATTGGGTTTTCGCCGTTGGAATTTGGAGTTGAACATGGCTCCCGTTGTGTGAAAATCGATCAGCGGCATGCCGCCGCCGCGCGCGCGCGCGCTCGTTGGCGATTGGCATGTGTGCAGTCAGTGTCGCATATGCACATGGGGATGCCCCCGTCTTCCGATCAGAGAATGATTTGTTTACATTGGGTTTTCGCCATTGGGTATTGGAGTTCAACCTCGCCCCCGTTGTATAAAAACCTTTCAGCGGGATGCCGCCGCCGCTGCGCGCGCGTTGGCGATTGGCATTTGCGCATTCAGTGTCGCATAGCCACATGGGGATGTCCCCGTTGTCCGATCTGAGAATGTTTTTTTTTTTACATTGGGTTTTCGCCATTAGGTTTTGGAGATACATATCGCCCCCGTTGAATAAAAAACGATCAGAGGCATGCCGCCGCCGCGTGAGCGTTGGCGATGGGCATTTGTGCATTCAGTGTGGCACATCTACATTTGGATGTTCCCGTCTCCCGATCAGAGAATGAATTCTTGCATTTGGTTTTCGCCATTGGGATTTGGAGTTCAACATCGCCCCCGTTGCATCAAGTCTATCAGCGGCATGCCGCCGCCGCGCGCGCGCTGGCGATTGGCATTGCTGCATTTTGCGCTGTATATCCACATTGTGATGTCCCCGTCTTCCGATCAGGGAATGATTTTTTACATTGGGTTGTCGCCGTTTGTTTTTGGAGTGCAGTATCGCTCCCGTTGTGCCAAACCTACCAGCGGCATGGCGCCGCCGCGCGCGCGCTGGTGCTTGGCATTTTTTGCATTTGGTGTCGTATACCCACATTGGGATGTCCCCGTCTTCCGAGCAGAGAATGAATCTTTACATTGGGTTTTCGCCATTGGGCTTTGGAGTTCAACATGGCCCCCGTCGAAAAAACCTGTCAGCGGCATGCAGCCGCTGCGCGCGCGAAATTTCGCCCTGTTGTGTAATAGCTATCAACGGCATGCCGCCGCCGCCCGCGCGCGCGACATTTTTGCATTCCGTGTTGTATATCCACATGGGGATGTTCCCGTTTTCCGATCCGATAATGATTTTTTACATTGGGCTTTCGCCATTGAATTTTGGAGATAAACATCGCCCCCGTTGTATAAAGACTATCAGCGACATGCAGCCGCCGCTCGCGCTTGGCGATGGGGATTTGCGCATTCCGTGTCGCATATCCACATGAGGATGTTCCCGTCCTCCGATCAGAGAATGATTTTTTACTTCATGTGTTTGCGCCATTGGGTTTTCGAGTTCAACATGGCTCCCGCTGTATAAAAATCGATCAGCGGCATGCCGCCGCGCGCCCGCTGGCTTTGGCATTTGTGCATTCAGTGTCGTATATCCACATTGGGATGTTCCCGTCTTCCGAGCAGAGAATGAATCTTTACATTGGGTTTTCGCCATTGGGTTTTGGAGTTGAACATCGCCCCCGTCGTACAACATCTTTTACTGGCGTGCCGCATTTGCGTATCCAGTGCCGCTTCGCAGCCCAGACAGGGCGCGCGGTGCGCAGGGAGTGGTCCCTGAGCTCAGTCTCTATCCGCGCTGGGGTCGCACGGCGTGGCAGGCGTGGCCTGACGCCAACAAGGGGGGTGCGCAGGAATCTGCCCCTGCACGCAGGGCGCCAGGGCGGTCGCGGGGACGTCTCCAGCGATCCAGTTTGCCCCGCCCCCTTTTTTGTTTTCTATGGGCGCACTACAGCGTCGGGGGATTTTTTTGGTTTGTTTTTAAAAAATTGTCTCCCCTAAATGTTTTTCAAACAGTTTGTATACATTACACGGGGGATATTCAAAACTAGCCAAAAAATAGTACGGGGATGTTTTTTCTGTATTGTTTGACCTTTTTTTCGTCGCTATATATATATATATATAACCTGGCCAGAGCGCATCCCAGGACGGGAGTGCCGATTTCATAGGCCCTTGGAGGAGGTGGTCCCTCAGAGCCCAGCGTCGCACTGTCAACAGCAACGAATCTTGACGGCTGGTTGTTGGGCCCGCGCCGTCAGTCTCCAGGGGTTGCCTTCTGGCCCGGGGGCTGCCAACAAAACGAGTTGGGACAGAGGGCTGGCTCCGCTGGGGAAGTGGTCGAGACCTCCAGTTGCCCACGCCGATCAAAAACACGACGTCTGGGGCCAGGGGGGGAGCGATGATCTTCGCGCATGATTTCAGGGGCAACGATGGGGGGGTAGGCGTAAGGGGGTGGGGGACGCATCGACCCCCAATCACCCGTTGGTCGCCGATAGGGGCCCGATAGCCCCACCCGGCCCAGGAACGTGCGGGTTCGCTATCGGGGGCCAATCGCCGATCTATCGGCGATGTATCGCCGATTCCAGGTCGATGTTTCTCCCCCTATGCTTGTCCCCCTTATCATTGCCCCTCAGGCCCAGGGAGCAAGCAGCCTTGCAAAAAGGCAGGGGGTTTCTCCTAGCCCCTTGGTCCTCGAAGATGCTGGAGGTGTGGGACAGCGTGAGCATCTCGCCGCGACCTTCGGCAGAGACCAGCGGACAGCCCTCGGAATTCTGAGGAAGTAAATCGAGGATGACTCCGCCAGCGGAAAACTGGCGGAAAGCGGCGGATGTGAAGGCTGACCTGCGCAGCGGAGAGTGTCGTGGTTTCTTCTTTCAAGATCGACGTTTTTTGTTTGTTTTGGGAGCAGTTTTCTTTCCGTTTTGGGATTGTCGTCTCGCCGTGTTCGGTTCGTTTTGCGATCCGTAATTTAACGGGTTTTCTTGCTGTGTTGTGCCCGTTTCGGTCACGGCGTGGCAGCAGAGTTCCAGGCCCGTGCATTTTTTGTTTCTGTTTCGGCGCTCCATGTTGTTTTTTGTTTTGGGCTGCCGTTTTTTTTGTGTTGGCCCGGCAGGTGTCGTTTTGTTTATGTTTCGGGTTGCCTTTTGTTTCTGTTGTGGTCGACCGCAACACTAAAAGTTGGATGCGGACAAAAAATCCCAAAGCGTTTTTAAGAACCAATAGTTGGCCCGTCGTGGAGGCCATGTAGGGCATCTTCCCCGACTTGAATACAATATTTGCCGACTTGGGGGCATTCTAGGCCATCCTGGGGCCGTCTTGCGTTGTCTTGGGGCCAAGGTGGTGGGGCCATTCTGGATGCCTTTTGTGCCGCTGTGGGAGTTTGGAAGCCTGGAAGGGCGCCAATGATAAAAGCGTTCCGACACATGTGGGTAATATGTGAACTTGTGAGTCCGTCTTGAGTAAGGCCATCTGTCCTGACTTGAAAGCAATATTGGATTTCTTTGAAGCCATCTTGGGCCATTTGGGCCTTCGTACGCCCTGTCAGCGATTTAGACCGCCATAGAGGTCACGGACGGCCACTCCCCAAACCAGGGTTGTGGGCACCATTCTCTGTTTGGAAGGCCCCCAGCAAAAGGACCTTATCCAACACATGGATGCATGTTGGGTCAGATGCGCCCGGGGTTCCTATTGCTTCTCACGAAGCAGACAACGTACGACATCACAGCAAGGGTTCGACGCACACACACACATATTCACATGTTCACACTCACACATTCACACATTCACACACACACACACTTACGCACGCACGCGCGCACTCACGCACGCACACGCATACACGCACACACACACACACCGCACACCCACACACATGCACACACATTCACACATACACACCCACGCACGCATGCACGCGCACGCACGCACGCGCACGCACGCACGCAGGCACGCACGCACACACAGAGACACACATATATATATATATATATATATATACACAAACACAAACACAAACACAAACACAAACACAAACAGACACAGACACAGACACAGGCACAGACACAGACACAGACACACACACACACACAGTGACACACACACACTGACACACACACACACACTGACACACAAAAACTGACACAAACGCACACACACAGTTACACACTTACAAACTTACACACTTACATATTTGCACACTTCCACACTTGCACATGTACACACCTACACACACGTGTACACACCTACACACTTACACACTTACACACTTACACATTTACACATTTACACGCTTACACACGTACACACTTACACACACGTGCACACGTACACACATATACACTCACACACATTCACATACGCACACACACACAGACACAAAAACAAACACACACAGACACACACACACACAAAACAAACACACACACACACACACACTGTTCTGACGAGCAGGGTCGGGCGACAAGCGCTGCCGCAGCGCACGTCATACAGCAGGAGCAGGGCTTGCCCCCGCGCCGGCAGCCGCTTCCTCTACCCTGGGCGCGCACTCCCGAGCCCCTCCGCCGGCGTCGCTGCGCTGGCGCCGCACCGGAGACAGGTGGCGTGGCCTAGCCCCTGCGCGAGGGAGCGCGGCAGCCACGACCGCCCTGCGAAGGAGGCGGCGAGCCTGGCTGCAGGGCGTCCGTGGTCGTCTCCGCCGCAGCGCCGCGGCGGCGGCGACGGCGCCGCTGGCAGGGGCGCGCGCCCAGCAGGGGCGGCGGCGCCCCGCGGCGCGGAGCCCGCGCGAGCCCGAGCCCCGCGGCGCACGCTGCGCCAGTCGCGCGGCCGGCGGCGGGCGGCGGGCGGCGCCGCTGCCATGGCAGCCAGTTGCGTGGCTGCGAGCACGCGTTGCGCTGCCTCCAGCTGCTCGAGCCCCCGTCGGCGCGCTGCCACCGCTGCCTGAGGCGGGGCCCGCTGCGCGGCGGCCGCGCCAGCGTTGCCGTCGGCCGCCGCGTTGCCAAGGCGGTCCCGCTCGTCCATTCCGCGCTCGCGGGCCTCCGCTGCCGTCAGGTGCGCGGGGACCCAGCGGGCCCTCAGCCTTCCGCTGCGGATGGCCTCCTCCACCTGCTGCCAGAGGTCGGCGTGCTCCCACTCCCGCCCGACCGCGCCGGCCGCGACCTGCGCGTAAGACCGAACGACGTACTTGCTGTCAGAGGCAAGGTCGATGGGATCGCCGACAGCGCGCGCGTCCGCGACCACAGCCGCCACCTCGGCGCGCTGGGCAGTCTGCACCCCGTCGACTGGGCCGCCGAGGTTGGGCTTGCCGGAGCGTGCGCAGCGTAGACCCCACGCCGCGCGCGCCAGCAGGGGGTCCGTCGGATGGATGCAAGCGCCGTCGCTCCAGACAGTGCGGCGGGGCGTGGTGGGCTGCAGTTCGGCCTGCGGCGGGAACCTCGGTTCCTCGTTGCTGGCGGCGTCGGCGAGGGCAGCAAGGCGTGGCGGCGTGGCCAATGCCCCCGTGGTGGCGACCCCAACCGGCAGCTCCTGGCGAAAGGCTGTTACCTCGGGGGGCAGCGCGCCCGAGGAGGTGAAGGCGGCGGCCAACGCCGCGCGCTGCTTGCCCTCCAACGCTGGACACGCCCAGAAGCGGTGCTCGCGGTCCTCCGGGGCCAGGCCGCAGTGCGGGCAAGTCGCCGATCGACCGTTCCACCTCGTCGCGACGGATTCCGTGACCACGCTGCCACATAGGACGCTTCGCAGCGCTCCGGCGGCGTCGGCGCTCCGCAGACACGAGCAAACGTCGCGTCGCCCAGCGGTCCACGCCGTCGGCCAGGTGGGCGTAGCACGGCCGGCGGACCGCGACCTTGCGGCATTCGGCACGGGCCCGCGCCGCGAGGACGACGCGCTCGGTTGCTCTCCACGGCCGGTCAGCGGGGCGCCAGCCGCCAGGCGCCGTCGGAACGCCGCCCCAGCACTCCACGTCGCCTCCCAGCCCCAGCTCGCGCGTGCTGCGCAGCGCGGCGGCAACGGTTGGGGCCCGATGGCGCGCCCGGCCCCCGCGTGGACAGCCGCGGCCGCGCTGCGCCGCCACAGGGCGAGGTCGAGCTGGCCAGATCGAAGCGCTCGCGCGAGGGTCACCACCGCTTTGGGGTCCAGGCGCCAGGTGGGGCTGAGCACGCCGAGCGCGATCTCCGCGGCCGCCCGGGAGCCGTGGCGGGCGGCGCCCTTGGCCGCGCGGCGGAGCTGCTCCAAATCGCGGGCAGCAGGGCGCCCGCAGGACGACCCGTAGGTGCCCGCGGCCCTGCCGGCGGCAGCGCCCATCAGGCAGCGCCAGCGGAAGGGCACCGGCAAGCGACGGAGCTGAGCGAAGCAGCCGCACGCCAGCTGCACCCTCGCCGCAGTCACGGGGTGCTTCCGCTGCTTGCCGGCCACCGCGACCACCCCGAGGTCGCGGGTTTCGGTCCCAGCGGAAATCGATGTGGCATCTCTCGCTGGAGCCACCGCCGCAGCGACGCCTTGTTGGCGAGCTGCTTGCTCTTGACCTCATGCAGCCGCCAATCCATGTCGCCCTTGTAGGCCCGGGTGATCCGCAGGGCCTCTGCGACAGTCTCGGCGGGCTCGTCGGGTTCGCCACGCGCCCACAGCGCGTGGTCGTCAACGTACACGCGGCGCCTCAGACCATCGTGCACACGCCTGGTACGCAGATACCACGGCCTGACCAAAACGCTCAGCACGAAAACGGCCAGCGCGCAACCAGGAAGGATGCCGCTGGTAGGCGTCCACGGCAAGCCAAGAGCACCATCGACGCGCAACCGACGAGGCGCCGCGCAGGTGGCAAGCAGAGGCCCGCGCAGCCAATCAGTCAGAACAGGACAAAACACATAAACACAAAGGGTTTTATTGGTTTTACGCCAGAAGGGGGCGTCGTTGAAAGGGTGCCTGGCACGGATGCGAGGATCGGGGTGGCGTCGGTGTTTGGAGCTGGCGGTTTGCGTGGCAAGCGCGTTTAGCTGGTCGCATTTGTTCGGAACGCGTGACGGGTGGAAAGGCCGCTCACCAGCAACTGGCAGTCCTCTGTCCGCGGGCCAGAACAAATCGTCGCGCGCTCGCAACGGGGCGTGGGAAAAGGGGGTTGGGAAGAGAGCGCGAGTCTCATTCCCAAGACGTCCCTTCGATATGCAGCAACCAATTCTTGTTCTATTCATCTGCCGCACGGCCAACCGAACAAACGAACAACTGTCTCGGCGCGCAGCGTTAGCTTCGCTTGCGCGCATCCTGGCTTCCTTCCGTTGCTGCCTTCGCTTCTTTCTCGCCCTCCTTTTCCTTTTCCTCTTCCCCTGCTTTGCCTTGTCCCGCCCCCCTTCCTTTCCAGCTCGGAGTTGTCACCGCGCGCGAAAAGGCACCACCAAAAAAGCGTTGCTGTAATTCCTTTGTGTGCCACGAAGTCTCGCGTAATTTCTTTGTGTATGGTCTGGGTACATTGCCAACGCGGGGGGGACACAAAGGAATTTCCTTTGTGTACGATCGTTTTCGCCGCCCCCACAAGAGCACGCGCGATTCCTTTGTGTAGAGCTTGCTTTCCCGCCTCGAGGAGCGCACGGGGCCTGCCGCTACAATCGCAAGGACGCGGCGCCTGGCAGTGCGATGCAGCTGCGCCAGATACCACGCCCAAAACGATCCTACGTGGATTTCGGCTCATCTGCCGAATGCGCGTTGGCAGCTGGCCAGCCACATCGCCGGCCCTGCATGCCCGCGCGCACTACTGCGTTCTGCTGCCGCGACGCGTGCTGTTGTCAACGGATGAACAAACTGACGTTGCACGGTGGTTTGGCTGTACCAAACCACCATGGAATGTTTGTTGGTAGCGGATCTTGGGATGTTGTCGCTGCCGACAATCTTGCCACGCCATAGATGTCAACTGCATCCTAGAGCACGGCCGTGTTCGGGTCGGTGGGGATCCAGTGGCATGTGTGCATATGCGTTGCACCGTTGGTGGTGCCAAAACCCTTTGTGTGAAATTCCTTTGTGTTTTTTTCCTGGCTCCTAATCAGGGACGCCTGCGCGAGTCAGCATTCGCTCCAGGAGCTGCAGGCTGACGTGGTCGAAAGCCTTCCTCCAGTCCAGGGCGCTGCCACAGATGGCCTCGCCCGCGGCCTCCGCGGTCTCGAGCTCCAGCACGAGGTCCCGCGCGAGCTCCTCGGCCCCGGCGTTGCCGTCGCCGTCGCCCCACGGCGAGCGCCATCGCGCAAACAACTGCGCCCGCCCTGCAGCCCATGCGCGGTGCAGCATGGGGAGAAGCCAGATTGGACGGCGGTCCATGGGCCCGCCGTCGCCAGCCTTAGGCAGCAGCAGGCCCTCCGGCTGGCAGAGTTCGTCGGGCCATCGGCCTAGGCGCTCCACTGCCTCGAGGAGCTCCGCGACCCACTCCAGGAGCTCGGAAGGGAGCAGACGGAGCTTTGCCATTGTCCAACCCTCGAGGCCGGGCGCCTTGCGCTTCGCCATCGCCGTTGTGGGCGAGCGGACCAGCGCGGCCGTCCACGGAACTTTTTCTGGGAAGGGCGGCAACGAATCGAGCTCCATCAGCCAGTGCTCGAGGTCGGGCGGCGCCGGGGCGCGCCGCTGCCACAAGGAATCCCCGCGGTGCTCGAAGCACCCGAGCTGGGCAGCCGCGCCGCCGCGGAGGGAGCGGCACCACAGGCGACCCCCGTGCCGCGCACCAGCTGCACCTTCCTCGTCACCATGCGGGGCGGGCACGAGGGCGGCAGACAGGGCGCTGTCTGCCCGGATCCAGCGGTGCAATCGCCCGCCTCCGCTTGCCAGCGCCTGCCGGGCCCACTCCTGCCAAGAGTCGAGGCGGCGTGCACGTGCAGCCTGCTGCGCCTCCTGATGCTCCGCCTCAGCCCGTGCGATGCTGCTGGCCAGAAGGCCCGGCGCGGTAGTAAGGCCCCGCAGGTCTGCCATCCACGCGCTCCCAGCGGGCTCGTCCCTGCGCAGTGCTGAGGCCACCGCCCGCGCGGGCTGGCAGCCAAGGCCCCGCCGCCGCGCGGCGTGCTGCATGGAGCGGAGGCGCCGCATCCGGAGCAACAAAGAATCCGCGGCCTTGTCACGCGCCTCGCCGCACGCGCCAGTGGTGCGGGGCTGGCAGTCCTGCCACCTCGCGTAGGCATGCCGCCGCTCGGGCGGCAGAAGGTAACTCATTCGACGGCCAAGCCATTGGCGCATGGCGGCCTCGAGCGTGGCCCCACGCCGCCGCCATGTTGCCGTCGCGGAGGGCGGCCTGGAGGGGCCGCCCATGCACTCGGACCACCTCGTCGGTGACAGCCTGTCGGGCGTCGGGCCACCCGTCCGAAGGGGGCCCATCAAGGGGGCAGAGGCCGCCTCCGCACGGCAGCCACCTCGGGCGCCTCGATCGACAACTCCACCTCCAAAAGCTGCGTGCGTCGCCAATCCGAGATCCCAGCGTAAGCCGGCGGAGACCACGTGTTCGGCAGCGGCCCTGTTGGCGAGTACGCAGTCTATCCTGGACGGACACACACACACACACGCACGCACGCACGCACGCACACACACACACAATCACACACAATCACACACAACACACAACACACAACACAACCCACACAACACACACACAATCACACACCACACACAACACACACAGTCACACACAACAGCCGCTGCACGTGCGCTGGCGGATGCTTCACCTTTCAACCTTACATGCGTTGTCAGTGTTTGTTTGCATGTGCATGTGCGCCTGTTGGACATGGCGTCGTTATTGCACAATGTGTGCTTGCCTGCAGAATGTGTACTTGCAGGCTTGCTTGCACCACGCAAGGAATCAGTTCACATGTAACGGGGGTGTGCACGTGCGTCCGTACACACGCACCCACATGCATAAGCGCAGTCGTTCGAGTAATTTGGTTAAGCCAAGATTATTTCACATCTCCCTCTCTTGTTCGAGTTATATTTGTCCGCCCGCCGGCACGGCCAGACTGCGATTATGCACAATTCAGCGTTATCGCAGCATGTGGCGCTGAGTAAACACCTGATAAAGCAATGGCGCTGTCGCTGACTTTCAGCGCCGTTCGAAGCGACATCAGCAGTTGGTGTCGCAGACTTGTTGGTTGCGCAAGACTCCGTAATGTGCATACCTATCGTGCCGTGTGTAGCCTGCTAGGCAGGGGTGCAGCGCGACGTATTCCGTCGCTCGAGTTGCGACTCATGCAGTAGATGTGCAGTGCCACTCGCCCTGCCCTCCCCTCTCATGTTCTGCCCCGCTTCCCTCTCTTCCCCCCTCTCGCTCATCCCCCCTGTCCCACCCTCAGAATTCCCCCCCCCCCCCCACCCCCCTCCCTGGCTTGTCCTGGAGCGGGTTCTGACCAGGATACGACCACGACGAGGATGAGAAAGGGAGGACAAGGAGGAAGACAAGGATTTCGAGGAGGAGAAGGGCAAGGAGGAGGACAAGGATGAGCAGTATGAGGAGGAGGAGGAGGAGGAGGAGGAGGAGGAGGAGCATCGACAGGAGAAGCAGGGGGAGGATGGCGAGGACGAGGGGGGGAGGCGCGGCGTTCGGGCCGCGGCCAGTTGCGTCGAGACGAGCTGGCCGCTGGTTGGGGCCAGCGCTTGCGGATGGGCATCGTGCCCAGTGCTTTACGTACAGTCGGGCCGAGGTACGGTAGGGCGTCCTCGAAAGGGCGTCCTCGACGTCCTTATGGTTTGGGGTACTTTGGCCCGCGGAGGGTCTCATGTTCTTGTCCGATGTTCTTGTGGCCTTGTTCCGCCCGTATGAGATCGAGGTCGGTTCGGGGAGGGGGGAGGGGGCCCTAAGGCTCTTCGTGTTTGTTGGACGTGATGGTGCATCCTGGGGAGGATGCCCCTGGATGTTCTGTGTGTTTTTCGGCCTGCGGAGAGTCTCACATTCTTGAGGGCTGTTTTTCTGTCTTGGGTCCGATTGTACGTATCTCGGGCGTGCAAATTTTCGGCTTTCGACACGGCACGGCCGATGGAAATCGGTTTCCATCGGTTGCGCCACGTCGATCTTCTCGCGAACCCCCTCGTGCGCCAACAAACAGTGACGGGAGGATGTTGGCAATGCCGGGGCTCCCTGGAGCTCGTTGCCAGGTCCCGGGGCCATTTGAAAACAGTCTCGGGATGGTAACAGTGGCCCCGTGGAAGGGTCGAGATTCCTGGTCTGCGACCACTTGCGAACTCCACCCCTTGCCAGTCCAATGTGCTTCTAGGGTGCCAGACTCCCCCGCTGGCATTCACGTGGCTGCAGACGTCCTGCAGATTCAGAACCGCAGCGGATTGTTCAGAAATTTGACTCGCACGGGTCGGGTTTACATGTGGTTTCCTGCCCGGAGGCCCACGTCACGGAACACATGCGATGTTGGGAGGGAGGGGGGGGAGGGTCTCGAGGGCCCCACGACGCGGTGTACACAACGCGTTCGGGGTGCGGCTCCTGGACGGCCCAGCTGGTTCTCGGCCCTCGCATCCAGCTGCCTGCGGTAAACCCCGCCACCGCGCCTGTGCAACAGCGCAGCAGGAAGGAAACTGAGTGTAGGAGCGGCGTAATTCCGACGACTGTTCTGACTTGGGACGGGTCGTGAGCTCGATCTCGTCTTCGTCACTTTTTAGGGGGGGAAGTCGCTGTCGCGCCTTGCCGCAGTTCAGCGAGCGGTCTGAACTTCAACTGAGGCGTATCGTGAGTTCGACCTCGTCTTCGTCCGTGTGGTAGGGAAGATGAGGAAGAACAGGAGGAAGATAGGTAGAACATGAAGACACGGAGAATGCCTCTTGGGGATTCTCCTGCGGCCTCCTTGGAGCCTCCTCCTCCCGGCCGCTTCTTGGCGGCCTCTCGGGGGCCTTTTGGGGTCGCTTGGGGCCTCCTGGGGGCCTCCTGGGCTTCTTGGGCCGTTTCAGGGGGCTCTCGGCTGAAAACGTCGTTTCCCGAATGCCTCTGATGTCATCTTTCGGGAAGTGCGGGGTCCCCTGAAGGCTGAAGGCCCCACCCACTCCCTTGGGCTGATAACTTGTGTTCTGATTGTCGGGGAGCTGTCTCGATCTGTTGAAGACGTTGGATGTCTGGGTCCCCTCCCCATCACGATCGGAATCTGAGGACCTCACCGGCGGTGCGGCCGTGGTGACAAGAGGCGGATCCTGGAGGCCCAGCGAGAGTGGAAGGCGCCCACGAAATTTGGCCTCGGTTCCCATTGCCTTCTCCGCTTCCTCCGTCTCCCCATCACCCCCAGACCCCCCTCGGGTTGTGAACAAGTCGTTGCTGTTTTCTGCCTCTGCGAGCCCTCTCCAGGCCCTGGGACCGTCAAACACGACTGAGGATGAAAAGCTTGTCTGGGGAAGGGGTCGAGACCGTCTCTGGGTGTTCAGGTCACGAAGAGATCACCACGTCGGGGGTCTGTGCCCTGCTATCTTCCTCCGTCTCTTCCAGCCTGCCCGTCCCCCTGCCTGGTCAAGCGTCCCGCTGTCGTCTGCTCGCTGTCGTCTGCCTGCTCCCTTCTTTTCTCGCCTCACTCTGTCCCCGAGCAGCACGAACTGCCGGGAGCTGGCGATGAATAGCCCCGGAGCCAGCTCCAGCATTGGGTGGTTTCCGCTCGAGACTATGTTCCAGCTACACCTTACCCACCGCCAAGATTGGAAGGATTTAGGAGAGGCTCTGGTTTCTTGGGCCGTTCCTCACATGGACAACTTGTTCGCTGACCCTGACATCCCCTTGCCGTGAACACACAATGAAATGACGGAAGTTGTTGTGGGCTGCTATGCTCGGCCTTTGGGGGCCCGTATATGGGGCCCGGAGGCCGTCGAGTAACGAGTCAGGATGCGAAGTTGGCCCCGGGGAAGGGTCGGGACTTCCGGGTACCCCTCATCGAAGAAGGTGTGCCGTATGATCTTTGGGGACATCCGACGTCGCAGAATGCCACATCGTGGGGCGTCACGACCGGAGGCCTCGACTCCATCTTTCGGGACTGGGGGGTGGCCTAAATGGGGATGAAGAAAAAGGCCCCTGTAGGGCCCTTCGCTTCATCCCCCATGTGGGTCACCCCCATTACTACCCGCCCGATTTCGTCGGCACTTCTCGTCGGAGGGAGGAGAAGCGCCACCAACGCCACCAGGGGGGCCACCTCCAGCGAGGAGGCCCACGATGCCTCCCCGAGCGGGAGGCTGGAGGC
>CAUYUJ010020260.1:0-60000 GCA_963575745.1 Prorocentrum cordatum
TAGCCTCCTGGGCCCGCGGGCTCGCGAGGGCGAGGGCTGCGCCGCGTGCCCAGAGGGTCCCGCAAGGGTCCCGCAGGAGGGCCCGATTATTAAATTCCCTGATACATTCTAAAAAACAATTACTCCGACGGAAGGACCCCACATGATAATCTGTTTAGCTTTCCCTTATCCCTTTCCTCCCGGCCATGGCAAACACCCTCGTATCGCCCTCTCCTCTGCCATCTTGTCCTCTTCTTCTATTTCCCCCCCCCTCCTTCTCCTCCTCCTCCTCCTCCTCCTTCTCCACCTCCTCCTCATCATCGCCCTCCCCATACCCCTTCCGTCCTCATCCTCCTCCTGCCTCTTTTCCACGTGCACGTCCCTTTCCCCCCGGTCGGGGGAAGCAAGTCGAATTTCCTCGGCGCCGTCGCCGCCTCGGTCAGAACGCGCGCGTTTGCCGACGGCCAGATCGCGAAGCCGTCGGGTCAACCCTTCGGGCCAGCCATGCCTGCGGGGCACTCCCGCGGGCCGCCGGAGCGCGAGGGCAGGCCGGCGGGACAACCCCGCGGGCCAGGCCGTTGGGACAACCCCGCGGGCCTCCTCGCGCGCGCCGCGGCGCTCAGGCGGGCGGCAGCACGAAGCCCAGCTCTGCCGCGAGCTGCTCCGCCTCAGCCCTGGAGCCCACCGCTCTCTTGTCGAACTCCTGTAGCGCCTTCCGCAGTGACGCCGGCGGCCCGCGCTCCAGGAACTCTCGCGCGGGCGGCCGCAGGATCAGCATGTTCCGCATGCACGTGGCGCGGGAGAACATGACGTAGAGGTGCAGCCACCACATATCGTCCGACATGCCCGTGCGGCCAGCGTCCTTATCCCTGGCGCAGTCGATGGTGACGCCCTTGCGCAGCGTCTGGCCCTGCGACAGCGTGGAGGTCAGGTAGGACGCGTGCGTCAGCGTGAATCCCGAGCGGCGCACAGTGTGCGCCCCCGAGCTCTGCCACGTGAACTCCTGCTCGCTGGGCCTGAACATGAGCAAGCTCCTCGCCCGCGCCTGGGCCTCGCCGTCGTCGTCAGCGCCCTCGGTGCCCTGCAGCAGCACCTCGGCGACCTCCTTGTAGATCGGGGACTCCTGGAAGCCGTGCACATGCAGCCAGATTCCTTGCGGTAGGAAGCGGGGGCGGAAGAGCTGGCCCGGCGCGCACTCCTCGTAGTCCCGCTCGTCGTCTGCGTGAAACTCGAAGGACACGATGGTGGCCCGTTGCTCCTGCACGAGCCCCAACTACTTCTTCAGCTCCTCCTGCACGGCCGTGAACCGGACCTCCATGCCGACGTGTGCCGGTAAGACGCCGTGGATGTCCCCCGTCTTGTGCATGTTCGGGACGTTCAGGAGGCGCCGGCCTGCGTCTGGTTCGCCTTGAATCGTGCCGCACTCGTCTACGGCCTGCAGGAAATCGAGGGGGACGCCGAGGCGCCGCGCGTCGCGACGAGCGCGCGTGTTGATCCACCTCGCCAGCGTCTCCCAGTAGATGCCCATGCCGTAGCCGAGCCGGAAATTCTCGTGCTGGTGCCGTGGGTCCAGGACGCCGTGGTTGTCAGCGGCCAACGTCTTCTCCCAGGCAGACCAGACCTCTGGTGGGAAGCGCATGCCCTCGCGCATGCAGCCCAAGAGCGCGATCAGAGGGTGCCCCGGCTCGAAGCGCTTCGTGCCCTTCAGCTCGAAGACGCAGGGGATCTGAGAGAATGCCCTGATGGCGTGCTGGATCTCCACCGTCGGCGGCTCCGCGTACTTGTACGACCCGTCTTCCAGGAGCTCGTTCACGTCCGTCAGGAGCCCGATGCTGCCGGTGGGCTTCAGCTGCAGGAAATCCCTGAGGTGCAACACGATGGGGACGCGGCCGAAGTGGCGGTGCGGCCTCTTGTAGGTGGACTCCTGCACGTCGTGCGTGTCACTGCGCCCGTGGCAGGCGCGAAGGTCCAGCGCGTTGTGCAGAGCAGCCGCCACCATGCTTACCTCCTCGATGACCAGGGCGCGGACGTGCTCCCACAACAACTGCAACCTCTTCTGCGTGCCCCCCGGTCTCATCTTCGCGTTGATGTACTTCTGGACTCGCAGGGCACAGGCGTTGTGCAGCGTTCTGGCTTTCACCGTCTCCGTGGAGATGTTCTTCGCCTGCGCGTTCGAGAAGGCCACGACCATCATGGCGCCCTTGTCCTGCGCCGACGAGGGCCACAAATACTCCACCACTGGGAAGACGATCTTCTGCACCACGTGCGTCTTCCCCGAGCCGCCCTGGCCCAACAAGAGCAAGTGCGTCACTTTTCTCTCGCTCCAGGGCTTCTTCTGCACGTCGTCCTCCCAGGCGTCGTCGCAGGCCTTGGCGAACTTGGCGACGAAGAGCGTCTGGTCCCGCGTGAGTCTCTCGTTCTCCGGCAACCCAGCGACCAGGGCGGCGATGTGCGCGCTGGGCGTTGAGTACACGCTGCTGGCAAAACTGGCCGCAGCGGGGTCGCCGCCCAGGCCGCCTGCGCCCGCGTCCTCGCCGTCCGGAGCGCCTGCATCTTCCTCGTCGCGATTGTCCTGGAGGCGTTCGTCGTGCAGGTTTCCCAGGCGTGTCTCTCCTCGCGCGCCGCGGTCACCAGCGGTCGGTACCCGGCCGCGGGCGCGGGAGCAGTCGCGGCCTCCGTCGGCTCGGGCGCACCCGCGCCCTCGCGGGCCGCCTCGGACATGCGCGGGAGCGCGAGGAGCTCCTTGGCCAACCTCGTGAGGCGCTTACGGTGCGCGAAGTTCAGCACGTCCGCCATGTCCTGCTCCCCGTCGATGCCCCACGTCGGGACCGGCTGGAAGTGTGCTCCGACACGCTTGGGAGGCGCGCCCGGGTACTCCACGCCCTCGCCCGCCTCGGCGCCCTCGTCCTGACCGGCACCTCCACCGGTGGTCGCCTTGAGGTACGCGCTCTGCACTGCTGCGTCGCTCTGGTACTGCCGGGCTTTCTTCTCCTCGCGCGCCAGGGCGATTCCCTCGAGGTTGGGCGCCACCTGCATGGCTATCATGGAGACGTACTGGTGCACCGTCGCCCTGGGTTTCTCTCTGTCGGGGCAGTGGGCGGGGTCCAGCGAGTCGCCCTCCGCGCCCTTACCCTCCGCTCGCGCCTGGTGCAGCGCGAAGAATTCCTCCTGCACCTCCTGTGTCTCCCAGATCGAGGGCCACTCGTGCCGCGCAAGGAAGCGGGCCGCGGCGACGCGGGCCTCCGCGTCCGCCCGAGCCTCGTAGTGCGCCCAAGATCGCGTGAAACAGGTTGACCCGCGCACATTCATGTCACGGGGCGCGCCGGGGGCCTCCATCAGGGGCGCGAACGCCCGCAGCATGCGCTCGTCCTCCGGCGTCTCCGAGTTCTCCACCTCCAACGGCCTCAGGAGCAACTGCTTGTACAAGCATGCTGTCTCGCAGTCTTTGTTCATCGTCGGCATGGTGAAGCCCTCGAAGAGGGGCACGCGGAGCTCGGGGGCCAGGCGCTGCTTGTGGGTCGCGCACAGCGCGTAGTGCGGCGCGAAGTCGAAGTCCAGGTGCTGCGCGCGGGTCTTGTCTCGCCACAGGCCGTCGGGCTTCTCGCAGCGGTAGACCCACATGGCGTACACCTGCAAACTCATGTGCTTGAGGACCGGGTCGTCGCCGCGGTGCAGCCAGTCGTCCAGAGTGCTCGTGGTCCTCACGATGCGGAAGCCGCCCCCCGTCTTCGGGGCCTCCTCGCTCTCGCAGCCCATGTCCTGCATGAACTTCGCCAGGAACGACACCACCTGGCGATGATCGGGCGCGTCGCGCGCCGCCTTGGTCGCGACGTCGTGCTCGTAGGCCGTCAGGATATCCGGGAAGCGCTGGCCTTCCGGGCTCACGTACACCGCCTGCCCGTCGTCGTCCTTTTCCTCGCGCCACCCCTCGAGAGTGTGCGGGTCGACGCCGCGCCCGAGGTACTGCACCGGGGCGCGGCCCCCGTCCTGCTTGGCCTTGTGCCGGAGAGAGCGCCCGTGCTCGCGTCGCCGCGCCTCCGCCGCCAGGAAGACGCCCTTCTTGATGAAGATCGCCCAGCAGCGGTGGGACGCGTAGGTGAGGTGGCCGTAGAAGATCGGGAACAGCATCTCTGGCCCGCTCTTCCAGTAGCATCGGCGGTGCGATGCGGACAGATTCTTCACCAGATCCAGCGTCTCCCCGAACTTGGACTTACCCCCGAGCGCTCTCCGGTCGGCGGCGGACAGAGTCTTCTCGGGGTCGTCTCCTCGCTGCTGCAGCTCCAGCTTCATCTTGTCCTGTTGCGCCTGTCGCTGCGCCTGCAGCCGCTCCAGGCCGCGCCGCATCTCCACGAGGACGCCCTCCATGCTGGGGCACTGCTTCGTCGTGTAGGAGTTGATGTAGAAGCCCGTGTTCAGGCCGTCGCTGAACGCTGCCTGGGCATCCAGTTCCAGCTGGTCCGCGAAGGTGTCCGCGGCGTCCACGTCATCCGCGCCCTCGCCCTCCGCGTTCTCCGTCTGGCACTGCAGCATAATGTCGCGCCACTCCTCCGGCGAGCAGTCGTCCGTCCACGCGAGCGGCTTCTCCGGAACCTCCGGGCGGTTGACGTAAGCGTCGGCATCGCCCAGCTCGTGCGTGCCCATGTACCCCAGCTTGGGTTGCGAGCCGACGTGCGGGAGCACCTCGCCCTCGTCCAACCACGCTTTGGGGTCGCTGACTCGTCGGAGGTCCTGCGCGTCTAGGTTGAAGCGCCCGGCCGCGGCGCCGGCGTAGTTGGTAATGCACTCAGACGGGTGGAGCTGGAAGTGCAACAGACGACCCTGCATGCCGTGCGTCGAGGATCGCACCACGAACATGGCGTTCCGCAGAGGCTTCCCTCGCCTGCGCCTGCGCCAATCCGCAAGCGTGACGATGTAGTAGAAGCCGTGGCGGCAGATCTTCGTGGTCTTGTTGCCCGAGTACTTGTAGCAGCTCTCTCCGCACACGTGCGTCATCGTCTCCTTGGCGAGCTCCCGGACGTCCCTCGAGAAGAGGCGCTCCCAGACCTCACGATTCTCTTCCGTTCCTGGCGGGGGCGGCGGCGGGGGCGGCGCCTCCTCGTCCGCGGCGAGCGTCGTCTGGCCGAGTCCTTGCTGCCCCGACTGAGCCGCGGGCGCGTCCGAGCAGACCGTTGGGACAACCCCGCGGGCCGCCGGCTCGCCCGCTCCGGTGTCTTGCTGCACGAGGCCGCGCCGCCGGTACGCGGGGCATTTCCCCACGGCGAAAGTATCGATGGGCATGCCGTATGAGGACGGCCGCGGCGGTGCCTTCTCCCCCGGCGCCAACTCGCGGCCTGTGGCGTCCCGCAACGGCAGATCGGGCCAGAGCCAGGAGTCCCGGTCCTCGGTCTCCAGGAAGGTCTCCTGGTCCTCGGTCAGCTCCGCGCCCGCCTGCTTCTCTTCGCGGAGCGCGTCCAGCTCGCTGCCCCCGTCGAAGCGCGACTGGTCTCGTTCGATGACAGAGAAAGGCAGCGGGTCCACGCGCTGGTCGACGTGCCCGAAACGCCGCGGCAACACCTCTACGGAACTCTGGCAGGTGCTCTCCACGGCCATGACGCACGCCCTCATCCACTTGCCCAGGCGCTCTCGGAAAGCGGCAGGATGGCGTCGGAGCACGTGCACGAGCTGCCGCGTCGAGAGGGCGCACAACCACACCAGGATGTGCGGATGGAGCGATCCCCGACCTTGCGCCTCGATCTCTCCGCGGAAAGCTTGCACGGGCCCAAAGATCCCCGGGGCGGTCGAGGACGCCGCCACGCCGTCGGTGCACCAGTCCCAGCAGCAGCGTTTCCTGGGAGGAACGCCGCGCCGGCGGCCGCCCACGCACTCGGGGCGGACGCCGAGGACGTGGATGAAGAAGAGGCGCATGATGAGCTCGAAGCACACGGTCTGGCCGACCGGGTCCTGGGCGACGCGCCGCATCATGTCTCGGTACTTTGGGATGACGTCGCTGCGCAGGCCTGGAATGCTCCGGTCGTCGAGCGGGATCTCCTGGCCCTCCACCCTGACGAACAGTGGCTGCTTCGTGTCCGCTACGTTCGGGGTGGCGAAGACCAAGGGGCACCCGAAGAGCGCCATGTAGGGTACCCCCTCGTGGCGGCAGAGGCGCCGATGTCCGTCGGTGCCGACAACGTCCGCGACGGCCATCTGCATGATGTTCAGGGCGTCCCGAACCACGTTCGGCACGTTGGCGTTGCTTGCCAAAGCCGCCACGCCGCCGCCACCCGCGTGAGCGCGGGCGGCCGCCGCCAGGGCATCCGGCGTGAGGTGCTGCACTTTCTCGGCCCACTTCATGCCTCCGTTCTTCAGGAAGGCGAAGGCGGACTGGTGGCGCTCCGTCAAGAAGTGCAACGTGGCGAACATGTGCAACGACACCCAGTCCGCCGCGAACCGGTTGACCTCTGGATCGTCGTCGTTCTCCCGCACGCGGTGCGGCTTCTCCTCGTCGGTGTCCAGAGTGTACTCCATCTCCTCCCGCATGCACAGGCACGTGATCCACTCGTGGGCGAGCAACTGCGGGTAGGTCCCCGTTCGTTTCGGGCCCAGGTGACCGGCGTCGCCGTAGCGCCACAGGCTCGGGCGCGCCTGCGTCCACACCTTCCAATCGAACAGCGACAGGGGCGCCGTGCCGCGCGTCACCTCGAGGTTCGCCATGGTCGCCTCGGCCCCCCCCGCCTGTCGAGGCCTGACCGGTTCGCCCAGCGCGGCGCGCGCGAGGTCCTCCTGCAGCCGCAGCTCCCGCTCCGGGCGCGACAACCGAGCAGCGCGGTTTCGAACGGACTCGCAGAGCTGCAAGACTCGCTCCCTGCCCGCCTCGTCCAGCAGCGCGCTGCCTGACTCGATGGCGTGCTCTGTCTCCTTGGCCACGGAGCGCTGCGCTGTCGCGTCCAGCTCCTCCAGCTGCTTGATCAGCGCCGTCACCTCCAAGGCCCCCGCCGAGGCGGCCGCGCCCAGGATGTCCTCCTCGCTGAACGCGCTCACGTACCGGGATTCCTTGCACGCCTGAACGTCTGCGTCTTCCATATCCTGCGCCCCGGCCGCCGTGGCGTCGGCTGGTCCCGCGGCCACGACGGCGCCGGGCGAATCCTCCAACGGCACGGCCACGACGCTGTCCAACACCACCGGGGGCACCAGGAATCAGCGGGTTGGGGCACCACTGGGCAACCAGCGCCTCGTCGTAATCCTTGTCTTTGTAGACGACGTTCGTGGACTGCAGCGCTTGGGCCTGCGAGTCAAACTCTGCGCGGTTCACCTTGAGGCGCGCGATGCCCCGGACGGCGCGCCGGGCGGCGTCCTGCTGCCTGGCGGCGTCGCCAGCCAGACCCTCGCGGCGCCACTGTCCCGCTGCATTCTCCGAGCCGTCTGGCGGCTGCTCTTTCGCCGCGTCCTGCTTGGCTGCCAGGAAAGTCACCGCGAAGGCGTCCTTGATGGAAGCCGGAGGGAAACGCTCCATGGCCTCCTTGCACGACGCGTTCCCGAAGAGGATTGCGGAGCCCACCATGCCCGTCTGGTGGAAGAGGAAGTCCCACGTGGGCCCGTCGCCGCTGCGCTGCTTGTCGTAGCTCTCGGGGCGCAGCACCACCTTGGTCGTCACGACGCGGGCGAGTGCGAGGAGCATCTGGTGCGACAAGTTGGCATTGCGGAAGAGCGGGTCATTCTTGCCGAGCCACAAGTGGTTAGCGAAGGTGAACTTGCACATGCGCGGGTGGCGGGGGGAGAACGCGTACAGGCAATCCTCGCACACCGGGGCCCGCTCGTCGCCCAACGCCTGCGCATCCGTCACCCGCCGCTTGTGCATGAGGACAAGTTGGAATGTGTCCGTGTTCCCAATGCGCAGACGCACGGCGGAGGCGCGGAGCTCGGCCTCGGGGATGTCGGGCCAGTGCTTGTGGTAAACCTCCCAAGACAACAGCTTGGCCACGGCCTCGGGGTTCTTCATGAAGCAGTCCTTGCCTGCTAGGAACTCCAAGGAGAGGTCCTCGGACCAGTGCACCCTGGCGCAGAAGACGCACGCACAGCGGGTCCGGGGCGCCCAGCGCTCATCTGCAGACAACCCCTCGGGAGTCTGAGCGAGCTCACGCATGCGCTCAGTCGGCTTCTCCCAGTCCACGGCGGCCCTGGCGTAGAACTCCGCATAATTGGCCACGATCGCGCGCCACTCCTCTCCCTTGACAACATAGGGCTTCAGCGACAGCGACGAGAAGAGAGCGTTGCGGTAGCGCTGGACGCCACCGTGCTCGTCGTCCACGTGCTTCTTCCAATCTTCGCGGAACGCGAAGTCTCGGCCCTGGCAGAGCCGGCACGGCTGGGGGCCCGACGGCTCGGCCCTCTGCGACCAGGTGCGGCATTTCACATCTGCGCTGGTGCGTCGCAGATCCCAGTTATCCACGTACCGCTTGAAAGGGTTGTCCGCGCTGTTCTCGGGGTCTGCCCGGGTGTGGTCTCTGTTGTCGGCGGCAGCTGAAGCGTTCCAGACGGCCCTGGCAGCTGGGTGCACTCCAGCAATGCCCCTTGGCTGACCGCTGCGGTTCCTACCAGTCTGGTCCTTTCCAGTCTCGTCTCTACCAGACTGGTCTCTGCCACCCCAGTCCCTGCCTGTCCGGCCTTGACCAGCCGCTGAGCCTGCAGCCTGTGGCAAGCCGCGGCTGCCGCTGCCCGATCCGGATGCTAAGCCAGCAGCGGCCCCTCCCGACGCCGCAGGCATCACTCGCGACAGCCTGGCAGCAGCCTCCAGAGAGTCGTCAGGCCCACGAGGGTCGCGCCGCTTCCCGCCCATCGGAATCGACCGTCTGGGCCTCGCGCGGGCCAGGAAGACCAAGTACGGATACGCGTCAGGCGGCTCAGGCAGCTCCGTCACGACGGCATCGTCGAGCTCGAACCAGCGCCCGCCCTTGTTGACGTAGGCGACGTAGTGGCCGCCGCGCATCCGCTGCAGAGGTGGTGCGCCGCGCGCGGCGCGGTGCTGCGCGAAGGCCGCCACCTCGTAAGAAACGGCGTCTCCGTTGAGAATGCTGACGGGGAAGACAGTGTCCCGCCAGTCCGCCCGCGCGTCCACCGCGAACTGTCTGCCATCCTGTTCGTACATGCTCTCCACGCGGAGGACCACTGCCTCCGAAGCCTCACGGACGGCCTGCTCGCCCGTGAGGGACGCCTGGATCATGGCGGCCATGGGCACAGGCGGCGCATCGCGACCCACCTGGGCCTCCTCGGCCGCGCAGCAGTGCACCATGCCCTCGACGCTCGCGGCTGCGCCGTCCCCGCAGACGCGGCGCCGCACTCCTCCGAGGTCCGCGTGCTCGAGGACGCGCATCGGGCACTCCGCCGCGTCCTGTTGGCGACCGGACTCAAAGCCTGGCGGCTGCTGCAAGATCTGGCGGACAAGGGCCACCAACGGCGGGCGAATGTCGCCGGCCGTGGAAGCAGGGGAGCTGCGCGCACAGAACAAGTCCCGCAGGCGGTCCCCCATGTTGCTGGCGCCCGGCTGCATGCCCTCGATGTCTGCGCGGAAGGGGTGCGTGTGGTACAAGCACTGCACCACGGCATTGATGTAGCACGTGTTTGTCAGGTTGGGGAAGCCAGCGGCGCCCGCGCGGCCGTCTCGGGGCGCTGACGCGGCTGCCCCCAGCACGGCCGCTCTGGCGAACCGCATGCCAGGCTGAGCGAGCAGGCCGCGCATCTGCTGCTGCCGGTCGTCGTCGCGCAGCAGGGCGCGGAGGTGTTGCTCGCGAGTGCCTGGGTGATGCCACTCGGGGTACAGCCGCGCCTGCAGCCCGGCCAGGGCTCGCGCCGCGTCGGCCCGAGATTCCACCTGCGGTCCTTCCACGTCGACTCCTGCCGGCTTGAAAGTCCACCGCCAGGCGCTGCTGCTCGAGGGGATCACTGCGGCGGGGCACTCCACCTTCTCCACTGCGCCGAAGAGCTCTGGGCCAATAATGTGAGGCTGGTGCGCCAACAGAGCGTACTCGGCCGCCTGGAGCTCGCCGTGCTGGTGCAAATTCCACACGTAGTTCAGCTGTCGATACTTTGGCTTGTTCTCGCGCCATTGTGGGAGGTACTCTCCGTTGCCTAGGCGCAGAGCCTCATCGCGGACGTGCACGTACAGATCTTTCACAGCTGTCCGCGGCACTGCCGCCAGGAGGCGCTCCTCTTCCCGCGGGCGCAAGCGCGGCCGCTCGACGGGCCGCGAGGCACCTCTCGCGGGATTCCCTGGGTGAGCAAGCCTCACGGAATCGTCGACCAACGGGGACTCCCACGGGCTCTTGCGGCACGACCTTGCCAAGGCCTCCGCGGTGGCAGGCGTCAGGCCGCCGGTGGTCTGCGCGGGCGTCGCACCGAGCCCGTCGGCGAACAGGCGAGGCCTCTTCGCCGGGGTCTCTTCGATGCCGATGGGCGGCGTTGAAGCGGGAGACGCCTTGGCCGCTGCTGCAGCCGCCGGGCCGTGTCCAGCCGAGCAAGCCGTCGGGGCAACCCCTCGAGCTGCCGGCGTCGATTGGCCAGGCCGTGACTCGCCCTGCAACGGCGCCGCGCAGGCAGCAGCCTCGCCACCCCTCTCGGTCAGGCGCCTCTGCTTTGCCGGCGGGGCGTCGTCGGGGCACGCCGACGCTGCCGGGCCGAGGGAGTCATTGACCAGGGCGTCCAGCTCCGACAGGGCAGCGGCAACTGTCGGATGATCAGATGCGACGCCCGCGTGCTTCACGTACCACTTGTAAATCCGCTGTTCCTCGAGCCCCGCCCTCTGCTGAAGCTTCGCCTTCAAGCCGATGCCGCCCCGTGCTCTCAGGGCCGTCAAAGTGGCAGTCGCCCACCGACGATGCTCTGCGACGTCTGCGAGCAAGGCCGCCTCCGTCTTCTTGGGCGGCATGTTGAAATGTCGGGATATGCGGTTTGCAACGGCGAGTGAAGCACGCAGCGTTGGCAACAGGAAGCAAAGCCAATGCGGACTGAGCCTCAATCGCTACGGTGTCAGCTGGTCTCAGCTGGTCACCTCGGGGTATGGTGGTCTCAGCTGGTCTCTCCCGCTCCATCCTGCTTACCGCTGCTCTCAACTGCACTTTCATGCCTTTTGCCGCTCCGTGGTGGTTTCTGCTGGTCTCTGCTAATGCATCCTGCTCTCTCTTGGTCTCTGCTGCTCTCTGCTGCTGCATGTGAGTCTCTGCTGCTGATGCTATGCTGGTCTCAGTTCTTGTCTGCTGCTCTCCGGTGCTCTGTTGTGCTCTCTGCTGGCCACGGGTGGTCTCAGATTTTGGCTGCTACTGTCAGCTGTGCTGCTCCCTGCCGGCAGTGAGAGGCAGCGGATGGGCACAATATTTTCGACGGCCCGGGCATCGCAGGCAATCCGGGATGGAGATCGACGACGGAGGCGAAAGCGGAAGGGAGAATGCTGGCGCGCAGGCCCTGTCATTTTTGAAGTGGTCGGTACCTCCGCCGTCTGCCCCCGCCCGGACGGGCGCCGCGCGCAGGATGCCGTCAGGGCAACCCGTCGGGCCTGCGGGAGAAAGCGCGAGGGCGGCGACAGAAGGGAGAGACAAAGTGCAAAATCAATACCGTCGGGACAACCCCTCAGGCGAGACCAGCGGCGATGGGCGCTGTGTCACGGGCGCCCTCGCGAGACGGCGCAGGGTCAGCCGAGTCAGCGCGAACTCGCGCCAGTGCCAGCGCGCGCCGTTGGGGCAACCCCGCGGGCGCGGCTGGGGCGGCGACAGAAAGGAGAGACAAAGTGTAAAATCAATACTCAATACCGTCGGGACAACCCCTCAGGCGAGACAAGCGGCGATGGGCACTGCGTCGCGGGCGCCCTCGCAAGACGGCGCAGCGTCAGCCGAGTCAGCGCGGGCTCGCGCCAGTGCCAGAGCACAATTACATCCCCAAAAAGTGGAGAACATTAGCAACCCTCCCCCGAGCAAGGAAGATCTTAACCCTCGCGCCTCTGAATGTTTTTTCACAACGTCGGTCCCCAGAGGTCTGGACCCCTTCCCTGGGACCGGTTTTTCATCCTGAGTCGCTTTTGACGCTCCCGAGGCCCGGTGAGGGCCTCCAGAGGCCGAAAATTGCCGAAAACCTGCCGTCGTGATTTTGTCACACCGCGGGGATGTCAGGGAAGGTAAAAAGGCTACTCTTGTCTCACCCCTCCCTCCTCTGAACGCATCAAAGTTCGCATTCCCCCCCTTCCTCCTCCTCCTCCTCCTCCTCCTCCTCCTCCTTCGTCCTCCTCGTCCTCCTCGTCCTCCTCGTCCTCCTCGCCCCCTCCCTCCTCTCTCCTCCTCGTCCTCCTCGTCCTCGTCCTCGTCCTCGTCCTCGTCCCTCCTCCTCCTCCTCCTCCTCCTCCTCCTCCTCCTCCTTCCTTCCTCCACCCTGACTACCCCTCCTCTGAATCCTCCTGCCTCCGCCTGCCTCCTCGTCCTCCTCCTCCTCCTGCTGCCTCCTATCCTCCTTGTACCTTCCTCCCTTGTCTACCCCTTCTCTGAATGCATCAGATTTCGTACCCCCCTCCTTTCCCTGTCGCACACATTCGTCCGGCCTGAGGAGAGGACCTTCGCACGCTTAGCCCCTAGCAACGTCCGCCCGACATCGCCGATGTTGACGTTGCTGCCCCTCCTCTTCCTCTTCCTCCTCCCCCTCCTGCCCCTCCCTCCTCATTCCTCATCCCGCCGCTCTCCTCCGCTCCTTCCTCCTCCTCCTCCTCCGCTTTCCTCCTCCTCTCCTCCTCCGACCACTCCTCACGACTCGGTCTGGCGTGGCCCCCTCACCCTCTTCCCCCTACTGCTGCTCCTCGCTCCTCCTACCCTCCTCCTTCCTCTATCTCTCCTCCTCTCCTCCTCCTCCTCTCCTCTCCTGCTCCTCATCCTGCTCCTCCTCCTCCTCCTCCTCCTCCTCCTCCTCCTCCTGCCCCTCCTCCTCCTCCTCCTCCTCCTCCTCCTCCAGGACCCCCGGGCACGTGCATCTATGAAAAACTCTCTCAAATGCTAATCGTTTCATAATGAAAATAGGGCGTTGCGTCGTTTTCGTTCTCGAGGGGCCGTTTTCGTGACGCATGCCAAAGAAAAACGTACATTGCGTTCCATCCCCCTATGGGGAAATTGCAAAATGTGCTGCTCGTCATCCGCAATCATCGATTTCAAAGCGTTTCGTGAGGGTTTTCCATCGAGCGCCCGCGCCAGGCTCAGCTCCGTTTCCGGCCAACGCGATTCCTCCCCCGACGCCCGAGAAAAAAATTGCGTTAGTGACCCCTTAGTCCATTGAAACATCGGTGTTAGGAAAAGGGGGGGTCAGAAAAAAATTGGAGAGGGGACCTTTTCAAGTTCCCTCTCCAGTTGGAACGCGCGGGAAAGTGAACCTTTGCAAGTTCCCTTTCCCGCTGCTGGAGAGGGAACCTTTTCAAGTTCCCTCTCCAGTTGGAACGCGCGGGGAAGTGAACCTTTGCAAGTTCCCTTTCCCGCTGCTGGAGAGTGAACCTTTGCAAGTTCCCTCGCCAAGGGAAAGTGAACCTTTTCAAGTTCCCTTTCCCGCGAATGAAGGGTGAACCTTTTCAAGTTCCCCCTTCATTCCGACGACAAGGGGGGACAGGGAACCTTTGCAAGTTCCCTCTCCCGCAGCTAGAGACGTCGAACCTTTTCAAGTTCCCTCTCCAGCCCAATCCTGCCACGAACGGGAAAGTGAACCTTTTCAAGTTCCCTCTCCCGCAGCTAGAGAGTGAACCTTTTCAAGTTCCCTCCCCAGCCCAAACGAACGCGGGAGAGTGAACCATTTCAAGTTCCCTCTCCCGCCGACGACGACAAGGTTGGCCAGCAATTGGACGTGGGCAAGTCGAAAGAGAATATTCAGGCCGCAGGAGCGAGTTCCCCTTCGATCCTCCAAGTGACGACAAGAGACGGTCCTCAGACTGGACTACCCGCACCGCCCACAGACAAAGTTCCCGCTTGATACTTCCCCCTTGTTCAGGCCGCAGGAACTGAGGAGCCCAAAAAGCTCGCTCGGATGACCCGCTCGGGTTCGAACATGAAGAGCGTGCCCCACAGGGATGGAGCGCCCGCCTGATACTTCTCCCATATTCAGGCCTCAGGAGCCCAAAAGCGACGACAGTTACAGGTTTCCGATGACCCGCCTCGGATTGGTAAGATGATCTGCGGGCCCCATAGAGAGAGGCTCCCGCCTGAGACTTCCTCGCAATTCACTCACAGACAACGCTCCCGCCTGATACTTCCTCCAAGTTCACGCCCCAGGAGCCCAAAAGTGACGACAGTTACAGGATCCCAATGACCCGCCTCGGATTAGTAAGATGATCTGCGGGCCCCATAGGGAGAGGCTCCCGCCTGAGACTTTCTCGCAATTCACTCACAGACGACGCTCCCGCCTGATACTTCCTCCAAATTCACGCCCCGGGAGCCCAAAAGTCACGACAGTTACAGGATCCCGATGACCCGCCTCGGATTAGTAAGATGATCTGCGGGCCCCATAGGGAGAAGCTCCCGCCTGAGACTTCCTCGCAATTCACTCGCAGACGAGGCTCCCGCTAGATACTTCCTCCAGATTCACGCCCCAGGAGCCCAAAAACGACGACAGTTACAGGTTTCCGATGACCCGCCTCGGATTAGTAAGATGATTTGCGGGCCCCATAGGGAGAGGCTCCCGCCTGAGACTTCCTCGCAATTCACTCACAGACGACGCTCCCGCCTGATACTTCCTCCAAATTCACGCCCCAGGAGCCCAAAAGTGACGACAGTTACAGGATCCCGATGACCCGCCTCGGATTAGTAGGATGATCTGCGGGCCCCATAGGGAGAGGCTCCCGCCTGAGACTTCCTCGCAATTCACTCACAGACGACGCTCCCGCTTGATACTCGAGTGAGTGACGGACTGACTGAGTGATGTGTGACGCCAACGGATGATATCCTCATGTGATGATCATGATGAGTGAGTGAGTGAGTGAGTGAGCGATCGAGTGGTGCATGGGTAAGTGTGATGGTGCTGAGGAGGAGAGGCGTGGGTCATGATGATGATGACTGATGATGATGATGATGGCGAGAAAGAGGAAGAGAGAGAGAGAGAGGGTGTGAGATCCTGCGCGGGGGGTGTGCAGAGAAAACAAGAACCCCACTTTGGATGTGGGGAATAAATAGGGAGGGTCCCGCAGCGTATATCTCAAGTCATTATTTGCAATAAATGCAGCACAGGGTCCCGCAAGGGTCCCGCAAGGGTCCCGCAGGAGGGCCCGATAATTCAATTCCTTGATACTCTTTGAAAAAACAATAAATAGGGAGGGTCCCGCAAGGGTCCCGCATACACACACATATATATATATATATGTATATATATATATATATATATATATATATATATATGTTTGGATAGTTTGTCTAATTGGATCTTCCCGCATGGATTCGGGACGGGGACCCCCGCCCGGCTGGAAAATAGTAGTCGCGGGGGTCAGGGGCCTCTCGAGCCCCACGGGGCCATCACCTGGGAACCTCGCCGGCTCTTCGGCCGTGCCCCTGGGCGGGGCTTCTTTTGCTCCTTTGGGGGGGGGCGTTTGGCTTTAAATTGGGCCCGCAAGAGGCCCCGAAGACGCCCAATATGGCCTCAAGACGGCCAAAGACGCCGCCAAACCGCCCCATGAGGGCCTCAAGAGGCTCCCCAAAAGGGCCCCAGAAGCCAAAAATCATAAATGTTCCGTTGGTTTTTGAAGGATTTGTGCATTCCCGCATGTGCCGCTTCCCCACGGAGATCGCTCCAAGACGGCCGAAAAGGCTCCCAAAAGGGCCCCGAGACGGCCCAGGAGGCTCCCCAGACAACCCAAGAGGGCCCCAAGAGCGCCCCAAGATGGCCCCAAGAGCGACTCAAGAGGGCCCCAAGAACGCGACATTTCAAGGTCTCTGGCGCGCGCGCGCCTTAGAGGCCCCCAGGAAGGCCCTGGAGGCCATCAAGAGGCTCCCAAGAAGCCCCGTGAGGCTCCCAAGAGGCCCCCGGAAGCCCCAACAGGCCCGGAAGGAGCCCCAAGGGAAGGCCCCAGCGGGCCTCCAAGACCCCCCAGTAAATCAGGTTCCCAGAAAGCTTTCTGGGAACATGATTCCTTCGGCTTCCGCCCACCGCCCCAACCATGTTCCCAAACGGCCTGCCAGGACGGCCTCCAGGGGCCCCTAGGTAAGCCCCCAGCCAACATATCATGTCCCCAGAAAGCTTTCCCGGAATATGGTCGCCCCATCCATGTTCCTTAAATACCTGCTGGGAAGGCCCCAGTGGGTCCCAAGATACGCCCCCTGAGCCCCCCAAGACAGCCCAACAAATCATGTTCCCGGAAAGCTTCCCGGGAACATGATTTATCGAGTTGCCGCCCTCCGCCAAAAATATGTTCCCTCGCTTGCCAGGAAAACCCTCCGAGAGTCCCAAGCAGCGCTAGCTGCCGCCACGCTCGGAAAATGCGTGAGGCCCCGAAGCCCCCGGAGGCCCCCAAAGACACCCCAACAAATCATGTTTCCAGGAAGCCTCCCGGAAACATCATTCCTCAGGCTTCCGCCCCCGGCCCCAACCATGAGTCCCCAAATGCCTGCCGGGCAACCCCCCAATGGGCCCTCATATACGCGCCCAGAGGCCCCCCAAGACAGCCCGACAAATCATGTTCCCAGAAAGCTTGCCAGGAGCATGATTCCTCAGGCTTCCGCTCCCCGCCCACACCATCTGTCCCCAAAATGCCTGCCAAGCAGGAACCGAATGGGCCCTCAGGTCTGTTCCTAGAGGCCCCACAATATAGCCTAATAAATCATGCTCGCAGCAAGCTTTCCCGGAACATGATTGCGCTAGCCGCCGCCCCCCGCCCAAATCATGATTCCTAAACGCCTACCAGGAACCACCCTCAGAGAGTCCCACGCACCGCTACCTGCCGCCACGCTCGGACACGCCTCTGCGGCGGCCCATGCGATGCTGATGCGGCTGCTGCTACTGCTGATGATGATGACGACGATGATGATGATGATGATGATGATGATGATGATGATGGTGAATATGATGGTGATGATGATGGTGATGGTGATGGTGTTGGTGATGGTGATGGTGTTGATGATGCTGACGACGATGGCGACGACCACGATGATGATGATGATGAGGATGATGATGATGATGATGCTGATGATAATGATAGTGCTGATGATGATGATGATGATGATGATGATGATGATGATGATGATGATGATGATGATGATGATGATGATGATGATGGTGCTGCTGATGATGACGATAATGCTGATGCTGATGCTCATGCTGATTATGCTGCTGATGATGATGATCATGATGATGCTGATGATGATAACGACGACGACAATGACGATGACGATGACGATGACGATGACGACGATGAGGATGAGCCCCCCAGGAAGTCCAAGGAGGTCCCCAAGGGTCCCCCAAGGGAAGCCATCAGATGCCCCCCGAGACATCCCAACATCATTTCCCCAGAAAGCTTTTCGGGAACATGATTTCTTATGCTTCCACCCCCCAGACCACCGGGAGGACGAGGACGAAGACGAGGGCGAGGTCGAGAAACAGGAGGGCAAGGAGTAGGAGGATGAGGAGGAGGCGGAGGAGGAGGGGGCGACAGGCGCTGCCCGCCGCGCACGCCGCGGCGCTCCCCGAGGGAGACGGGCGGAGAGACGGAATCGGACGGGAGGGAGGAAGAGGGAGAGGAGGAGGGGGGGAGGAGGAGGAGGAGGAGGATGAGGAGGGGAGGAGGAGGAGGAGGAGGAGGAGCAGGAGCAGGAGCAGGAGCAGGAACGGGAGGGTCAGGAGGAACACGAGGAGGAGGAGAAGGAGGAGGACGACGAATAGGAGGCGAATGCCCGGACGGGGACAACGGGTTGACATGGGGGGTCGGGGCCACCCCAGAGGCTCCGAGCGCGCCCGATCGGCTCCAGACGCCCTCCAGACCAGCCCAAGACAGCCCAAGAATGCTTTTCGGGCGCCCTGGGCAGGTTCCAATCCGCGCGAAGACGGCCCAAGGTTCCAGAAACCTCCCCGACGCCCCGAGAGGACCCCCTGGGAAGGAGCTCGTCAAGATCACCCCATGACGATTCAAGAAGCCCCCAAGAGAGCCCCAACACGGCCCAAAACAACTTCGAGACGGACGGCTCAAAAGACCCCCAAGAGAGTACAAGACGGCCCCAGGAGACCCCCAAGAAACGCCCCAAGGACGACGACACCGCCAGACAACCCCAAAAGGCTCCCAAGAGGCCCCCCAGACCCCCCCAGATGGTTCCCAAGGGCCCTCCGGTGCGTCCCATGGCGCTCTCAGGCGGCCCCGCGACCGCCCTGGACCCCGAGGCACCCCCCAGGAGGCTCCGCGCACCCGCGAGAGAAAGGCGGTGTACGCCGGGGATACCTGTCCCACCGTATCCTGGGATGCTTGCGATGCCTGCGGGCACCATTGTCGGAGTCGACTAGAACCTAATAGCGCGAAGCGCGCGTGGTTCTAGTACGTGTGTATATGTATTTATGTGTGCACTCATATATATGTAGTTTATGTACATGTGTGGATATGTGTTGATTATTACGATTACTATTACTCACATATGTATAATCTCACTACGACTACGACTACTACTACTACTACTACTACTACTACTACTACTACTACTACTACTACTACTACGACGACGACGATTACTACTACTATTGTCACTATCACTCGTATGTGTAATATAAGTACTCTTACTCTTAATGATCTTATATTACAGAATCCAAACCAATTAAATCAAAACGTGTTAAGCAAACTTGCTCCCAGTATCACACCCATGCGTCCAGCATCTCTCGAATCGTCGGTGCTGGCTCAAGACATATCCCATATATGCGCACGGGTCCGGGGCCCGGGCGGGACCGACCGGCAAAATGTGCACCCCGGGGGGCCGGGCGGCTCGTCGGGGCTTGCGGAGCCTCCCCGTCAGGAAAGGACCGGCCCAAGACGGGCCCAAGCGGCCCAAGCAACCTTCCCGAGGCCTCCAAGGGCTCGAGATTGTGAAGTGGCCTCCAGACGTCCACACTAGGACGCCCCCAGAGGCCCCAGAAGCTCCAACATGCGTTCCCAAGAGGGCCCCTAGACGCAAAAAATGGCCCATTCCCTTCGTAAAACGTACATTTTCAACAAAGTCGTCTTTTGGGCTTTCCGACGTTACAGGACGGCCCAAGAGGCGCCCAAGACCGCCCCAAGACGGCCCAAGAAGCTTCCAAGAGGGCCCCAGGACAGCCCAAGAGGGCCCCAAGACGGCCCAAGAGGCGCCCAAGATGGCCCAAGAGGGCCCCAAGACGGGCCCAAGAGGGGGCCCAGAGGGGGACCACGAACCGCAAGCTCGAGCCTTCCGCCCCAAGAGGCCGCCAGGAGGCCCCCAGGAGGCCCCTCAAGAGGCCCCAGGAGACCCCAGACGTCCAAGGACGCCCCCAAGAGGCCCCAAGAAGCCTCCAACATGCGTCCCAAGAGGGCCCCTAGACGCAAAAATTGGCCCATTCCCTTCGTAAAACGTACATTTTCAACAAAGTCGCCTTTTGGGCTTTCCGACGTTACAGGACGGCCCAAGAGGCGCCCAAGACCGCCCCAAGACGGCCCAAGAAGCTTCCAAGAGGGCCCCAGGACAGCCCAAGAGGGCCCCAAGACGGCCCAAGAGGCGCCCAAGATGGCCCAAGAGGGCCCCAAGACGGGCCCAAGAGGGGGCCCAGAGGGGGACCACGAACCGCAAGCTCGAGCCTTCCGCCCCAAGAGGCCGCCAGGAGGCCCCCAGGAGGCCCCTCAAGAGGCCCCAGGAGACCCCAGACGTCCAAGGACGCCCCCAAGAGGCCCCAAGAAGCCTCCAACATGCGTCCCAAGAGGGCCCCTAGACGCAAAATTGGCCCATTCCCTTCGTAAAACGTACATTTTCAACAAAGTTGTCTTTTGGGTTTTCCGACGTTACAGGACGGCCCAAGAGGCGCCCAAGACCGCCCCAAGACGGCCCAAGAAGCTTCCAAGAGGGCCCCAGGACAGCCCAAGAGGGCCCCAAGACGGCCCAAGAGGCGCCCAAGATGGCCCAAGAGGGCCCCAAGACGGGCCCAAGAGGGGGCCCAGAGGGGGACCACGAACCGCAAGCTCGAGCCTTCCGCCCCAAGAGGCCGCCAGGAGGCCCCAAGGAGGCCCCTCAAGAGGCCCCAGGAGACCCCCAAGAGGCCCAAAGGAGGCCCCGAGAAGCCCCAAATCGGCCCCCAAAATGCTTCGAACCTGCTTCCAGGAGGCCCCCGACAGGTTCAGAGGCTCCCAAGAAGCTACGTCAAACTCCCAGCGAGCGGCCGGACGAGGCCCCCCAAAAAATCCCAAGAGGGTTCCAGTATTTGTATCCTTCAGCGCTCTCTGGCCTTCTTCCCCCTGCCCCCTTCCCTGCGACTTTCGTTGACTCAAGCTCGCCTCCTCTCCATTTCCTCTCTCTGCCTCTCTCTCTCTCTCTCTTGTCTCTCTCTCTCTCTCTCCATCTCTCTCTCTCTCTCTCCTTCGCTCTCTGTCTGTCTGTCTCTCTCTCTCCCTCTCTTTCTCTCTCTTTCTCTTTCTTCCTTTCAGATTCCGTGTCCTTGCGACCTTCTGCAGTCCCCGACGTCGCCACGGCTGGATCCGCTCGAGCGTGTCTTGTGATGTGCGGCGGTGCGAAGCCCGTCCCACTGATCAAGGCACAGGTACGAAATGATGGGTCCATCATTTCTTGCCTTCCCATGTGCGTTTTCCCAATCGATTCCTGGGCCCGAGGTCGCAAAAATTACGACGTCGGAGGTCTGGGGAGGCGGGAAGCACGACCTGGACCTCCGACGTCTTGGAAAAATCACGACGGCGGTCTCGGTCAATTTTCGGCCTCCGGGGCCCCTCGCAGGGTCCCGGGACCGTCAGAAAACGACTCAGGATGAAAAAAAAAACACATCCCAAGGAAGTCGTCGAGAGGTCCAGGGGCCGCGCACAGAAAACATCACGACATCGGACGTCCAGAGAGGAGGTAGGAACACGAGAAGGAGGGAGCCCAGACCTCCTGTCGACGCAACACCAAAGACAACAAAAGCTTCCCCGCGACTTCCCCCAGAGACTCTAACTACAGAAACTCCTTTCGTATTCCGGCCAGAAGCATCCAGAAACGATGTACATTAGCCCTGGCGGGGGGAATGATGGCGATGGTGATGTTCATGATGACGACGGTGACGATCCTAGCTAGAACCTAAGCGCGCGCGAAGCGCGCGTGTGGTTCTAGTGTGAATATATTGGCGATCAACTGGTTATCGCAACAGAAGGCAAGCTCGAACTCGACATGCCAACTGCTCTGTACATCGAAATGCACATCGTAGATGTGCTTCGGGGAGAAGTAACTCACCCGGACAGTGCAGATACGTGTAGAGAGACCAGCGGTGGCGAGTACCATGTCTTTTGTCTTTTTACTGATCTTGATAGTTCGATAGTGGTGCCGATAATTAGTCCTATTCGTAGATGCTTAGTGATGCAGGTAGATCGTTCTTGCGAGCAATCTGTGCACATGGAGAGCCACATATAGATAGCTCGACCAGCGGATCTGCAGAGAGATCGATCGTCCGTGGTGTCGGTATTCCTGAAACGGTGCTTGCCTTGTCTTCTGTTCGAAGAAACTGGGCCGTGTCTTCGGTCTGGCTGTTACGTGGCCGCCGTCGCCGCCCAGTCGCCGCCTGGTCGCCGCCCGTCGGCTGGGCCTTTCTGTCGGTCTGGCGGCTATGTGGCCGCCGTCGCCGCCCCATGACCACCTCGTCGCCGCCCGCCGTCGGTCTGCGCGGCTGTGTGGCCGCCGTCGCCGCTCCCTCGCCGCCTCATCGCTGCCGTAGACTGCACAACATCGATGGCGCCGCGTAGATTGCGCGACATGGCGTGCACAACATATTTTGCACAGCATAGATGGCACTACACGTACACCTTAGGCGATGCTTAAGAAAACTTGAGTTTTCGGCCAGAGTCTCGATTATTCTTAACGTTTCAATCTAAATCCTAAGTTCGTAATAGAAATGTTAGGTTTATATTCAAGATCTGAGACTATGAATTTTTTAATCCATGATTTCTTAAGCATTTCGCAGGGTGTATTGCACAGCACCTGTTTCACCACGCATAGTGCACAACATGTATTGCACCACGCAGTCTGCATCCCTTCTGTTGCACCAGGTAGAGTGCACAGCATAGGTTGCACAGCATACATTCTCCTTTCTAAAAACAGAATGGGATCTACCCCCCGCGGCGTTATCAATCCCCCTTTCGGGTATGTAAATCATATATGATTCTGACCACATGTCCATCCTAAATATGAATTTAAACTATCCCAGGGGGGCCGGTATCCCCTTCCTGAGGTTCTTTGTGAAAAACACTATGCGGTGACATTTTTTTGTGTTCGAACATATCACTTTTTCACGGATCCCTTGCAAAAAACGGGACGAAGTGCACACGCGCGCGTCGTCGCGCGCGCATGCCGAAATCCTTGAAAAACCTTCGGTGCCGGAAGGATTCCGCAATCGAGTTTCCAAAACATATACAAAAACACAGGGTTTCGCAACACTGATTTGCTAAAAAAGCTTCCTCGCGAGCTCTTGCGAAATCTTAAGAAAACCATAGGGTTGTCAAGATTTTCACAAAATGCTATTAAACGGGCTTCGCGCGCGCATGTCGAAATCTGTCGAACGCCCTTGCGCGTGTTCCGTCGCGAGAATCCTCTGCAAAAAATGGGACGAAGTGCAGACGCGCGCGTCGTCGCGCGCGTATGCCGAAAACCTTCAAAACCCATCGGTTTCGGAAGGATTTCAAAATCGTGTGTCCAAAAAACTTAAACCCAAGGTTTCGCAACACGGATTTTCACCAAAAGCGTGCGCGCGCGCTCTTGCGTCGTCGTCGTCGTCGTCGTCGTCGCCGTCTTCCCACTTCCCGCTTCGTCGTCGTCGTCGCCTACGTCGTCCTCTGTCTTTCCTCGTGTTTGTCGTCGTCGTCCTCTTTGGCGTCGTGGTCGTTTCCGTCGTCGTTGTCGCCGTGGTCATCCCTCCTCCTCCTCCCTCGTCGTCGTCGTCGTCGTCGTCGTCGTCGTCGTCGTCCGTCGTCGGCGTCTCGTCGTCGTCCCTCCTATCGCGCCGTCGTCGTCGTCGTCATCCTCGTCGTTGTCGTCGTCGTCGTCGTCATCGCCGTCCTTCCTCCTTCTTCGTCGTTCGCGTCGTCGCCGTCCTCCCTCCTCCCTCGTCGTTGTCATCGTTGTCGTCGTTGTCGCCGTCGTCGTCCTCCCTCCTCCCTCGTCGTCGTTTTCGTTGGCGACGTCGTCGTCGTCGTCGTCGTCTTCACCGTCGTCGTCGACGTCGGCGTCGTCGTCGTCTTCGTCGTCGCCGACGTCGGCGTCGTCGTCGTCGCCGCCGTCGTCGTCGTCGTCGTCGTCGTCGTCGTCGTCGGCGTTGTTGACGTCGTCGTCGTCGTCGGTGTCGTCGTTGTCGTCGTCGTCGGCGTCGTCATCGTCGTCGTCGTGGGTTTTGCAAGCCAAGTTGCGGGTGGGTGGGTGGGATGTTTGCAAGAGCGCGGGATGTGTCAACTCGTTTGTAAAAATCAATTGCACCACTTAGACTGCACCACATAGCCTGTACAACGTATAGTGAACCGCATCCACTGCACCACATTGATTGCGCAGCATCTGCTGCACTACTTACGGTGCACACTATGCATCGTACCACAATCTGTGTCACATATATTGCACCACAGATATGGCACAGCATAAACTGCACCGCATCGACTGCACTACTGAAACGGCGCCGCCAAGGCAGCATAATATAGATTTAACCGCATGAATTGCACCACATGTATTGCGCGACATTGATTGCACCGCATAGGGTACGCAGCATCGATTGAACCACAGACGGCACCACATAGTTTGCACCACTTAGATTGCTAAACCACGCGGTCTGGGGCTCACGCTGAGTATAATGCATATATGTATAGTTACGTTTATGCGCATACAATCATATACGTAAAACTGTAGATACATAGGTACGTGTATACATGCCATGTCCCGGCTCTCCCATTACCCGAAGGGTGGTCTGCGAGGTCTTTGATGCAAGTCTCCTTATGGCTCGTCCCTTGCCTTGTCTGCCATGTGGAAAGCTTCCTCGTCCGGCTGCTCTTGCTGCTGCTACTGTTTCTTCTGTTCTTACGCTCTCCCTTTCTGACCATCTTCCCCTTCCTGCTGCTGGTCTGGCTCGTCGCCCTCGCCCTCCTTGTCGTCATCGTCGGCGACGTCTTCCTATTGCCAATCCTCCTCCCTTCTCGTTGCCGTGTGCAAGCTTCCTGGGTGCAGGTGCTGAGCCAGCTGGACTGCCAGATGCTAGAGATAGAGAAGCACTGCTCGAGGCTCACTTTCCGTCTTTGAGGTCAGACCTGCGTTTCTGGTTCAGGAGGTGGGAGTAATCCGAGGGAGGAGGGGGTTGGAGGGGTGAGGAGGTGAGGATGGGGAGGGGAGGAAGAGAAGGAGGAGGAGGAGGAGGAGGAGGAGGAGGAGGAGGAGAGACGAGGACGAGAACGAGGAGGTTGATGATGCAGACGCGGATGAGTAGGGTGAGGGTGATGATGCTGAGGAGGAGGAGGAGGAGGAGGACCAGTGTAAGCCCAAGAGTCATCAACGATGTTGTAATAAACCCTCCCTCCAAGCTCCCTCTTCAGAGGCCCTACACAGGCTCATTTCCATTGGGGGAACTGCCTCTTTGGAAGACAACCGTTTGAAGACCCTGAAGCCTGCCAACACATTTTCTCGGGATTCCAACGCCACGGATCAACCTGACTGTTGAGTCTTGACGATCCTGAACCGTGCCAGAACGCCATTCCCGGGACTTACACAGCATCGAATCAACGTAACTGTCGCACCCGCATGATCCAGAATCCTTTCATAACACAATTTCTGGTACTTCGATGATCGGAATCCGTTAAACTCTTGCAACGCTGGTAAACGAATGTGCGCGGCGCTAAGGCGAGAGCCACACTTTGAAAAGGAACCGCCTTCGATCCGTGCAACTCTTTGCACATTGAAAAAACGAATGTGCGCCGCACTAAGTCGAGAGCCACATTTTGAGAACGGGTCGCACTCAATCCGTGAACCTCTTGCGATTTTGAAAACGAATGTGCGCCGCGCTGAGGCGAGAGCCACATTTTGAAAACGGGTCGCCCTCAATCCGTGAAGCTCTAGCAAAATTTGTAGAGGAATGTGCGCCGCGCTAAGGCGAGATCCAGATTTTGAAAACCACCCGCCCTCAATCTGTGAAGAACCTGCATGTTATAAAACAAATGTGCGCCGCGCTAAGGCGAGAGCCACTTTTTGAAAACCACCCGCCCTCAATCAGTGAAGATCTTGCATTTTTTGAACGAATGTGCGCCGCGCTAAGGCGAGAGACAACTTTTGAAAACGAGCCGCCCTCCATCTATGAAGCTGTTGTCAGTTTTTAAGCTCCAGAGTCATACATGGTGAGGAAGTCTCGGGCAAAACGCCCGGCCCGCCCTAAAACTGGCCTCGGGGTGCGACAAGGAGAAGTTTTTGAATCGCTTCGCTCATCCCGCTGTCCCACATTGCACCACTTGTGCTACATGTTGACGTGACCATGGCGAGCAAGTAGGAGGAGGAGGAGGAGGAGGAGGACGACGACGAATAGGGGGGATGAGGATGATGAGGAGGAGGAGGAGGCCTCTTCGGGGTGGGTTCTTTTCGGGGCTCTTGGCGGCCTCTTGGAGCCTCTTGGGGGGCTCTTGGGGGCTCTTTGGCCTCCTGGGCGCCTCTTGGGGCCGGAGGGCTTGACATGTCCGTTCGGGTTCCCCGTCAGGCCCCCTCTTTGGGCCGTCCTGGGGATATCTTGGGCCGTCTTGGAGGCCTCTTGGGCCGTCTTGGGGCCCTCTTTCTTGGAGGCCTCTTGGGCCGTCTTGGGGCGATATTATGGGCCTCTTGGGCCGTCTTTGAGCGTCGGGAAGCCGAACAGATGAGAACGCCACAATCCTTCAACAGCCGAAGGCAAAATCGATGGCTTTTGCGTCGGGGTGCGACAGGGAGAAGTTATTTACAAGAAACAGGAATGGAGGAGGAGGAGCAGGAGGAGTGAGGGAGAGCGGGGAGGGAGGGAGGCAGGCACGGAGGGAGGGAGGGAGGGGGGGAGGAGGAAAGGAACGCGGACTGCGACGACAACCACGACAGCGACGACGAAGACGACGAAGACGATAGTGACCGGGGAGGAAGAAGGAGGTGGGAGGAATCCGAGGGAGGAGGTGCTTGGAGGGGTGAGGTGGTGAGGATGGGTAGGGGAGGAAGAGAAGGAGTTGGAGGAGGAGGAGGAGGACGGGGAAGAGGGTGGGTGGGTAGGCGGGGAGGATTGTTCCTCTTCTCTCTCTCCCGCTCTCCCTGGCCCCTCCCTTCAGCCGCTCCCCTCCCGCCGTTCATTCCCCGCCCACACCTCCAAGGATCGGCGCGAGAGAAACAAGAGGAAGGTCAGTTCGCACGTGATCGAGCCCGTCTTGGAGCAGCCAGAGGTTGGTAATCGCTCTCTTATTCATCGTTTTGCCGATCGGCGCGGGCCCTCGACCCCCCCCCTTCCCGCGTGGAGTAGATCTTGGCTGTTTGTGGCGCCTGTTTCAGGCAGGTGGGGTCTCCTCCATAGGCACTGTTGCAACAGTCGCACTGAGCAGAGGTCCAGAGCCAGACCCCCCCTCTCCCCCCCTTCCGCCCAATGTCGAAATTCCGGATAAGGAAACTTTCGTTTGCCGCATCTGAGGCACTGCCCTCGCGGACTTTTTCTTGGTAGCATTCCACAATATGCGAAACGAACTGGGCGACGCGGATGTTGCGATGCTAGGTGGCTTGGCTGTCAGCGGAGCGGTCCTCTCGGAACTGCAGAAGCGGCCGTCGCTGAGGGCGCCAGCTTTGGAGGTGGCCTCTCGGTTGATGGCCGTAGGTGCGAATTCGAACGTTGCTTTCCTGCCGATGGTGCGGGACCTGGCGACCCAGCAGAACTTACGCCCGCTCTGGTTTATATCTTTGCTGATGGCTGGACTTGGTGTCCTTGGATAAAGTTTTACCCTGCATTTTGATGGCCCATCTCTCCAGACGTTTGTCATTGCGGTTGTAAGCAGCAGCAAACAAAAAACACATCCCCCTCTGTCTCTCCGCGCTGCCACCCCCTCCGTCCCCGCTCCCTCGCTCTCCGCCCTGCCCCCCCCCCCCCCTCCTCCCCCGACGGCGGCGCCGGCGGCGGGGCTGCGCAGCGCCTCCCCGCGCTGGCGCGCCGCGCTGGGCCGAGCGGCGCCCTCCTGGCCCAGAGGCGCGCTCGCTGTGGGCGCCGCCTCCCCTCGCTCCCCAGCCTCTCCAGCCTCTCCAGCCTCCCCAGCCTTCCAGGGACTCCCCGGCCTCCTCGGCCTCCCTCCCCTCCCTCCCCAGGCGGCCCAGCCTCCACACGTCCGAGGTCCACCCTCCGCAGCCTCCTAGAGATTGTTTCCCGCTCTCTGGCGATAGCGGGCGCGACCAGGAGGTAAAAAGTCCTGGCGCAGCTCCGTCGAAGCGCTTCCTGGGCTCCTGCGAAGCTCGTCTGTCGAGCTTGCAAGCGTCCCAGACATCTTCGCAGGCGTTCTTGCAAGCGTCTCCTTCCAGCTTTCGCGCGCTTCAGACTGCTCCGCTTCCTGGGTTATTGATGCCGCAAGTTCTCGGGCGAGAACGGGCGCGACTGGGGGGAGGAGGGGGGCCGTGGCCAGGCTCAGGCCCAGCGGTGCGAAAGGCCCGATTCCAGCGGGGCCGCATGTCGACATGCCTTGCCCGACTCCGGAAGAACGGCGCCCTTCGAGGATCGCCGGTCTTACCGAAAGGGGAGGGGGCTAGCCACGTCTCGATTCGCGCCGGCGCCGTGGAAACCCAGCCAGTTTTGAAGGCATATGGCTGATTACCTAAAGGTACCGAGTTCGAATCTCGTCCTCTTTACGCAGTAAACTCATCAACAATGCCTAGGAACGGCTCGCTCTCAAACGGCGCTGGCTTGACCAGGGGGGGGGGGAAGGGGGTCGGCGGACGGGGCCGATCGTGTACGTGATCGCGGAGGAGGGAAACGCGCGGGCTCCCGAGGTTTCCGCGGGGCCGGTGGCCCTCGTCCGCGGGCTCCCGAGGTTTCGACCCCTTCTCCACGGGCAGTGTCACTTCGTCCCAGATCCGCTGCCGATGGCCTCTGGGCTGGGCTCGAAAATCGGCGGGAGCTTGGGCTTTGGTCTCCTACTCATCGCCCCCGATGGCTCCATCCCTCCCGATTCCGCCCCCCCCCTCCCTCCTCTCTGCCTTTCCTTCGTTCCCTATCCGCGCTCCTGTCGGGTGTTGCCAGAAGTGTCCTTGGCCCAAGGTGCCCCCAGGATTTCCAAGGAGGCCCCCACGGTCTCCAGAACACCCCATCACACGGCCCAGAGGTCCTCCGGGATTCTAAAATTGAGCGACCAGCAATTTGGGCATTTGGGCTAGGGGCATTTTTAGCCCCAGAGGCACCTTGCGCTGTGGACACTTTTAGCAACCCCCGATCCTGGCTTCTCGCTGAGATCCGTCTTCCGCCCTCCCGCCTCCCCCCCGGGGTGCGGGAGTTACGGGCGCTCCGCCCCCGTCCGCCGGCGGCCGCCCCTCAGCCCGCCGTCCTGGATGTGGTGGGACGAGCAGCTGGCCGCGGCCTCGGAGCTCGCCAGCAGCGGTCGCGGAAGCGGAGGAGGAGGGATGGAGGGAGGGAGGGAGGGAGGGAGGGATGGATGGAGGGAGGGAGGGCGGAGGAGGAGGAGGAGGAGGCGGAGGATGAGGAGGAGGAGGAGTACGACAATGAGGACAATGACGAAGATGAGGAGGACGATGATGACGATGCTGCTGATGATGATGACGATGATGACGATGATGATGGTGGTGACAATGATGAGGAGGATGAGGACGATGATGACGAGGCTGATGATGGTGATGGTTATGGTGATGATGTTTATGCTGCTGGCGACGATGCTGATGATGGTGATGCTGATGGTGCTGATGATGCTGCTGTTGATGATGATGGTGCTGATGCTGCTGATGCTGATGATGCTGATGACTATGATGATGACGATAGAGATGATGCTGCCGCTGTTGATGCTAATGATGGCGATGATGATGCTGGCTGTGCTGGTCATGATGATGCTGCTGATGATGATGATGCTGATGATGATGATGATGATGATGATGATGATGAACATGATGGTGATGGTGATGGTGATGCTGATGATGACGACGAGGTTGACGAGGCTAATGATGATGGTGCAGATGCTGATGATGGGGATGATGCTGATGAGGCTGCTGATGATGATGGTGGAGGATGTGGTGATGATGCTGCTGTTGATGCTGATGGTATGATGATGGTGGCGATGCTGCTGATGATCTGATGATGGTGCTGATGTTGATACTGCTGATGATGATGATGCTGATCATGATCATGATGATGCTGATGGTGATGATGATTATGATGATGCTGCCGGTGATGATGTTGATGCTGATGATGAGTATGCTGCTGATGATGCTGTATGGTGTTGTTGTTGTTGATGATGGTGACGATGACGATGATGATGATGCTGACGATGATGCTGATGATGCTGATGATGATGAGGCGGATGATGATAATAATGATGATGATGCAAATGAGGAGGAGGAGGAGGTGGAGGAGAAGGAGGAAGAGCAGCAGGAGGATGAGGAGGAGGAAAAATAGCAGGAGGAGTTGGCGGAGGAGGAGGACCAGTGTAAACCTAAGAGTCATCAACGATGTTGGAATAATTCCTCTCTCGAGGTTCCTTTTTCATAGGCCTCTACAGCGGTTCATTTCCACAGGGAATTGCCTCGTTGGAAGACAACCGTTTGAAGATTCTGACATTGTTTTCGGGATTCCAACGCCACGGATCAACCTGACTGTTGCGTCTTGACGATCCAGAATCGTGTCAGAACGCCACTCTTGGGTCTTCAGCACCGCGAATCAACGTAACTGTTACACCCTCAAAATTCTGAATCCTTCTAAAATGCCATTTCACGTACGCTGATCATGGGAATCCGTGAAGCTTTTGCAATTTCAAAAAACGAATGTGCGCGGCGCTAAGGCGGCAGCCACATTTAGAAAAGGAACCGCCCTCAATCCGTGAAACTCTTGCAAACGTTTAAAACGAATGTGCGCGGCGCCAAGGCGACAGGCACATTTTGAAAACCAGTCGCCATCAATCCGTGAAACTTCTGCAAATGTTATGAACGTGCGCGGCGCTAAGGCGAGAGCGACATTTTGAAAATGACCCGCCCTCCATCTGTGAAACTGTTGTCAATGTTTAAGCTCCAGGGTTACAGGCGAAACGCCCAGACCAGCCTAAAAACTTGCTTCGGGGTGCGACAGGGAGAAGTTATTTACCAGGAAGAGGAATGGAGGAGGAGGAGGAGCAGGAGGAATGAGGGAGAGGGGGGAGGGAGGGAGGCAGGCACGGAGGGAAGGAGGGAGGGAGGGGGGAAGGAGGAAAGTAACGCAGACTGCGACGACAACCACGACAACGACGACGACGAAGACGACGAAGACGATAGTGGCCGGCCACGACAGACGACGACGGCGACGGTCTCGGTTGCCACGACGAGATGAGCAGGATGGACTCAGGAGGCGCGATCGCGGCTGTCGCTGAGGATGAGAGGGCAGCGGGCAGAGGTTAGAGGACCGAGAGGGGGCAAGCGGCAGGGAGGAGGGAGGCAGGCAGGGAAAGAGGGGCGCAGGAAGAGCGGAGGCAGGGATGATGCGGGAGGGCGAAATGGGGGAGGGAGGAGGCAGGGAGGGCGGAGGGTGGAGTGGGATAGATCAGGTACTAGGGGCGGGAATATATTAGGGGTAGGCGGGAGGAGAGGAGGGAGAGATGCTTGAGGAAGGATGGAGGAGCAAGGGGAGTGGTACTGGCTCCCTGTTCCCTCCTCCCCCCTCGCTCCTGTCTTTTCCTCATCCTCCTCCTCCATCCTTCTCGTCGACGTTGTCCCCGTCCCCCCCGTCCTCACGTAGAGCGGTGGATGAGGAGGGGCAGCAGGAGCTGGAGTTGCAGTCCTTGGACGAGGGAGCAGGGGAAGCAAGAGCTGGGACTGTAACTGGAATCCCCAGACACAGGTCAGGTGGACGAGCAGGGGGGCAAAGCAGCCAGAGCTCGGCAGAAGCCCCAGACCGGCGGTGCTCGAGCCCAGAGCCCTGGTGCATGAGGGGTGCCTGGGCCACCGTGGGCCCGCGTGACCCCCCCTCCCCTCACGTCGAGACTTGGGGGCATCACCGTTATCCTCGTCCTCGTCCTTGTCTTGTTGCTCTACCTCCTCTCGGAGCCGCAGCTTTCTCCACTCGCTGGAGCGGCGTGCCGGAGGAGGAGGAGGGAGGGTTAGCACGCGAAGGAAGATGCGCCCAATCCACGCGGACAGTGATTGCGACAGCAACGAGGATGACGATGGTGGAAGTGATGATGACGACGATCATTCTGATGATGATGATGATAGTACGAATGACAGTAATAACACTACTAATAAGACTGATGATGCTGATGATACTGGTGATGATGATGCTGAGGATGCTGCTGATGACGATGGTGATGGTGGTGATGGTGATGATGATTAGAGGAGGAGGAGGCGAGAAGGAGGGAGAGGTGGTTGTTGACGATGGTGGCAATGACGGCGACGACGACAACGACGACGACTTTGACGACGACCACTTTGATAACGACGACGATGCTGATGATGATACTGATGATAAACATGATGATGATGCTGATCATGATAAAGATGCTGATGCTGATGCTGCTGATGATGACGATGTTGCTGCTGATGGTTATGATGATAATGATGATGATGACGATGACGTTCACGATGATGATGCTGATGATTCTGCTGATGATGATGCTGATGATGCTGACGACGGTGACAACGGCTACGACGATGATGAAGATGTTAATGTTGATGATGCTGATGATGATGCTGATGATGATGAGAATAGTGGCAACGACTACGACGATGATGATGATGTTGATGTTGATGATGGTGATGATGACTATACTGATGATGATGATGCTGATGATGCTGATGCTGATGATGATGATGGCGGCAACAATGGTTATGATGGTGATGATGATGCTGATGATGATGATGGTGGTGGTGGTGACGATGATTGTGATGATGATAGTGTTGATGCTGATTTGTTGACGATGCTGCTGCTGCTGATGATAATGGTGATGATGGTGTTGATGGTGTGAGTGTGATGGTGGCGTGATGATGTTGATGGTTGTGATGCTGATGATTGTGATTGTGGTGATCTTGGTTATGATGACGACGATGATTCTTGTGATGGCAACCATACTGGCGGGCCGATGATGCTGATGATGCTGCAGCATCATTTGATCCTGATTCTGCTGTGGATCATGATCATGCTGCTGACGAGTATGCTGATGGTGCTGTTGCTGGGGTTCATGCTGACTCGTGTGATGATGCCGCTGGCGATGACGATGCCCATTATGCAGATGCGGAGGATGAGGAGGTGGGGGTTGCTGAGGAGGAGGACGACGAGGAGGTGGGGCGGTGGGAAGGGGGGGGGGGGGGTAAGTACGATTTGGTGGAGGAAGAAGATGGTGAGGGCAAGGAGGGACTGCTATGATGATGATGCTGCTTCTGATGATGATGCTGATGTTGACGATGATGATGATGATGATGATGATGATGATGATGATGATGATGATGATGATGATGATGCTGATGACGATGGTGATGCTTATGATGCTGGTGATGATGCTGATGACGATGCTGATGATGCTGATGATAATGACGATGATGCTGATGACGAAGCTGATGATGGCGAAGATGACGGTGGTGGTGATGATGCTGATGATGCTGATGAAGATGATGCTGATGATGATGGTGTTGCTGCTGCTGATGATGATGCTGATGATGCTAACTTTGAGGCTGATGTTTTTGACGATGCTGTTGCTGGTGCTGGCGACTGTGGTGGTAGTTGTGAGGATGCTTCTGCTGATGACGATGATGCTGATGCTGATGCTGATGCTGGTGATGCTGATGGTGATGATGTGGATGATGCTGCTGCTGATGCTGCTGATGCTGATGCTGCTGATGCTGATGCTGCTGATGCTGATGATGATGATGCTGATGATGCTGATGATGATGAGGATTATGATGATGATGATGATGATGATCATGATGATGATGATGATGATGATGATGATGATGATGATGATGATGATGATGATGATGATGATGATGATGATGATGATGACGATCGCGCACCACTGGCCGAGGCGCGTGATCGGACGATGGAGGAGGGTGTGAAGTCTACAGTGAGCTTATAATGAGGACGCACGGTAAGGATGCAGGCCTTGGAAGACCATGTCGACATTTTGCGAGCGTGGCGCGGCCAGCGAACATAATTCTGGATGGGTTGAAGGGGAAGGATGCAAGGGTAGCCTTGGCAACTTGCTCATATTATGCGGGTTGACTGTACATGTGAGCTTTCACGTTCATGGCCACGGTCATGATCTGTCACTGGGCCTCTTGGCACGTGGAGGCCTGGAAGAATGCCAAGGACCGCCTGGTAGGAGCTCTATGCTATTTTAGGGACCCCACCCCCTCTTCCAGCATCAGCTGCGTGCCTTCGCCCCCCCCTCCCAAAGACACATCCATGCCGGCCGATGAAGGCAACCAAAGCCGCAAAGATGGCCCAAGATATCTCCACGACTTCCCAAGATGGCCCCAGGACGGCGCGAGATGGCCCCAAGACGGCCCCAAGATGGCCCCAACACGGCCCCAGAGGTCCCCAAGAAATTTCAGACGGTCCAAGATCGCCCCAAGACAGTCCAAGGGAGCCCCAACAGGACCCAACAATCCTCCAAGACGGTCTACAGGCAGCCCAATAGGGCCCCTAGACGGTCCAGGACGGCCCCAACAGAGTCCCAAACTGGCAAGAGGGCCTCTGGAGGAACCCAAGACGGCCTCAGAGGGCCCTTCGAAGGGCTACAGACTGCACAAATAGGGCCTCACGACGACCGCATGAGAGACTCCCTAAACGGCCAAGACTGTCCGACGACGGCCCAGCAGAGGCCTAAGAGGGCCCGTGAGGGCCCTGAGACGGCCCAGGAAAGGCCCCAAGGGACCCCAGGACTGCCCAACAGGAGCCCAAGACAGCCACAAGACGGCCCAAATGAGCTCTTCTCCTGATGTTGATGATGATGCTGATGGTGGTGATGGTGGTGATGCTGATAATGATGTTGACGATGACGATGGCGATGGCGATGATGATGATGATGATGATGATGATGATGATGATGATGATGATGATGATGATGATGATGATGATGGTGGTGGTGGTGATGATGATGATGATGATGATGATGGTGATGATGATGAGATGATGATGATGATGATGATGACGATGCTGATGATGATGATGATGATGATGCTGCTGATGATGATGATGATGATGATGATGATGATGATGATGATGATGATGATGATGATGATGATGATGATGATGATGATGATGATGATGATGATGATGATGATGATGATGATGATGATGATGATGATGATGATGATGCTGATGATGCTGATGCTGATGATGATGTTGCTGATGATGGTGATGCTGCTGCTGTTGATGATGCTGATGATGAAGATGCTGATGGTGATGATGCTGATGATGCTTATTTAATCGGTTCGCTCATCTCGCCGGCCCGTATTGCCTCGCCGTTGTTGTTTCTCGGAGTGTTGTTGTCAATGCGGTGCCGTTGGGCGGCTGCCATTTTTCGGAGGCGGTGGGTGGCGGGTCAGAGGCCTCACGGATGTTGGTTGGGCTCTCGTGGTTGGCCTCTCAGGGGCTTTTTGGGAGGCAGTTTTGATGCCTTTTGGGGGCCGTGTTGGGGCCTCTTGGGGGCCTCTTGGGGCTTGTTGGGGTGCCTCTTGGGGGCCCCTAGGGCCCTCTTGGGGGCCTCTTGGGACCTCCTGGGGGCCTCTTGGGACTGAAGGCTGGACTTTTCGGTTCCTGGTCACCTTCTTGGGCCCCTCTTGGGGCCGTTTTGGGGCTCTCTTGGGCCGTCTTGGGCGCCTCTTGGGCTGTCTTGGGGCCATCTTAGGCCGTCGTGGGGCCGTCTTGGGGTCCTTTTGGACCCTCTTGGGGTGATCTGGGGGGCCTCTTAGGCCATCTTGGAGCGTCGGGAAGCCGAAAAAGAAGAAACCCGAACATGTGTCCCAAACCCAAGGGAAATCAATACATTTTGCCTCTTGGGGCCCTCTTTGGTGTGCTTTTGGAGGCCTTTGGAGGCGTCTGGAGGCCATGGTGGGCGTGTTGTAGCGATCTTGTGGCATCGTCGGCCGATCTTTTGAGGACTCCAAGGGCTCTTGGACCGTCTGGACGCTCTCTTGATGCCGTCTTGGGCGCCTCTTGGGCCGTCTGGGGGCCTCCGCCATCTCTGGCGGGCACTTGCCACGACTTCGGCGGGGTACTTGTCGCGTTGGGGCCCCCAGGGGCCGCCTCTCGCGCGCGAACTTGTTATATTGTTAACTTGTTACCGGGGATCCTAGCACGCATCTGGCCCGTTGGGCCGGCGAATTTTGATTATGACGATGACGATGACGGTGACAGCAGCTACGACGATGACGATGAGGCTGATGCTGATGTTGGTGATGGTGATGTCGACGATGATGATTATGAGGATGATGCTGGTGACGCTGATGATGATGATGCTGTTGATGCTGACGCTGTTGCTGAATCTGATGATGCGGATGCAAATGATGACGCTGATTATGCTGATGATGCTGATGTTGATGATGCTGATGATGCTGCTGTTGATGATGGTGCTGATGCTGATGTTTATGATGCTGCTGATGATGCTGATGACGATGATGATGCTGAGGATGCTGATGCTGTCGATGTTACTGTTGTTGATGTTGATGTTGATGCTGATGACGACGATGCTGCTGATGATGCTGCTCATGCTGATGATGATGGTGGTGATGATCATGCTGACGATGATGATGCTGATGATGTTGACGATGACTACGTATCGGTGTATCGTTTCGATTTGCCGTGTATCGATGTATCGATTCGGTACCTGGATCATTACATGAGGTAGAGGACTGAGGTCGAGGAGATTGAGGACGAGGAGCAGGACGAGGAGGACTGTGAGGACGTATCGATGTATCGTTTCGATTTGCCGCTCGATGCATCGATTCGGTGCCTGGATCATTACGTGAGGTAGAGGAATGAGGTGGAGGATATTGAGGAGGACGAGCAGGACGAGGATGACTGAGGTCGAGGGGGAGACTATGAGCAACGGCATGGGGAGGAGGGAGACCAGGATCGTCATTAGCTGGGACGTCGCGCTGGTCAGGTAATGCGGGTCGAACTGGGGGTTTCGGGGTCTGAGTCGGAGTCGGACTCGGAGGATGGAGTAGGAGACGGACGAGGAGGAGGAGGAGGAGGAGGAGCAGAAGGACCAGGAGTAGCGTGCGCTGTTGCGGCGTTCGCGAGGAGGGTGTGGACAAGGAGAGGAGGAGGAGTAGACGCAGGATGAGGAGGCGGAGGAGGAGGAGGAGCAGGAGGAGGAGGAGGAAGTGGAGGAGGAAGAGCGTTCGCTGGGATGGCTTGCACGATTAGGAGGATGCGAACGAGGAGGAGGACGCGGACGAGGAGGATTAGGTCGCGGTCGGACAGGAGAAGGATGAGGAGACGAAGGAGGAGGAGGAGGAGGAGGAGGAGGAGGAGGAGGAGGAGGAGGAGGAGGAGGAGGGGAGGATGAGGAGAAGAAGGATGCGCGGAGTGGACGCTCAGGCCGCCATCCATTGGGACGGCGTGTTGGAGCTCTATGCGGTCCACGATACCTTCGAAACATTCGAGCTCTATGGGCATCTGACCACCCAGTTCGCGTACGCGTGCCTCTTCACGGTCTGTGGTAGTGGGGCCTCTTCGGCTTTTCATGTCTACTGCTTGTTTCCCTCATGGTTCCTCTTAGTTCTCGTCGCATTGATCGGCTTCCCTGTCTTCCTCGTCTTCCTCCCGTCTTCCTCTCGTCTCCCTCTTCTCTCTCTCTCTCTCTTTTCTTTTTTTCATTCAGCAGAGAGGCCTCTCGACCCGTTCCGCCGACGCCGAATCAGGGGCCAGCAGTGCCGCAGGAGGCAACATGCGAGCACGGTGGCAAGGCTCAGCAGGATGACGAGCAGTGAGGGCACGGGGCAAGCGCGACGCAGGGCGAGCGGAGAGATGGGGGGCACGCAGGTGGCACGAGGAGCAAGCCCGAGCCTAGCTATGGCGGGGCACCCTGCTGCTCCATGTTTGGGTCCTCTCACTTGGAACGCTTATCGTTTGGGGTTTATTCATGGGGTCTCGGACCCCTGTCGAAGGGGCTCGTGTTCTTGACCAAGGTTCTTGCGATCATGCCCCAGCTGTATACACAAGGTGGCAGAAGAGCAGCAATGGGGGTTAGACGGGAGGTACGTGTGTGTGTTGTTGTTGTTGTTGTTGTTGTTGTTGTTGTTGTTGTTGTTGTTGTTGTTGTTGTTGTTGTTGTTGGTGTTGGTGTTGGTGTTGTTGTAGTTGTTGTTGTTGCTGTTGCTGTTGCTGTTGCTGTTGTTGTTGTTGTTGTTGTTGTTGTTGTGGTTGGTTGGTTGGTTGTTTGCTTGTTTGGTTGGTTGGTTGGTTGGTTGGCTGGTTGGCTGGTGTGTGTGTGTGTGTGTGTGCGTGCGTGTGCGTGCGTGCGTGCGTGCGTGCGTGCGTGCGTGTGGGCGTGTGTGTGTGTGTGTGTGTGTGAGTGTGGGACACCCGTCGCGGCGTGGATAAAGCTGACACCAAAGGAGTGGGTCCCAGCTTAACCAACCTATTTCCAAGCTTGGCTCCACGATGACCACGGTGTGGCCCCAGAATGGCCTGGCTTGGTCTGAGCGCCCCAGGACTTCGCCAAGCTCCGCCCCCCTCCCCCTCTAAGCACCCCGTCCAATGCCATCACTGTCTTTTCGTCTTGCTCGCTTCTCTCTCCGCGTTCTTGCTCATTTCTCGTCCTCTTCCCTTTCCCCGCACAGAGATATCGCGCGTGCCTCCTCATAGTTGGACAGCTGGAGGAGGAGAAGGATGATGAGGAGGATTAGGAGGATCGGGTGGACGGAGATACGGGGAATGATGCTGATGATGAGGATGATCATGATGATGATGAGGATGATGATGGTGATGATGATGCTGATGATGCTGATGATGGTGATGATGCTGGTGATGATGCTGATGCTGCTGCTGATGATGATGATACTGATGGCCGTGCTGTTGGTGATTATGTTTATGCTGCTGCTGATGATGATGCTGCTGGTGATGATGATGCTGATGTTGATGCTGATGCTGATGACGATGACGATGATGATGATGATGATGATGATGATGATGATGATGATGATGATGATGATGATGATGATGATGATACTGATCATGCTGATGGTGATTCTGACGATGACGATGAAGATGCTGATGCTGCTGCTGATGATGATAATGATCATGATGAGGATTATGCTGCTGCTGATGATGAGGATGCTGATGCTGTTGATGATGATGCTGATGCAGATTATGATTATGATAGTGATGTTGATGACGATGATGATACTGATGACCGTGCTGCTGGTGATGATGCTGATGCTGCTGCTGCTGCTGCTGATGATGATGATGATGATGATGATGCTGGTGATGATGATGATGCTGATGCTGATGCTGCTGATGATGATGCTGCTGATAACGCTGATGATGGTTATGCTGATAATGATGATGCTGATGATAATGATGATGCTGCTGATGATGATGCTGATGATATGATTATTGTTGTTGTTCTTATTATTTTCATATGGATTATCAGTATTATTTTGATTATCCGTAAGGGCTTCGCCCCATGCCGCCGGCCCCCTGTCTCAATAATGGGAGATGCAAAAGCTAAATCGTGAGGTCTGGGCGCCGCCGTGATGCAGTGTCGGGACCTGTTTGTTTTTCGACCCTGATCCTACAGATCCGCGTGAGGGGTGCCACCGGATTTCAGAAATGTGGCAAGTCCCCTGTGTTTTTGGACCCTGACCCTACGGATCTGCACGGGGGGTGCCGCCGGATTTCAGAAATGTGGCACATCATCTTTGTTTTTTGGCCCTGACCCTGTCGATCCGCTTGAGGGGTGCCATCGAATTTTAGAAATGTTGAGAATCCCCCGGGTTTTCGGACCCTGACCCCGCCGATCTGCGTGAGGGGTGCCATCGAATTTCAGAACTGTGGCAAGTACCCTGTATTTTTGGACCCTGACCCTGTCGATCCACGTGAGGGGTGCCACCGAATTTCAGACATGTGGCAAGTCCCTTGTGTTTTTGGACCCTGACCCCGCCGATCTGCGTGAGGGGTGCCAGCGAATTTCAAACATGGGGCAAATCCCATGTGTTTTTGGACCCGGACCCTGTCGATCTGCGTGAGGGGTGCTTGCAAATTTCAGACATGTGGCAAGTCCCTTGTGTTTTTGGACCCTGACCCCGCCGATCTGCGTGAGGGGTGCCAGCAAATTTGAGACATGTGGCGAATCCCGTGTGTTTTTTGATCCTGACCCCGCCGATCTGTGTGAGGGGTGCCAGCAAATTTGAGAAATGTATCAAATCCCATATGTTTTTGGACCCTGACCCCGCCGATCTGCGTGAGAGGTGTCAATTTTTACTTACATCAGCAATTCAGAGCACACGCTCAGGGCGCGCAAAACCTGCCCGTTGGGGCCTCCCCCCCTCGCGCGGTCCATCAGCAAGGAACAGTAAGCAGCAAGAAGCAGAACTGTAACAGTGGAACCTGGAAGCTGCAACTGGTACAGGAAACTGCGAAACTTCGGCCTACAGCCTGGTGGCCCCACAAGGGGGCCGGCGGATTATTATTATCATTATTGTTATTGTTAGTATTCTTATTATTGTTAGTGTAGTTTTCTTCTTCTTCTTCTTCTAATTATTACTATGCTTATGAGTATGATTATGATTATGATGATGATGATGATGATGATGATGATGGTGATGATGATGATTATGATGATGATGATGATGATGATGATGATGATGATGATGATGATGATGATGATGATGCTCATGCTGCTGGTGCTGCTGCTGCTGGCTGCTGCGGCCGACGACGGAGGATGATGATGACGAGGCGGAGCCATAGAGCCATGCAGAACAGAGAAGCGAACCCGTGCGAGAGGACTGCCTCATAAAGAGTAGTGCCTCATCGCAAGAAGGGCCGCCCTTCGCCCCCACACACGTGGGGAGACCACCCTCCTCACGTGCAGGGAAGCCTCTCGCTCATCGGCGAGGAGCTCACGCAACACGGTCGAGGTACAGGTCAGCGCCTTGTCGCACCGTGATTCGCTACTCATACGTGCTGCGAAGGGGGGCGGTGGGTTCACTTCCCCATTTTGAGGACCGACCCGACTATCACCACCTCCCAAAATATATGACGCGTGCAATTGGGTTGGTACCCCAGGGCGAGTAGGCTTTCAGGCACCGTGGAAGTAATGGACCACACGGCCCCGCCACTCTACCAAATGCGCGACCCCAGCGCCGGGAATATCAAGGTGGCTCCAGCGTCACGGGCGTGGCTGAGCGCCATGGCCCCGGGCAAGGTGCCGTGGGGCGGGACCCCAAAAAACAAGCCGACATGCTGACACCAAGCCGTGAAGCGCACGTGGCATTGTCAATATCCCCGCGGCGTAGGGCCAAGCGCCAGGATGCGGTGCCCAGCAGCGCAGTAACTGCCCCCCCCCCGCCGCGGGGATAGTGACGACGTAGATGATGATGATGATGATGATGCTGATGATGATGATGATGATGATGATGATGATGATGATGATGATGATGATGATGATTATTATTATTATGATGATGATGATGATGCTGATGATGACGATGATGGTGGTGGTCTTGACGATGGTGATGGTGATGGTGATGGTGATGGTGATGATGATGATGCTGCTGATGATGATGTTTATGTTGATGCGGATGATGCTGATGAGGATGATGAAGGTGATGTTGCTGATGAGGATGTCCGAAATGATGCTGGGGGTGATTGCAGTGCTGATGATGATGGCGATGGTGATCGTAATTCGCCGGCCCAACGGGCCAGATGCGTGCTGACAAGTTCGCGCGCGCGAAGGGGCCCCGACGCGACATGTACCCCGCCAAAGTCGCGGCATGTGCCCGCCAGAGATGCCGGAGGCCCCCCAGACGGCCCAAGAGGCGTCCAAGACGGCCTCAAGAGAACGCCCAGACGGCCCAAGAGCTCTTGGAGTCCTCGAAAGATCGGCCGACGGTGCCTAAGATGGCCCCGCGACTCCCCACGCCAAGACGCTTCAAGAGGCCTCAAGACTGCTGCACGAGGTTCTCCACGAGGGCCCCGACAAGCAACAATCGCCCCATTTCCATGCGGAAAACATGCATTTTCCGCATGTGCGACGTGTCTCGTCTTTTCGGCTTTCCAACGCCCCAAAACGGCCCAAGAGGCCCCCAAGACCGCCCCAAAACGGCCCAAAAAGCTTCGAGAGGGCCCCAAGACGGCCCACGATGGCCCCAAGACAGCCCAAGACGCGCCCAAGACGGCCCAAGAGGTTCCCAAAACGGCCCCAAGAGATGCCCAAGGCGGGGACCAACGGAAAAGTCCAGAATCAGCTCCAAGATGCCGCCAGGAGGCCCTAAGAGGCCCCAAAAGGCCCCAAGGGGCCCCCAAGAGGAACCCCAAGAGGCTTCAAGAGGCCCCCAAGAGGCCCCAACAAGGCCCCCAAGAGGATTCAAAACTGCCTACCAGAGGCCCCCAAGAGGCCCCAACACGGCCCCCAAGCGGCAGGGCAATATGGGCCTGCGGAAAAAGCGAAGCGATTGAATCATGATGTTTATGATTATGATGTGGATGGATGAGGATGATGCTGGCGATGCTGGTGGTGGTGATGATGGTGATGCTGGTGATACTGGTGATGACGGTGATGCTTACGATATTGATGTTGTTGCTGACGATGCTGCTGATGGTGATGATGCTATTGATGACGATGCTGGTGAATGGTAGATGATGGTGGTGGTGGTGGCGATGGCGATGCTATCGATTCTGCTGCTGCTGTTTCTGAGGACGGTGACGATGATTACGCTGCTGTTGCTGCATATGATGATGCTGATGATGAGCACGGTGGTGATGTTGGTGCTGGCGATGCTGGTGCTGCATGGTGATGATGACGATGATGATTATGCTGATGATTATGATGATGTTGAGGCTGCTGCCGATTAGGTTGGTGATAGTGCATATGAGGTTGATGGTCTTGAAGATGTTGTTCATGCGGGGGGTGATGGTAATGTTGGTGATCACAATGCCGATGCCAATTGCGATGATGCTGATGATGGTGATGCTGGTGATGATGGTCATGACGGTGATGACGATGATGGTGATGGTGATGATACGGATGATGATCGTGATGATGATGATGATGATGATGATGATGATGATGATGATGATGATGATGATGATGATGATGATGATGATGATGATGATGACGCCGATTTTTTATGATGATTTTGGTGTTGATGGTGGTGGATCGTGGTGATGGTGGTGGTGTGGATGGTGACGACGGTGACGATTATGATGATCAGCCGCCGACGGCGACGACGGTGCGGATGCTGAGGAAGAGAATTCTTGACACTCCGCGAAACCCCACCAGCCCATCCAGAGACGATGCCCAGAGGAGTTGCCTCGATCAGGGAAATGGGCAACGCGCAGAGGAAGGGTCTCTCTTGGAGCGCTCCCGGAACACTCTGGGGTGCTCTTGGGGCCGTCTTGGGGCTCTTTTTGGCCTCTCTTGGGGCCCTCAGGTCATATTTGAACCATGTCGGGCCTTGGAAGGCCATCGCAAGCAAATAGGCGAGCAGGCAACATTGATTGATGTTCTCTACGTTTTGAATGATGTCGGCATCTTGGGGGCCTTCCTGGACGGCTCCGTGGCCACTTGGAGCCGTCTTTGAGCGGTCTTGGGGCCTCTTGGAGCGTCATGGGTGCCTCAGGGACTTCTTGGGGCCTCTTGGGTGTCTCTTGGGAGCCTCTTGGACGCCTCTTGGGCGCTTCTTGGGGCCCCCTGGGCATGAGCCGCTCTTGGGGCAACCTTTGAGGAGATCGATAAACAACAACTGGGAGCTCTAATTACGACCCCCCCTCCAGAACCCCAGCACTCGCCTCCTGGGGCGCTCTTGGAGCGCTCTTGGGCGCTCTTGGGGCCGTCTTTGGCCTCTCCTAGGGCCCTCTTGGGCGCTCTTGGAGCTGTCTTGAGGCCTCGGACGGCCATCGGACGCGAAAAGGCGAGTAGGCAAACTTCGCTAATTTTCCTCAAGTGCTTGAAGAATTTTGGCCTCTTGGCGGCCTCCTGGGGAGGTTTCGTGGCCACTTGAAGCCGTCTTGAAGCCGTCTTGGAGCCTCTTGGCTCATTTTGGGGGCCATATTGAGCCATCGTGGGCTATCTTGAGCCATCTTGGAGGTCATCTTGGGCTCTCTGAGGCCCTCCTAGAGCAATCTTGGGCCATCTTGGACGCTCCAGCGCCTCGCGAACCCCCCCCTCCAGGTCCAGGGGAGGGGGTAGGGGGAGGGGTCAAGCTACCCACCCGCCCGCAAGCCGTCTTGCTCACTCCCGCCCGCCCTCCCAACACATTAACACCCGGGTGTCAGCATAATCGCGTAAGAGCGCCGCAGAAGCCACGTGTTCCAGATGCACCAGACACCCTGGAAGCCCAAGCGTGCTCCACGTGCGCCCAGTGTTTCACGTGCTCCGGGAACCAACGGGGGCTACGCCTGCTTGCGCCGCAACTGTGGCTACGCCAGCAATTGCGCACGCCCCAGCGCATGCTTGTGGCTGCTGGCCACCGCGCGGGACACCCCCCCCATCCACGCATGAGAAACAAACGTGTGAGAAGGCGCGTGTCCTGACACGCCAACCAACCTGGTGTGCACCGAGCCATCCTCGACGTAACGCAATGCAAAGTGCACGCCAGGGCATTCACACTCCCGCCGTGCCGGTGGTAGGTTCAAATGCAACCGGGGAAGCTCCGCGGCTCCGCGCGTCGCGCGCGGCCAGGCGACGCGCCCGTGGCAGAGGTTTCGAAAAGCGGGGCGCTTCTGGCAGACGCTGCAGCAGCTTCGCCAGGAGCCGAGGTTTCGAAAGCCCGTCGGAAGCGAAAAGGCGAGAAGGCAGCAGCCACTGCTTTGACAAAACAGTCGGTCGAACACCTGCGCCCAGGAGGCAGGTGGGATCTGCTGGCACCCCAGCCGTCCCTCTAAGATACCAATTCAAAGTGGTCGCGGGGCGGCCGGGGATGATCCAAATGTGGAGGCGGTGAGTGCGTTTAATCTTGTTTTTGACAGGGATGGGTTGGGGTTGGTGGTGTCCTCATTGTTCTGGGTTGGCTGCCGGCCGGTTGGGGGATGGGGTGTACATTAATAGGGAACAGTGATCAACCCCTCCCCGAAGGGGAAGAAAATGGTTGGAGCAGAAAGCTCTTTGGACCACCCAGAGGGCTGGTGGGATTAGGCAGCGGAGTACGGGCAGAAGGAGGGGGAGGGAGCCAGTAAGAAGAACATGGGGAGGAGGAGGCGGGGGAGGAGCGGGACCATCGCAAGCCCAACAAACATCACCGATGCTGCAACAGTTATCGCGTCCTACATCCCACCCTCACAGTCCAACAGGGTTTTTCCCCTTCAGTACGGCCAGCGCCCGTGGGGAAGGTGGGGATGTCCAATGTGTCTGCCAATGGCCCAGTCTTCGGGAGGACGGGAGTTGCAATACTCGTGCCATTGCAGAGACGCGGGATGTGGGAGAACGGGGAGAAATCTTGCGTCTTCGCCACATGAAGAGGCATGGCTGGTACACCTAGAATGCATTTCTATCTCGCACTGCGAACCAAAGCTCACACGAGTGCTCGACTACGTAACGCTCCAAACCAACCTGTAGCTGATACGGATCTCAGAAGACTTTCTCTGGAGCCGAGTGTGATTACTCGTTTGAGCACGAACCGCCTTCCAGCCGCACAACTATTGAACGTGTCAACCTTCGGGGTCATATATTAGCATGGTCACCCAGTTGTAACTAGCTCTAAATTACACGATAGTTCTTGCATTTCGCGAGAACCCCTAGCCTTTCATATCAGAAGCAGTTGCAAGAACATAGTAGTCCGCATTTGAAGGCCATCCGCTCTTCACCCAGTGAGCTGCTGGAGCGCTCAAGCCTGGGTATACCTTCGATGTGAGGAAGTATCAGGCGAGTAACGCTTTGTTCATGGGAGCGGCGCTTCCTCCGTGCAGTCGGGACTTGTCACGCTCCATGATCGTACTGTAGGAGGGCATGCGGGGCATTTCGATTGCGAACGGGAGCCGCTCTCCGTTCGTGGTAGTTGTTGGGCATTCGGATGATGGTGACGATGATGATCATGATACTGCTGCTGATGAGGATGACGCTGAGTATGATGATGATGATGATGATGATGATGATGATGATGATGATGATGATGATGATGATGATGATGATGATGATGATGATGATTCTGATTGTGAGGATGGTGATGCTGCAGCTGATGATGATGAGGTTGCTGCTGCTGCTGATGATGATGGTGATACTGAGAGATGTTGCTGTTGATGCTGATGCCGCTGATGATTATGAGGATGTTGTTGCTGATGATGATGGTGATACTGATGATGTTGATGATGCTGCAAATGATGATGCTGATGATGCATCATGATGGTGATGATGATGATGGTGGTGGTGGGGATGATGATACTGAGGAGGAATATGATGAGGAACATGATGTTGCTGCTGATGATGGTGATGCTCATCATGCTGATGATGCTGATGATGACAGCGACGACGACAATGATGATGTTGATGATTGTGACGATGTTGATGCTGATGATGCTGATGTTGATGATGATGATGCTGAGGAGGAGGATGATCATGATGAAGATGAGGGCCAGTGTAAACCCAAGACTCATCAACGATGTTGGAATACGCCTTCCCTCCAAGCTCCCTCTTCATAGTCTCCTACAATGGTTCATTTCCACTGGGGGAAGTGCCCTGTTGGGGAACAACCGTGTGAACATCCTGAGGCGTGCCAAAACACCATTCTCAGGACTTCAACGCCACGAGTCGACCAGACTGTTGCGTCTTGACAGTCCTGAATCGTACCAGAACGCCATTCGTGGGGCTCCAACACCGCGAATCAACGTAACTGTTGCGCCCAGTCAGCCTTGATTTTTTTCCCAAACAGGAATTCTAGTTCGTTAATCCTGCGAATCAGTGAAACTCGAAACTCTCTTTCATTTTTTGAAATGCATGTGCGCGGCGCTCAGGCTAGAGCCACATTTGGAAGCGATCCGCCCTCCATCTGTGACTCTGTTGTTCATTTTCAAGTTTCAGTCTCATCATCCACGGTAAGGAAGTCTCACGCGAAACGCCTGGCCCGCCTTTTCCGATTGGCCTCGGGTGGCGACAGGGATGAGTTATTCGTAAGGAGACGGAGTTCATGATGATGACGATGGTGATGAGTAAAAGGAGAAGGAGGCGTAGGAGGATGTGGTGGTGGTGGTGATGATGATGATGATGATGTTGATGATGATGATGCTGATCATGATGATGATGATGATGATGATGATGATGATGATGATGATGATGATGATGATGATGATGATGATGATGATGATGTTGGTGAGACTCGGAGAGTGAGGGGGGGAGGACGAGGAGGAGGAGGCAAATGAGGACGAGGAGGAGGAGGAACATGATTTTGAGGGTGAGGCGAGGGGAGGATGAGGAGGAAAGCAATACAATCGCAGCACGTTGCAGATCGTGTGGACCCCGTGAGCTGCAGAATCTGTGGGTAGTACAGTGGTACACATTTTCTTTGAAATGCCTTCTCCAGATGCAGGCTTGAACATGACATCGGTAGCTTCTCCAATGAAGCCTTTTGCAGGGTCTACAGCGGATGGCTGCCGCCAAGGACTCTGCACAACTGGTCATTGAAGCCGGTCTCGCGCAAGCGCGAGCGGCGAGTGATTCAGAAGGGAGATGACAGCGACCGACTCTGGCAGGTCGTGGTCCCGTTCATCCCGGGCCTTGCGATGCTGTTCACAAGCTTGGAAGCTCGTCAGGAGACCTCCACTTTCTCGTGCTCGTCTCGGATCGGCCCACTCACACCATCGCTGGGTTTCTTACGACTTCGGCTCGTTTTGCTATCTCCTCCCCCTGGGCCCTCCCGGTGCCCTCACAGCCTTGCACTCGCCGCCACCCTCCTTGCGACTCCTGCCAGTTCTGACTCACCGGGAGCTTCCTGGTGCAGGCGCGCAGTGGCACCGCTAGCCGATGCCTGCGTGCCCCTCCTCGGAGCCGTGCGTGCCCCAGGATCTCGAGGACCCTCGAGAGTGAGCGGTGGAGATGGGCAGAGAAGCCCGCCCTGGGACGCTGGACGTCCGGAGGGGCAGCTGCGTCAGTTCTTGGTGCAAGGGACGCTTCTCGCGCTCCCGCCGCAGCGCGCCCTCGGCCACATGTCTGCGACGGCATGCGTGCATCGGGGGTGGACAGAACCCCCACCCTGACACGTCGATTAGTGAATTGTCCGTTTTCGGTTCTCGAGAGGGCGCCGCGGCCGTTATTTTCCAGGCTTCCGCCCGCCAGGTTTGGGCCTCAGGTCGTTTTCACTAAACCACGTTTTACTAAAGGGGGGTCTGTCCATCCCCGAATGAATCGGGATGGCGGCAATGAGCTCACCGATAGCAAACAACTAATCGGGATGGCGGCAATGAGCTCACCGACGAACATGTTTCTGGCGGCTGTGAGCTCACTGAAAGCCAGCCCGTTTGCTTCCAAAGGGCGTTGCATCCATACACGCCGTCCCCCAGGGATTGATTCAGGGTAGGAGTTTAGTAGCTGTGAATGCGGATGCCTCCTGCTGGTGCAGTACGCTGGCGTGTTCGTACGGACGCGTACATTTGTGCGAGATGCTTCGCCCTGTGCCGCCACGACCCACCTTCCTCTGGGGGATCCACGGTCTGGGGATAATCGGATTGGAAACGTTGGTGGGGCCTTATTGGGCTTTTTTTCACACGTTGGCCAGACTCTCAGCAAGCCTTCTTGGGCTCCTCCTCCTCCTCCTTCCTCCTGCTCCTTTTTTGTCGTTGGCCAGACTCTAAGCAAGATGCTCGCTCGTTTTCCTCCTTTCCTTATCCTCCTCCTCCTCCTTCCTCTCATTTTCTCCGCCCTTCCTCCTTCCTCGCTCGTTCCTCCTGCGCGCTCTCTCTCCTCCCCCCTGCCCCTTCAGGAACATCTCGAACCTCTAACCTTCCCAAACTCTTGACGCCCTCCGACACCTTTCTGAATTTCCGAAGGCATTCTCTTCCTCTTCCCTTTTCCCTCCCTCTTCTCTCCGCCCTCTTCCTTTTTCCTCCCTCCTCCTCCTCCTCCTCCTCCTCCTCCTCCTCCTTCCCCCACCCCTTCTTGCTCTCTGGAGCTTGGCTGGCAGCGGTGCACTGGAAATCCGACTCCTCCTCTTTGAACATGGCTTGACGATTGACGAGATAGAACTAACTGGGCCTCGAGATCATGGGACAAGGCTGATTCGATGTTTTCGCACGTAGTGTTGCCATTTGAGTTTTCACATACACGGCGAAGATGTATCGAGTTAGGGATGCAACACCACTTGTGAGTACATAGGGCACACATGAGCAGAGTGGGCAAAGCGATCAGGTGGAACACATTACATGGACATATTTCAAGTTTGAGGAGGTGGTTGCATCAATGGATCCGAGGAAATCATCGGGTGGCTCCAAGACATGTAAGCCCGTATCCAGCTGGGTTGGAGGGGGTGAGGAAAGCATTTGCATAAGCACAGCTGCCAGAAACTGTGGTCAAAGTAGCCACCTTTCGCTTTAACTAATACTGCACATAGTTTGTATAGTCTTAGTAGATATGAACAGTGGTATGCCACACCTCACAAATGCTGATTCAACTGTACGGACGAGGCAATTCGTGAGCACAGCGCCATTTTAATGGAGAGCGGAGAGATCGAGCCTGTAGGGGTTGACGGCGACATGTTGACTGGGCCCCGTACACAACATTTGTGAGGTCTTTGACGCTTGTCCCATGGCAGACACGTCACACGATTCAGGCTCGCATCTGGCGCGCCGCCTTCGCTTCTATAGTCTTCTCGGGCTGCGCTACAAGAGTGCCGTCTGGCTGCGCTACAGTCAACCCGCATGGCAAGAATGGGCAACCTTCCCAAGGATACTCTTGCAGCCTTGCCTCCTCGGTCCATCCTTGGCCACCGTCGTTGGCCGCGCCCCTCTCGGAAAGCTCCGGAAGGGCCTTCCAAGGCCCTTGCATCTTCATCGCGCATCCTCATGAAACGGGCCGACCGCATAGTCTTCTCTGGCTGCGCTGCCAGAGTGCTGCCTGGCTGCGCTGCGCTCCTCATTGTCGCTGGCCTGGCCAGTCCGCCTCATTTGGCTCCCTGGCTCCCCCTTGAGCGTGTCGCTCCCCTCCGTCCCTGCCCTCGCCCCGCCGCTCTCGTCCTCCCCCTCGGCCACTCGGCCCCCCCGAGACGTGCCAAGAGGCGCCCCAAGAGGGCCCCCCAGAAGCAGACATCGCCGCATTCCCTTGGGAGAACGCATGTTTTTAGGGTATTCGCCTCTTCGGGGTTCACACCGTCCAAGACGGCCAAAAAACGCCTTCAAGATCACGCCTAGACAGCCCAAGGTGCTCAAACCTCCTCTCGGGGTGGGAAACGCCCCTCTGCCGCCGCTGCCAATCTGGCGGGAATCGGGGGGGGGGAGGTCGGGGGCGGCCAAGAGGGGGGTGTTGACGAGGGGTTGGTGGAAATCGTGCCCCAGGCCATAGTCTCTCCTCGGATTTTATGGCCCTCTCGTCCTAATGCGATATTTCCCCCCAGCGACGATTTACGACCCCCCTCTCGGACGCCCCCCTCTTCTTGGACGCCCTCGAGGAGGGTCCTCTGAAAGCCAGGACCCGTATCTGACATATCGTACGCATAGAGATTTTCAGTTTCCAATCCATCGCTTGGAAGCCTGTCCCCTAAGCGATGTTACCTCAACCTTTCTACTTTACCTCTTCATCTAGACCTCACAGGTGGGGTCCGAGTAGATAGGGTCGGAGGATCGCGCCGCATCGTCGATGCATCGGCGATGCGGCTCGATGTGGGGCCAGATTTTCTCCACGCCGATGTCGCGGATTCGTCGCCGACGTCGCCCATGCATCGCCGATGCATCGCTGATACATCGACGATGCGTCAACGATGCATCGATTATGCAGCGCGATTCTCCGACCCCATGTACTCCGACCCCATCTAGGAGTTCTCTTTTTATACCTCCTTCCCCTCCCCCTCCCACCCCCTTCTACCCCATCCCTGTTTCTCCTCCCTCGCGGAGGGGCCTTAGTTCTTCGCAATGGGTAGATCTGTGATTGCTCCTGGTGCCACGAGCGGGTCTTCGGAGGCCAGAGTCGAGAAACAGATTTCGGGTGGGATTTCCTTCTCCCTCAGTCCCCCCTCCCTCCCCACTGGTTCCCTCCTCATCCTCTTCCCTTTGGCCGTTTCCGCCGTCTGAGGCAGCCCCTCCGTTCCCAACCTAAGGGAGGTTCCTGCTGCACTGCCGCTGGGCGCGGCGGGCCTGGCAGAGGTCACCGATAACCTCCAGACCTGGCCGACCCTCCTCTCCCATGACCCCTCCGGCCAAAACAAGGCATTCCTCAGGCAGTTTGTCGTTTCCTTTTCGCTGCATCCCTCCCCGCCTCCCCCCCTCCTCCTTCCCTCCGCCCTTCCCCTCCCAGGGCCCCGACTTTCGACTTCCGCCTCCACCTGTTGGCCTCCAGCCTGCACCAGCTGTGCACTCTCCGACGTCCAGCCTCCGGCCTCCCATTTTCCATTTTCCACCTCCACTTCTCGACCACGAGTCTCCACCATCTGAGCGCCCCGACCTCCGCTCTCCAGCATCCGACGCTCCACTTGCATCTTCACCTGCCGACCTCGGCACTCCGACCTGCAACCTCCGGCGTCCGACTTTCAGCTTCCACCTCCGGCTGTCGACCTCCGAACTGCACCGGCCCACCGCTCCAGCACCCAGCTTCTACCACCCGACTTTCCACACCGCCCGCACCTATCGGCCTCACGTTACCCAGGCCGACTCGTCTGACCCCCCCCCACCGCCGCCCTCGTAGGGCCGCTCCCGCCAGGCCGTCACAGCGCGCTTGTTCGCTCGCCCGCTCGCTCGACTGGGTGTAAGAGTGACCTTTCGCCGGAGTGACCTTTGATGCAGGCCCAATGGGGTCCCCCGATCACCAAAAGCGAAGCGGTAGCAGCGGCTTGCGCACCCAGGTTTGGCCACCCCGCGTCCCCTGTTAAACTGCGCAGCAAAAGTCGCTCTTGCCCAGGGTCACTCTTGCGTGTAGCTGACTCGCTCCCCCCTTGTCCCGAGGACCAGCTCCGTATCCTGTGGCTCTGCCGACCACCGCACCCGCAGCCCGACGAGGGCAACATTACCCTGGGCGCGCAGCCCCCGCCCTCGCCGCGTACTCCTTGATCGGAGGAGGATGGCGAAGGATGGATCGGGAGAGGGGCGCGGGGAGGATGGAGGGGCGCGGGGAGGATGGAGGGAGGAGGAGATGAGGCTGAGGATGAGGATGATGATGAGGAGGAGGAGGAGGAGGAATAGCAGAAGGACGACGATGATGCTGATGGTGATGATGCTGCTGCTGATGCTGCTGATGATTACGATGATGATGCTGCTGATGACGATGATGACGATGATTATGTTGATGCTTATGATGATGATGAGGATGAGGATGATGATGATGATGATGATGATGATGATGATGATGAATATGCTGATGCTGATGCTGATGATGATGGTGGTGATGATGATGCTGATGATTATGTTGCTGATGCTGATGATGCGGATGCTGATGATGATGGTGATGCTGATGATGGTGATGATGATGATGGTAATGATGAGGATGCTGATGATGTTGATGATGATGCTACGGCTGTTGCTGCTGCTGATGATGATGAGGAGTATGACGGTGATACTGATTATGCTGATGCTGATAATGAGAATGATGGTGATGCTGCTGGTGATGATGATACTGCTGATGATGCTGATAATCTGAGGACGATGATGACGATGATGATGATGATGGTGCTTATGATGATGATGATGACGATGATGATGATGATGATGATGATGATGATGATGATGCTGAGAATGAAGAAGAATAATACGAAGACAAATACTAATAAGAATACTAATAATACTCATAAGACGAAGAAGACGAATAATATCAATAATAATGATACTCAGAATACTAATGATACGACGCATAAGAATAAGAAGAGGACTAATAATAATAATGCTAATCATGATAATCATAATATTAATAAGAACACTAATAATTATAAGAAGATGGTGGTGGTGGTGGTGGTGATGATGATGATGATGATGATGATGATGGTGATGGTGGTGGTGGTGGTGGTGGTTGTTGTGTTATGAAATGGCGTGCGGCGCCGGCAAGCTTTTTCTCTCTCACGCGGTGAGGCGAGGCGTAGCTCTTAGGCCAAGGTCCCTAATAATTTTAGGGCCGAGATTGGCAGCGGGAGACAGGGTGAGAGCAGCAACAGAGAGAGAGGGACCGCGGCGGAAGCTCGGCGGAAGGGCGATCGCCATGCTATCGAATTGACCGAAACCATGCTCCTCCTGTTTGGTGCCTCGGGCAGCCTGGGCGACGAACACTGCAGTTTGGTCGCAACTTCATTATCTCGGATGGGCAAGAGTGCCGGACACGGCATTTCTCACATGAGAGGGGCAGACAAGGCCTGACACGGCTGGCACCAGGGAGCCTCGGGCTATTGTTGGGTGAGTTGCACAAAAAAACATATTATCAGCTCGGCGCGGCGGGCGCTTGGCAGGTTCTTAACGCTATGTGATAAGAGAAATCAAAAGATGCATGAGTGTGGCCGTCACCATACAACAGAATTGTGCACACTGAATATGAAGCTTCTTGCGAGCATGCAGATCTCTGTGTCAATCTGGAAAACCAAAAAAGGTAATGCGGACCTACGTGGAAGAGGGGTCGTCTTGCGACCGTCAAGAAACACGGCAAAACAGTGCAATGCGGACTTACGTCATTTGGGTCGTCTTGCGACCGTCAAGAAACACGGCAAAACAGTGCAATGCGGGTTTACGTAGTCTGGATCGTCTTGCGACCTGCCAAAGAAATATAAGAGACTCAGCAGCGGGGGAAATCATTCACTCAGCCTTTGCAGCCTTGCTGCCCTTCGTAGTCGGGTAGCTGCCTGTGAGCTGCCTCCAGCGATGGTTCAATTCACACCTCAGCGTATAGTGCTTCTGCGAGAAATCAGGCTCATCATCTCCATAGTTGCGCAGGAGCCAGGATGTGTGCTTCCGACAGGTCCTGCAGGTGACGTAGACGCCGTGGTGGTTGTGTCCGACTCGAAGGTTGTGCGCTGCCATCGCACAGGGATTCATCTCCAGTGGTGCGACCCTGGGCGTAGATCCGTTCCAGGAAGTCACGCTCGTACTCGAGGAGCTGGTGACAGACCACGCTCGGTGATGTTGGCGCTGACGATCCAATACCCGGTGGCGGTGTAGGCGGTGAGCTCGCAGTCTGTAGCCCCGCCCGTACAAGTGGCGGCGGTGGCGGCTTCAGCGCGCTGGCGAGGGCGCTGGCTGCCGACGAGCTCGATGCCTGGCCACTGCCATGACCGTCCACGGGTGGCATCCAGGTGTCACTATCTTGATCCTGCTCTTCTGGGATGGTCAGCTGTCTCGTTGAATGGCTGCGCCTGCCCAGACGTCGTCCGTCCCAACCCGGATGTTCACCGTCTTCGGCTTTAGGCTCCGATGCTGGCGGAGGCTCGCACAGCGAGAGCATGTGGTTCTGCCTCAGGATCGCCAACAGGCTTACGAAAACGCCACACCCGATGATAATGCCGAGGAAGAAGGCAAAGCAGGTCATGTAGCACGATCAATAAAACATGATATCGTTGGGCGCAGTGGGCGATGGCGTAGGCTGCCCCTTGACCCTGCCGAGGCAGGTAAACAAAACCGAGGCGAGCATGGCGGCGTGCGGCTGTCGGGTGCCGTAGGTATGTCTGCGGGCCCCGAAGAAAGAGAGCAACGCGGAGGCTTCCATCGTCTTCGTCAAGGCGTCTCTGACCATGGCCCAAGTAGGGATCCAGTTGAGCCGCCGGGCGCTGCTCGGATGTATGGCCTCCTTGATCATGGAGGCGGTGATGAGGAACCGCTTGTCCTTAGGCTGGCCTACATCAGACTGGATGTGCATCGCGGGACCCTTGCTGTCGCTGTAAATCTCCCCAGGTCGCTTATCTGCGAGCTCGTCGATCATCTTGAGCGGCTTCTTGGGGTTATAGGCCTCGGTGAGCAGCTGGCGGAACCAGGTGTTGGTTTCCGCTCCCTCGAGGGTCGCATAGCCCTCGGCAGCGAGGGTCGATTTCACCGTCCGGTTGACTGCCTGAGTGCCAAGACACGGGCACGCAGAGGTCGAACCGGCCTCCGATGACATCTCGGGCCCGATGCGTTAACCCCATCACCATGCTCCACTGGCTCTTGACCCCGTCTGTGTTGGCGAACGCGGCGTCGCTGAAACACACGGTGGTGCACGCCATCAGGTAGACGAGGTTCCGTTTGAGCACGATCGCGAAGTTCGAGGTCGAGTGCACGTGGGCGACGGTCTTAGCGTCGGCCACAGTGGAGGCGTTCGTGCGGCGAGCGGCGACGCTCAAAGGACAGGCGATGTCAACCCGGGTCTGGATTGCTAGCCAGAGCAGTTGCCCGAGCGTGTGTCGAGATCTTGACTCTTTCGAGGAGGAGGAGGAGGAGGAGGAGGAGGAGGAGGAGACGATCAGGGGACCCGAATTATCGTCCAGTATTCTCTGTCGGACATCTGCTCTGGGGCAGACGATCGCGGGTGGCGGATTTCTCGGGTCGGCGCTGGACCCCCCCTTGGCGGTGCCTCCAGAGCAGCCCTTAGCGCGTTCCGCGCGCCGGGTAGGGGGGTCAGCGCCGATCAGAGAAGTCCGCACAGACCTTTGTGGTCTCCATTCCTCCTCTCCTGAATCGTGATTCCTGGTGGTTGGACAAATCGTCGATCGTAGCCCTTCCCTCTCCTATTCCTCCTCCTCGTCTTCCTCCTCGTCTTCCTCCTCCTCCTCCTCCTCCTGCCTCCTTCCTCCCCCCTCCTCTTCGTGCCTCCTCCCTTTTACTCCTGCTTCCTCCTCTCTTCTCTTCCTGCCTCCTGCCTCCTTATCTGCCCCCACAGGTCCATGCCAGTAACCTGTTCTTCCAAAGGAGCGCGAGGCAGGCCGCCTGGGGATTTGTCCACTACCACCGCCTGGCTTTGCTCGAGGTCGCGTGCCTCAGAGGTGCCGACAGGCCAGAGCTGCAGATTCACCTTTCACCATTTCGTGAGGTTGGAAGCTACGCACCCCCATAATCCCGTGTAGAAGCTGTTGGCCCGTCTTGGCAGTGGTGAATTCCATAGGCTCGTCTCGTCTCGTCTCCTCCTCCTCCTCCTCCTCCTCCTCCTCCTCCTCCTCCGGGCCCACGGCATCGCCCCCGCCGCCCGCCGTCCGTTTCGGACGGCATCGCCCAGCCTCGTGCCTCGTGCCTCTGCCCGCTGGCGCGTGGGAAGGGCGTCGGTCTGCGCAGCCTGTGGCGGTGAGCGATCGTGGCTTTGCCACGGATCTCCTTTGGAGAGCGCGATCGCCATCATCATCATCACCACGATCATCAACATCATCTACATCTTCATCATCGCTCAGTTCCTCACTCACCCACCCACCCGCTCGCCGTCATCACCATCATCATCGACATCGCTCCCACACTCACTGGCACTCGCACACAACACACATCCACACACTCACGCACCCAGGCAGTCACGCACTCATGCGTTCACACTGAGGAATTCTAGGGCGGGAGCCTCGTCTGTGAGTGAACTGTGAGGAAGTCCCAGGCGGGGGCCTTCTACTTATGGGGCCCGCATTTCATGTTGGTAATCGGAGCGGGTCGTCCAAGTCCTGTGGCTGTTGCCGCTCTTCGGCCCCTCGCGCCTGGATTCTGAAGAAGCCTCCGGCGGGAGTCTCGTTTGTGAGTGACCTGCGGGAGCCCGCTCCCCGTGGAGCCAGCGTTCTCGCGTTCAGTCAGCCGCGATTGGTCCAACGCTATACCGAGCATTTTGCGATTAAACGTTTAATTTTTTGAATTGCGTTTTGTCGTCAAAAGCTTCGCCAGTAGAATGGCACCACTGAACTTTGGTAATCCGAGCGGGCCATCCAATTCTTGTAACTGTCGTCCCTCTTGGGCCCCTCGTGGGACTATATTGGGCAGTCTTGGGGCCATCTTGAGGCCTCGGGAGCCCATCGGAGGCGAAAAAGCGAGAGGCAGAGCACATATACAGGGAGGCTGGAGACATATGAGGCGGCCGGGCCCGGTTGTGTTTATGTTTTTTTCGCCCCCCGGTTCTTTTTTGGGGGGGGCGGCGAGGGAAATCTTGAAAAGGGGTACTGTAACCCGTTTGCGTTTCCAGCCGCTTGTGTTTTTTTTTTTTTAGGGCCGTGCGCGCCCCCCAAATGGCGCGGTGAGATCTTTGTGTTTCCGCCCGCTTGTGTTATTTCATTTCGGCCAGCACGTTTCGAGTGTCGTTTGCGGCTCCGCTGGTCGGTCCATTGATATCTGGCTTCTTAGCTCCCCCCCGCTTCCTGCGCCACTGCAAAGGTCTTTTTATTTGTTCGTGGTGGGCCAGCCTCTGTGTTTTGCTGGTCTGCCCGTTTTTTTTTTGTTTATTGCCCCCATTCCCCCTCCCAGGCCACCGCTGACATCTTTGTATTATTCGCTGCGGGCCAGCCTTTGTGTTTGTTGTTTTTGGCCCAAGCGATGCGCCCTAAAGTTACGTCAAAATATTGGTGCTTTTTGTTGGTCGGCCTGTCGGTTCCCTTTTTTGGGCTCGCCCCCCCCCTCCCAGGCCACCGCCGACATCTTTGTATTATTCGCTGTGGGGCAGCCTTTGTGTTTGTTGTTTTTGGCCCAAGCGATGCGCCCTAAAGCTGCGTCAAACTATTTGTGCTTTTTGTTGGTCGGCCTGTCGGTTCCCTTTTTGGGGCTCGCCCCCCCCTCCCAGGCCACCGCCGACATCTTTGTATTATTCGCTGCGGGCAAGCCTTTGTGTTTGTTGTTTTTGGCCCAAGCGATGCGCCTTAAAGCTACGTCAAAATATTTGTGTGTTTTGTTGGTCGGCCTATCGGTTCCCTGTTTTGGGCTCGCCCCCCCTCCCAACCCACCGCCGACATCTTTGTACTATTCCCAACCATCCTGTGTTGGGTCCTCGTTTTGAAAGACACCGCGCCCCGCGTCTCCTTCTTTCTTTCTCCACCTCCCCCTCCTCCCTCCTCCCATCACTTCCCCCCGCCCACCGCATGCCCATTTCGGCACACCCCTCACACGGTTCGTGGCCCCATAGGGAGCTCCACCCAGGGCCCCAGTGGCAAAGTTCGCATGCGGGGTCTCGCCCACCGCGCGTCAAAATTCGGCACACCCCTCACACGGTTCGTGGCCCCATAGGGAGCTCCACCCAGGGCCCCAGTGGCAAAGTTCGCATGCGAGGTCTCGCCCACCGCGCGTCCATTTCGGCACACCCCTCACACGGTTCGTGGCCCCATAGGGAGCTCCGCCCACGGCCCCAGTGGCAAAGTTCGCATGCGGGGTCTCGCCCACCGCGCGTCCATTTCGGCACACCCCTCACACTGTTCGTGGCCCATGGAGCTCCACCCAAGGCCCCAGTGGCACAGTTCGCATGCGGGGTCTCGCCCACGCGCGCCATTTCGGCCACACCCCTCACACGGTTCGTGGCCCATAGGGGGCTCCACCCAGGCCCCAGTGGCCAAGTTCGCATGCGGGGTCTCGCCCACCGCGCGTCCATTTCGGCACACCCCTCACACAGTTCGTGGTCCATTAGGGAGCTCCACCCAAGGCCCCAGTGGCACAGTTCGCATGCGTGGTCTCGCCCACCGCGCGTCCATTTAGGCACACCCCTCATACGGTTCGTGGCCCCACAGGGAGCTCCACCCAAGGCCCCAGTGGCACAGTTCGCATGCGGGGTCTCGCCCACCGCGCATCCATTTCGGCACACCCCTCACACGGTTCGTGGCCCCACAGGGAGCTCCACCCAAGGCCCCAGTGGCACAGTTCGCATGCGGGGTCTCGCCCACCGCGCGTCCACCGCGCGTCACATTTCGGCACACCCCTCACACGGTTCGTGGCCCCATAGGGAAGCTCCACCCAAGGCCTCAGTGGCACAATTCGCCTGCGGGGTTTTCGCCCACCGCGCGTCCATTTCGGCACACCCCTCACACGGTTCGTGGCCCCATAGGGAGCTCCACCCAAGGCCCCAGTGGCACGGTTCGCATGCGGGGTCTCGCCCACCGCGCGTCCATTTCAGCACACCACTCACACGGTTCGTGGCCCCATAGGGAGCTCCACCCAAGGCCCCAGTGGCACAGTTCGCATGCGGGGTCTCGCCCACCGCGCGTCCATTTCGGCACACCCCTCACACGGTTCGTGGCCCCATAGGGAGCTCCACCCACGGCCCCAGTGGCACAGTTCGCATGCGGGGTCTCGCCCACCGCGCGTCCATTCCGGCACACCCCTCACACGGTTCGTGGCCCCATAGGGAGCGTAAGACCCGGGTTTGCCAGGACTCGGGTTGCCATCGTTTTTTGACGACCGCGTCTCGGATTTTGACGAGGAGGAGGTTCGTTGGATGTCTGCAGCGGGAGCTCTCGTCAAATTTCAGCTCGCGTCATTTTTATGATGGCCCCGTCGGGCCAACCCGAGTCCCCCGTACCCGAGTCTTACGTCTCCCCGACAGGGTGTTCTGAGGATCGAGCATGAGGGAGGATCGAGGATCGCACAGGTTTGGCGCGTCTCTGGGGGTTTGTGCACTTCCGTGGCCCTCCTCCGTCCCTCTTTCCTCTTCCTCCTCCCTCCCCCTTTCTCTTCCCTCTCCTCCTCGTCCTCCTCCTCCTCCTCCTCCTCGTCCTCCCTCCTTCTCCTTCTTTTCCTCCTCCTCCTCCTCCTCCTCCTCCTCCGTCCTCTTCAGCGCTCGAGGTTGAAAACGTTTGGTCACATCCTCCTCCTCCTCCTCCTCCTCCTCCTCCTCCTCCTCCTCCTCCTCTGCCGCCTCCTCCTCCTCCTCCTCCTCCTCTTTCCCACCCCTCCTCCCTCCCTCCTCTCTCCCACCCCTCCTCCCAGCGTTCGTTTTGGCGTGTCCGTAAGCGTCCGTTTTCCTCGTGTCCTCAAGCGTCCGTTTTCCTCGTGTCCTTGAGCGCTCGTTTCCTCGTGTCCCTAAGCGTCCGTTTTTTTCGTGTCCTTAAGCGTCCGTTTTCTTCGTGTCCTTAAGCGTCCGTTTTCTTCGTGTCCTTAAGCGTCCGTTTTCTTCGTGTCTTTGAGAGCGTGAGAAATTTTACGGATTGCAAGCCTTGGGTCATAATGGATGCGATGAAGAGGGTGAGGAGGAGGAGGAGGAGGAGGAGGAGGAGGAGGAGGAGGAGGAGGAGGAGGAGGAGGAGGAGGAGGAGGAGGAGGAGGAGGAGGACGAGGAGGACGAGGAGGGAGGAGGAGGGGGAGAACCGAATGACTCCCCTGAGGACGAGGACGAGGAGGGAGGAGGGGGGGACACCGAGCGGCTCCCCTGAGGATGAGGAGGAGGAGGAGGAGGAGGAGGAGGAGGAGGAGGAGGAGGAGGAGGAGCCACGCCTTTCACACTCATTCACATATACAATATTGAATACACGCCTGCTCGTTCACGTTCATATATACAAAACATGGTACATG
>CAUYUJ010020260.1:65000-112500 GCA_963575745.1 Prorocentrum cordatum
CAGCTGGCACGCAGAAGCAGCTGTTGCAATTCGCGCGCGGCTGGCACGCAGAAATAGCGGTTGCGAGACACGCGCAGCTGGCATGCAGAAGTAGCGTGCCGGCAGAGTTGTTGGGGCACGCGCAGTTGGCACGCAGAAGCAGCAGTTGCGACGCAAGAACAGCTGGCATGCATACGTAGCTGTTGCGATATGCGCGCAGCTGGCGTGCAGAAGTAGCGATTGCGATGCACGCGCCGCAGGCGTGCAGAAATAGCCGCTGCGATGTACGAACAGCAGGCATACATAAGCATCAGTTGTGATGCACGCGCTGCTGGCATGCAGAAATAACTGTTGGGATGCGCGCGCGGCTTGCGTGCACAAATAACTGTTGCGATACACGCGCGGCCATAGGTAGGCCATTGGCATGTCATTGGCAGGCCATGTTCGGACCATGGGTGGGCAATGTGCACGGTCATAGGTCGGCCTGGGGTAGGCCGTGGCTGAGCCAAGCGCGTGTTCTGGATTGTCCATTGTGGCCGACATGGATTCGCCATGGGCAATGTATAGGCAAGGCGCAGGCAGTGCACGGTTGCGGCACACGTAGGTTTTTGGGAAGGCCATCTCTGCAGCCGCGCCCAATTTGTTCCCGCTTCTTCTCGCTGGCGTCTTCTGGGCCATGCCGCGCCTTGCTCGGCCTCGCGGGAACAAGAAACGGCCAGTCGCTGCGAAGGCATCCAGCGAAGTCGCGTTGCATGCGGCTCGTCTTTGGTAGGTCCCGCTAGGCTTCCCCTGGGCGCGCGCGGTTCTGCTGGGCACTTGTGGGCCCGTGCAGAGTCCTGCTGTGTCCTGGTCAGCCTTGCCTAACCATCCTGAACGCCTGGTCGGCGCACGTGCACGGCGTGGGGAGGGGGGGGGGGGGGGGGGCATGGGCGCGCCATTGGGCAGGCCAAGTATGGGGCCGACAAACATGCCGTGGGGATGCCATCAACTGCCCATTGGGCCGAAGAGCTGTGGGCCAGGTGTGGGCTGCGGGTAGATCACGTGTAAACGAGGGGTAGTGTTCGGGCTGTCTGGAGAAGCCCTCGGGCTGGCCATGATCAGGCCGTGTATATGCCAGAGGCAGACAATGCGCGGGCCATGGGTAGGTCGTGAGTAAAGCAATGAGTAAGTTCAGCGGATCCACTTTGGAGGCCTTCGGTGGCCCCTGAGGGCCATGCGCAGGCCGCGCGCGAGCTTTGAACACGCCATGGGCGGACCATGTGCGGCCCATGGGTAGGCCATGAGGAAGCGTCGCGGGCCACGCGCGGGCCGCGGGTCGGCCGCGGGCCTGGTGGGCCTGGAGTTTCCTTCGGGAAGAGTTCGGGGCGGGTGGGCTGAGGGTTGGGGGGGGGGGGGGGCTTCGCTGCGCGGCTGGAAGTTTGGGTCCAGGGCGGGCTTGCGAGGCAACGCGCGGCTTCTTGTGCTGGGGCAAGGGTGAGAGCTTGGATCTATGTGTGCGTGCCGGGGCGTAGCGCTGCAGTCCGCTGCCAGAGCCGATGGAGTGCGCCACGGGACTCGCGCGTCTGCGGCGCGGCCCCCCTCCCCTGTTCTCTGGCCTCGATGTCCAGGCGCTGGCCCCAGCAATTGCGCGCTCGTTGATGATGGTGGTGCGACGGCAACCGCCCTTGCATGTTCTTGATGATTGGGTGTTTTTGCTGGCGGAAGGGCTCATTTTCTTGCAGGATGTTCTTGTGTCCTAGGTCCGGCCGTATTTTGGGCGAGCGATCCATCGATTCCAGTTGTTTCGCTCGCCCCCGCCCCTCCCGGGCCACCGCCAACGCTTTTTGTATATTCGCTGCGGGCCTGCTTTTGTGTCTGTCATTTGCGGCGTTGGCGGGGCGCCCCGTCGCCGCTCTAAAATCATTGCGTTTATTTTAGGTGGCCGATCCATTGATTCCAATTTGTTTGGCTCGCCCCCGCCCTCCCCAGGCCGCCGCCAACGCTTCTTGTTTATTCGCTGCGGGCCTGCTTCTGTGTTTGTCATTCGCGGCTTTGGCGGGGCGGCCCGTCGCCGCGCTGAAATATTTGCGTTTGTTTTGGGTGGCCGATCCATTGATCCCAGTTGTTCGGCTCGCCCCCGCCCCCCCCCCCAGGCCGCCGCCAACGCATTTTGCTGATTCGCTGCGGGCCTGCTTCTGCGTTTGTCATTTACGGCCTCGGCGGGGCGCCCCGTCGCCGCGCTAAAATCTTTGCGTTTATTTTGGGTGGCCAATCCATTGATTCCAGTTGTTTGGCGGCTCGCCCCCGCCCCCCCCCCGGGCCACCGCCGACGCTTTTTGTTTATTCGCTGCGGGCCTGCTTCTGTGTTTGTCATTTGCGGCTTTGGCGGGGCGGCCCGTCGCCGCGCTGAAACCTTTGCGTTTATTTTGGGTCCGACCGGGGGCTGCTTGCCACCTCCGTCGGCGTGGCGTTCGGTTCGGGCCGGCTCGGGGCCTTGCAATGGCATGGCGGGCGCGCTGTTTTATTTTCTTCGGGGCTTCGGCCCGCTTCTGTTTTTATTTCGCGCGGGCGCAGGCTGATGCCATTTTACCTAGTCTAACCTCTCTGTCGGTTATGATTCCAGCCTCTTGCGTTGCCAGCCTCCCTGTAATTTCCATAGGTTTTTGACGGGTGTTGGCCTCTTGGGGGGGTCCTCGGAGGGCTCGGAGGGCACTTGGCGCCGTCTTGGGGCCGCGTTGAGGCCTCTTGGATGCGTTTCGGAGGCTACCTTGAGTCATCTACCGCTATCTTGGGCCATCTTGGAGGCCATCTCGCACTCTCTGAAGCCCTTTTGGAGCCGTCCTGGGCCGAACGGCGCCCTCTTGACACCTCGCGGGGGAGCCCGTCCAGGCGCAGGGAAGGGGGGGGGAGGTAAACCCCCCGAACATGGAAAGGAAAGAGGTTGGAAAAGGAAGCGCTCTAGACCACCTGCGCCCAGAGGGCTGGTGGGATTGAACTCAGGATGGCGTTCTGGCCCGATTTCAGCCGTCGCAGGTCCAGAAGTTGTGGCAAGGGCATCGGGTTCTCACCATTTCAGCTGGCCTAGGTCTCGAACGTGTGGCAGGGCCACCGGCTTTGCACCATTCCGGCTGCCATGAGTGGGGTCGCTCGGTCCGTCATGTTGTTCGCGCGCATTCATGCCGCCATGTCGACATCACGGGCGTCACCCCCATCAGTCCGTTCATTTCCGTAATCGTATCGACAATATGATGAGGTCGTCTTCGCAAGCCGATGTTTCAGGCGTCCATCCGCCTCCGCGTTAGCTGCTTGGTGCAATGTCTAATGGCCGCCAGCCCATCCCGCCACCGTGCCTGGGTTGAGGGTCATCGTCCTTGATCACAAGTTCATTGGGATACCGCGGGGGAGGCTCCCATGGGCCTCTTGGTGGCTGTTTCGGCGCCTCTTGAGCTGTTTTGAAGCATCTGGGCGCTAGGGGCATCATAAAGGGGCACTTCAGGGCGGGCGAGTCGGAGTTTCCGTTCGCATGCCCGTGTTGTGCCTTTGGGCCTTCTTGGGCCATCCTGGGCGCCCCTGGGGCCGTCTCTGAGCCATCCTGGGCTGTCCTGGGGCGGTCCAGGGCTGCCCCGGGGCGGTCTTGGGGGCATCTCGGGCTGCTTGTCGCCCGGTAAATCCGACGGGCGAGGGCCCCCCAATTTTGCACATCCCACGCGCAGACGATGATTTTGGCCTCTCGGGGCGTTCTGGTCAAGGCATTCGAAGGCCTCTCAGGGCGCCTTGGGCATCGCAGCCAGTCTGGGGCACTCTTGGACCCCCATTGGGCGCGGCAAACTGCGCGGTGCCACGTGCGTGGTGCAATTCGCCGCGTCGAACTTGAAACTTTCTTTTCAATTGTTCGCGCAATCGCCCCGCCCGCCCGCCCGCGTCATGGGTGGCAAGAAATACGCGGCGGCGAGTGCCATGATTGCTGGGCGCTGACGGCGCTTCGCTGCGGCCGCGCTAGCGCGCGCAGGGGCGCGCGTGGAGCGGCGGGCTAGTTTGGCGCGACCGACGCGGTCGCGGTGGCGTTGGCCGCGGGCGCTTCTCCTCTGCGCGTCTCGCAGGCCGCGCTGACGCGCGGGTTCTCCAGCGCGAGTCGGTGGCTCGGGCGGGCGCGGTATCATGGTGACGTCGACAACGGCAGACAATATGATGGTAAGCACGATGCTTGTGGCGACGAGGACAATGACGACGGCCAGGTCAATGGCGGCGCCGATGCTGGTCACGTCGATGACGATGATGGTATTCTCGCGTCTCATCGACGTTGTGATTTGACATGCGCGCGCGGCCGACGCGCGCGAGTTGCCCGCAGGGTATCACATGGCGGGGATCGTTCTGGCCCCGCCGCGGGCGCGAGGGCTTTCGTATGATTATGACGCGCGCGCGCGAGGTGCCCATCTGGTTGCATGGGCGGAAAAATGTCGCCAACTTGTCGTCACCTGGAGATTGCGCGCGGGCGGGGGCGGGTTTTTGTCGAGCGCTCCAATACTGGAGCAATTTCGTATGTTTTCGAACACTCGGTGTTGCAACACTTGCGAAGGTTTTCACGTGCAAACCGTTTCATTTCCCCGGGGGGGTTCGCGACAGCGCGCGCGCGGAGTGCGCTTGAATGATTTCGACATGCTCGCGCGAGGGGCACGTTTGGTAGAGTTCGATGATCGTGTTGACAAGCCATTGGCTTCTGTCATAATCCATTGGTGCGCGGGCGTAGTTTGTTTTTATGTGTGCGCTCGGTGATTCGAGGTCCCTGTTGCGAGCCCATTGTTGTTTTCTGGCGTTTTCGGCCCACCGTGTTTTGCAAGTCTTGCGACATTCTAGCTTTGGAGAGATTCTGGCGTGCGCGCGCGACGACGCGCGCGTGCTCATGGAGGAGGTGGAGGAGGAGGAGGAGGAGGAGGAGGAGGAGGAGGAGGAGGAGGAGGAGGGAAGAGGAGGAGGAGGAGGAGGAGGAGGGGGAGGAGGAGGAGGGGAGGGGGAAAGGGAAGGAGGGATAAACTGAAAGGGGAAGAGGAGAATGCCATAATGCCTCTTGGGAATTCGCGGGGCGCCCTGGGAGTTTTCTGGCATGCGCCTGAGGGCCTCTCGGATATATCTTCCGGGTTGGAACATTGCCAACACAAGTAGGTGTTAACCTCACAATATCTCAAACACCAGATGAACATCAATATTTGTGTCGTCCCCCAGGTCCGCCCGGGCGCCTTTTTTTCGACCGCCTTTGTCCGTTGGAACCCTGATTGTTGGTGTCGTCTACGTTGTGTAATTCATGTGGCGCGATCAGTGCGATGCGCTGTGGTTCAGTCGATGTGGTGCTATCTACGCAGTGCCGCTCATGTTGGGCACCCTATGCGGTGCACTGATTTCCCCCATGCGTTGACGCATCCCATGCCCACCCACCCGCCCGCAATTCGGATCGCAAAACCTATGCGATGGCGATTGCGATTGCGGTGCATTTTTGCGGCCGCGCCGATCCAAGCACGCGCGCGCCGCGGCCAGCTAGTTCGGCGCCGCTGACGCGGCCGCGGTGGCGCTGACCGCTTGGCGCCCCCTAGCGGGCACTTCGGCGCGTGTCGGCGTCTTGGGCGGGCGCGGTATCATGGCAACGCTGACTGCGGTAGACGCGATGCTGATAGTGGCGATGCTGGTGACGATGCTCGCACCGATGAAGGCGCGGCCAGCGCGGGCGCCGACGTTGACGCGCCTGCGGCGACGACGGCGTCCTCGCGTCGTCGATGAAAGTTTTGGAAAGAGTTCGACCGCGCGCGCGCGGCCGACGCGCGAGAGTGGCCCGCGTGGTTGTATTTGACGCGGATCGTGCCGGCCCCACCGCGCGCGCAAGGGCATGCGAATTAAGTCGGCATGCGGCGCTAAAAGCCCCTTTGGCACATGGTCATACAGTTGTTGAAGAAACAACAGGAGAACGCGTAAACCCTTGTTTGGAACACTGACGTTTCGAAACTTGTACTTTTGAGCGTGTTTTGGACATTCGGTTTTGAAATTGCCGGACACCGAAGGTTTATGAAGGATTTCGGCATGCGCCCGCGACGACGCGCGCGTGCACTTCGTTTTTTGTTGTTGGCAAAGGGTTCTCGCGACGGCACGCGCGCAAATGCGTTCGAACGATTTCGACATGCGCGCGCGCGAAGCCATTCGTTCGTGCGAAACCATGTGTTTTATGATTTTTGGACACCCGACTTTGAAATTGTTCCGACGCCGAAGGTTTTTTGGAGGATTTCGGCATGCGTGCGCGACGACGCGCGCGCGTGCACTTTTTTTTGGGGGGGCAAAAGGTTTTGGAAAACTAATGATTTTTGATAAACTGGTGCGCGCGTAGTTTTGTTGTTGCAGAAGGTGGCGGGGGGGTCGATGCCGGCTCGGCTGGGATGGTGTGACTGAGTATTTCGGATGGGCGATGGGGCAGAATTTTATGTTATTTGCACTACGAGAGAGGTGGATCGATGAAGCCGCGGGGTGGTGGTGGTGGATCTTATTTGTCTTGCATGCAGGAGAATAAATGTTAAATCGCTTGGAGTTGCCAGCTCCAGTGCTCGCGCAATCATCCCACCCGCCCGCCCGCAAATTGGTTTCCACAACCCATGCGGCGGCGGATTGTGATGTGTGTTTGGTGCTGGCTGGTGCATCTTTGTGGCCGCGCTAGCGCGCGCATGCTCGCGCCCGCAACGGCCATCTAATTTGGCGCGGTTGGCGCGCCCGCGGAGGCTGTCCGCTGTGCGGTTTCGAACATCTCTCGAAGGCAGCGTCGGCGCGCGGGTACTTCGGCGCGAGTCGGTGACCTGGGCGGGTGCGGTATCATGGCGACGCCGACAACAGGGAACACGACGATTGTAATGACGATGCTTGTGGCAATCATGACGATGACGACGGCAGGGCCGATGACGGCGCCGATGCGGATCACGCCGATGGCGGCGATGGTGTCTTCGCGTCTTCGATGAAGATTTTGGAAAGATTTCGTCACGCGCCAACCCCAGCGCGCGCGTAAGGGCGCTGGGATGATTTTGACACTCGCGCGCGAGAGGTCCGTTCGGTCGAATGTGCTGCAAATGAATGCGCAAAAGGAGTGCGCGCGTTGATTTCTTGTCGACAACCGATGTTGCTTTGCCTTCGGGGCGGCCGCTTGCATTCCGGGCGTCTGGTTTGCCCTCCCGACGAAACCCGGTTTTTGTTGTTCAAAGATTATGACATGCGCGCCCGTCGACGCGTGCGTGCGCATTTTCTCATTACAGACATATGTTGCCGCATTGGGTTTTAAGACATGGGTGATTTTAGATAAGCGCGCATGGGCGCATAATTTTTCCCCGGGGGGATGGTGAGGGGGGTCGAAAATCGGGAGCGGAAAAGAGGGGGGTGATGACTAGGGGGGGTGGATTTCATGGTGCGGGCCATGATTTTTCCTCAGATTTCATGGCGCCTCTTCTTATTTCATTACGTCCCTGGCCCCCCCGCTGGGCCGCGCACATGCCGCCGGTCATGATTTGCACCCCCCCCCTCTTGGACACCCCCCTCTTGGCCGCTCCCGAGAAAACGGGTTGGTTGGGATGATTTGATTTTGTTTTTGGGATGCACGATGGGTCAATATCGTACGCCAATTGCAAGGAGCATGGTGGGCGGATGCTCCGAAAAAAAGGGTGGTGGTCGGTGCTAGTTTTTGTTCCCAGCCATCGTATGTTGGGTCGTCGTTTTCAAGTGACCACTCCCCGCGTCTCCTCTCCTCCTTTATCTTTCCTCCTCGTCCTGTGCCTTCTGACTTCCGCATGCTTATTTCGGCACACCCCTCGTGCGGTTCGTGGCTCTAAAGGGAACCCCACCGAAGGCCCAAATGGCTGCGTTCGTATGGCACCACCGTGCCCACTCCGGTACACCGTCATTCGTTTCGTGGCCGCATAGGAGCCCCAACGAAACCCCAAGCGTCTGCGTTCGCATGGTGCCACCGTTCCCATTTCGGCACGCCCGTTTGCGTGGCAGCACCGCACCCATGTCGGCACGCCCATCACACGTTTCGCGGCCCCATGGGGAACCCCATTGAAGGCCCAAGTGGTTGCGTTCGCATGGCACCACCATGCTCATTTCGGTACACCCTCATTCGTTTCGTGGCCGCATAGGAACCCCAACGAAGGTCCAAGCGGCTGCGTTCGCATGGTGCCGCCGCACCCATTTCGGCACGCCCGTTTGCATGGCAACACGGCACCCATGTCGGCACGCCCTCACACGTTCCGCGACCCCATAAAGAGCCCCATTGAAGGCCCAAGTGGTTGCGTTCGCATGGCACCACCGCACTGATTTCGGCACGCCCCTCGCACGTTTCGTGGCTCCATGGGGTGCTCCACCGAAGGCCCAAATGGTTGCGTTCGCATGGCACCACCGCGCCCATGTCGGCACGCCTTTCACACGTTTCGTGGCCCCATAGGGAGCCCCACCGATGACCCAGGGGGTTGCGTTCGCATGGCAGCACCGCACCCATTACGACACACTTTCGCAGATTTCGTGGCTCCATAGGGGGCTCAGCCGACGGCCCAAGCGGTATCGTTCGCATGGCAGCACCGCACGCATTTCGGCACGCCCCTCACACGTTTCGTGGCCGCCCCACCGAATGCCCAAGTGGTTGCGTTCGCGTGACACCACCGCACCCATTTCGGCACACCCCTCGCACGTTTCGTGGCCCCATACGGAGCCCACCGCACCCATTTCGGCACACCCCTCGCACGTTTCGTGGCCCCATACGGAGCCCCACCGAAGGCCCACAAGTGGTTGCGTTCGCATGGCACCACCGCGCCCATGTCGGCACCCCGTCGCACATGTCGTGGCCCCATACGGAGCTCCATTGAAGGCGCAAGTTGCCATGTTCGCATGCCACCACCACTCCCATGTTGGCACAACTTTCGCACGTTTCGTGCCCCATCAGGCGCCCCACCGAAGACGATGCCAACACTATCGTTACTCACAACTGCATCTGGTTGGGTCCTTCGCCAGGGTAATTTCGGAATTACCCTGGCGACGTACCCAACCCCTGCGCAAGGCGGGGCACGAGTAGGTGATGACGTGACATGGGCGCATAACATTCTGCGAGCGACATTCGCGAGGCTCGCAGCCCCCCAGGGATGGCGAAGTCCAGCTCGCATCTGCGTGGTACCTCACTCCGCTGGGCCCGCCAGCAGCCTTCGAAAGTGGCGACAGCTTCGCAGATCGCAGCCCCCCACGGACGGCGAGGTCCCGCTCAGATCTGCACCGTGCCTCACTCCGCTGGACCCACCAACAGCCTTCGAAAGTGGCGACAGTTTCGCAGATCGCAGCCCCCCTAAGGGCGGCGAGGTCTCGCTCAGATCCGCGCGGTGCCTCGCTCCGCTTGGCCCGCCAGCAGCCCTCGAAAGTGGCGACAGGGGCAGCGAGGTCTCGCTCAGATCTGCGCGCCTCGCTCCGCTGGACCCGCCAGCAGCCCTCGGAAGTGGCGACGGTTTCGCAGATCGCAGCACCCCCAGGGACGGGGTGGTCTCGCTCAGATCCGCGCGGTGCTTTACTCCGCTGGACCCACCAGCAGCCTCCGAAAGTGGCGACGGTTTCGCAGATCGCAGCCCCGCAGGGACGGCGAGGTCCCGCTTGGGTCTGCGCGGTGCCTCACTCCGTTGGACCCACCAGCAGCCCTCGAAAGTGGCGACAGTTTCGCAGATCGCAGCCCCACAGGGACGGCGAGGTCCCGCTTAGGTCTGCGCGGTGCCTCACTCCGCTGGACCCACCAGCAGCCTTCGGAAGTGGCGACAGCTTCGCAGAGCGCAGCACCCCCACGGACGGCGAGGTCTCGCTTGTATCTGCGCGGTGCCTCACTCCGCTTGGCCCACCAGCAGCCCTCGAAAGTGGCGACAGTTCGCAGATCGCAGCGCCCACCCCGGGGACGGCGAGGTCGCTCTCCGATTCCCGCGGTGCCTCACTCCGCTGGACCCACCAGCAGCCCTCCGAAGTGGCGACAATTTCGCTGGTCGCAGCCCCCCCCCCCTGCAGGGACGGCGAAGTCCCGCTCGGATCTGAGCGGTGCCGCCCTCCGCTGGACCCACCAGCAGCCCTCGAAAGTGGCGACAGTGTCGCAGATCGCAGCCCCCCAGGGACGGGGAGGTCTCGCTCAGATCCGCGCGGTGCTTCACTCCGCTGGACCCGCCAGCAGCCCTTGGAAGTGGCGACGGTTTCGCAGATCGCAGCCCCGCAGGGACGGCGAGGTCCCGCTTAGGTCTGCGCGGTGCCTCACTCCGCTGGACCCACCAGCAGCCTTCGGAAGTGGCGACGGTTTCGCAGATCGCAGCCCCCAGGGACGGCGAGGTCTCGCTCAGAGCTGCGCGGTGCTTCACTCCGTTGGACCCACCATCAGCCCTCGAAAGTGGCGACGGTTTCGCAGATCGCAGTTCCCCCCAGGGATGGTGAGGTCCCGCTCAGATCTGCGCGGTGCCTCACTCCGCTGGACCCACCAGCAGCCCGCGACAGTGGCGACGCTGTCGCAGATCGCAGCCCCCAAGGACGGTGCGGTCTCGCTCAGATCCGCGCGGTGCCTCACTCCGTTGGACCCACCAGCAGCCCTCGGAAGTGGCGACGGTTTCGCAGATCGCAACCCCCCAGGGACGGGGAGGTCTCGCTCAGATCCGCGCGGTGCTTCATTCCGCTGGACCCACCAGCAGCCCGCGAAAGTGGTAACAATTTCGCAGATAGAACCCCCAAGGACGGTGCGGTCTCGCTCAGATCCGCGCGGTGCCTCACTCCGTTGGACCCACCAGCATCCCTCGAAAGTGGCGACGGTTTCGCAGATTGCAGCCCCCAGGGACGGGAAGGTCTCGCTCAGATCCGCGCGGTGCTTCACTCCGCTGGACTCATAAGCAGCCCTCGAGAGTGGCGACAGTTGTGTAGATCGCAGCCCCCCAGGGCCGGGGAGGTCTCGCTCAGATCCGTGTGGTGCTTCTCTCCGCTGGGCCCACCAGCAGCCAGCGAAAGTGGCAACAATTTCGCAGATAGGACCCCCAAGGACGGTGCGGTCTCGCTCAGATCCGCGCGGATCCTCACTCCGACGGACCCACCAGCAGCCTTCGAATGTGGCGACAGTTTCGCAAATCGCTGCCCCCCAGGCAAAGGCAAAAGGTGACAAGGAGGGGGGGAGCGGGAGGCGGAAGGTGGGAGGGGGGGCGGGAGGACGCGACCGCAGTGCTCTATTCAGAACGAATGCCCAATCAAGAAGGGTTGGGAAAACAAATCTATGTTGTGCCATCTACAACCCCCTGGATTAAAAAGTGGAGACCGCAGGGGCCGAGGTAGACGTGGTTTGCCTCCCGTTAGGCAGCGGGGCCCCGGGACAATGTTGGATTTGTTGCCAATTCCGGAGTTTCCGGTGCCTCCATCATCCCTTTTAATATTATAAAGGCCAAATGGGGCTCCGACCGGAAAGTGGGATTCTGCCTAGGACTTCCTCAAAAAAAGTTTCCGGTCGCCTTCCAGGGCGACCGGAAATTCTGCCATGCCACCGGAAAGTGGCGATTCCGCGTGGGACTTCCTCAAAAAAATATTCCGGTCCCTTTTGAGGCCGCCAGACAGTGGCGATTTCGCGTGGGACTTCCTCACACATTACTTTTTGTCGCATCTCATGCCACCAGAAAACGACGATTTCGCTTGAGACTTCCTGACATTCGAGTTTCTGGTCTCATGTACGCTCACACAGACGCCGCGGACCTATTCCTCTTCCCACTCTCTCCTCTTATCATCACAGTATTGGATTGTTCCGTGTCGCATGCTCTCCGTGCAAGTCAGATTCCAGTTGCCACAGCCTCGCGCGCGCGGTCCTATCTGCGCCTGGGCGGATGTCCGCAGGGATGGCCGTTGCATCGTTCGGTTCACAGGTTTGTCTTGGAGTCATCTTGAGGCCATCTTGAGGTCGCGTCGGGTCGCAGGCCCCCCTGTGGGAGGTTCGATCCCAGGGTCATTTTGGGGCGACGCGGTTGACCCAGGATGTACGGTCCAGAATCGACGATCCAGGATCGATGATCGAGGATACACGATCGATGACCCAGGACCGACTGTGGAAGAGCGAACCCATATCGATCGGAAACGAGGCTTTGGGTTCCACGGCCGATCAAAGTTCGACAACCACCTAGCGATTGAGGGTCGGAGATCGAGGGTCGAGGATCCAGGGCCGTTCGGACATCGAGGAGCCAGGATCGAGCGGCCACGATCCGTCGAAGTTCGACGCTGGATGGCCGATCGAAGAGCGACGATCGAGAACCGATGTTCCAGGCTTGATCGAAACTCCAGGCTCCAGAATGCCTGGCCGATCGAACATCCATGATCGAGGTTCGATCGAGGCTCGAGGATCGAGGATCGAGGGCCCCAGATACTTCGAGGGTCGAGGATAGAGGTCCGTTCGAACAGCGACCATCGATTTCCCAGGATCCAGTCCCGATCGAAAGTCGCGGCTCGAAAGCCGAACTACGGACGAATACCAGGATGCGGCTCTTTCGGTGTAGCTCCGATCTCAACTTTTTAATCCAGGGGGTGGTAGGGCTGCGACAAGTCCGCGACGATGCGGTGACGGCGACACCGGGCGGCGACGACGGGCCGGCGCCAGACAAGCCCAGACGACGAGCGGCGACGAGGCGGTGACGCGGTGGCGACGGCGACCACGGTGCCGCCAGACCGACACATGGCCAATTTTTCATGACAAGCAACGAAGAACACCCTACATGCGAACTTTGATCCCGGTTATAGGAAATGCATGTGTATGCATGTATGTGTGCATATATATATATATATATGTACATATATATATGTGTATAGATATGTGTATGACTACGCATGTATTATTCATTGGATGATGCCTGGACACACATCCGTGCATATATATACATATATGTTCACATTGTGTACATGCCATTGTACATGTACGTGTGATGTCTATGTCTATGTCAATGTATATGCACATGTAACAATATGAGAGTATATGTATCCGGATATGTGTATGTATGTGTGTATGGTTTGATGTGCATGTTGGGGCATATGTGTAGTCACATGTGAGTGCATGTCATTGTATTTGTTTTTGTATATGTAGATGTATATGTATGCGTATTCGCACGATTATGTGCATATGTCTGTGTTGCTGAACGTCGATGCGTAGGGGTGCCTGCACATATGTACATATATTATGCATGTATGTTTATGCTTACGTATATGGATATGTTGATGTACATGTACATGTTTATGCTTATTTCTATGCACATGCAGTTGTACATATATATATATAGGTATATATTATAGGTATATATGAGTCTATACATTCAGGAATTTGGATAGGTTTATGTTTATGCATATTCATATGCAGCTGTATATTTGATTGTTTACGAATCTGTGTAGGTTAATGTTTGTGTTAACGAACTTGTATGTACTTTCGTGCGTGCACGTGTATGCACTTGCATATGGACATGTACGTGTATGCGGAGGCATGTACATGTATACGTGTGTGTACATGTTCATGCCGATGTAAATGTGGATGCACATCTGTATGCAGATGTATATGTACATGTATATACACATATGTATACGTTTATGTATGTGTACAGGTATACATGTACGCATATGTATAGGTATATGCATGTCCACATGTACGTGTGAATTGGCACGACTATGCACATGTAAAAGTTCAGTTTCATGTATACGTCTATGTATATATATGCATATGTGTGTGTCTAGTTGTATGTATATGCGCATATGCATGCGCACTCGCATGCATGTATATATGTGTGTAGCTGTAGATGCGAAGCGTGTATGTATGTATGTATGTATGTATGCATGCATGCATGTATGTATGCATGTATGCATGCATGTATGTATGTATGTATGTATGTATGTGTGTGTATATATGTACATGTATATATATATATATACATATATATATGTGCACATGCACATACAAACATGAACATGTATGTATCTACATATGACTGCATTGGCGCTTCGCGCCATCACCTTATTCCTTGTAGTTTCGAATGCAGGCGGCGTGCGTGCGCGTGGACATTGGGCGGGCCACCGCCAAGTCAGCATGGGTGAGGAGTTCCTGCGCGGAAGGAGCTTGACAACACCAGCTGCGGCCATCTCAGGGCGTTTCGGGGCCCAGAGGCGCGAATATGTCTCCAGCAAGTGGTTGGGCTAGCATGAAGCAGGGCATCCTCCTCCTCTTTCTCCTCCTCCCCCTTTTCCTCCTCTTTTCTCCTCCTCATCCTCATCATCTTTCTCCTCTATCCCCCTCCTCCTCTAATTCCTCCTTCTCCTCCTCCTCCTTCTCCTCCTTCTGCTCCTTCTCCTCTACCTCCTCCTCCTCCTCCTCCTCCTCCTCCTCCTCCTCCTCCCCTTGCTCCGCCTCCTACAGAAATGCTATTTTTCGGCACGCGCGATGTGGGGCTGCCAGCTTCGAGCCCCAAGGCTTGCCCAAGAAGGCCCCAATAATTGAAATTCAACGAGAACCCATTGGGAGATTCATGTTTTTGGCTTTCTCGTCTTTTCGCTTACGATCGGCTCTTGAGTTGTCGAGGTAGCCCCAGGACGGCTCCAAATGAGTCCCCAGACGAGCCCCAAAGAGGCCCAAGGCAAGCTCGACAGGGCCCAGAGAGTGGGAAATCGGAGAAAACCCATTGGAGAAGCAATGTGTTCGGCCGTATGGCTTTCGGTTGGCTCGAGAGGCGTCAAGATGACCCCAGGATGGCCCCAGAGAGGCGTAAGCCGAGGCCCACAGAGGCCCTACGCTGGCCGAAGAGGGCCCGCAAAATTGAACATCCGTGATAATCCATTGGAGTATCGCTGTTTTTGGTCTCCTCGCCTTGTCGCTTCCGATTGGCTCTTGATGCATCAAGATAGGCCCAGGACGGCGCCAAATGAGTCCCCAGACGAGCCCCAAAGAGGGCACAGACTGGCCCTAGAGGGCCCGGAGGTTCGAAACTCAATTAACAAAACCATTGTAAAAACAATATGTTCGTTCTTCTCGCCTTTTCGCTTCCGGTCGGCTCGGGAGGCGTCAAGATAGCCCCAGGATGGCTCCAGAGAGGCGCAAGCCGAGGCCCGCCGAGGCCCAAGGCTGGCCGAAGAAGGCCCAAATAATTGAAATTCAATGATAACTCATCGGGAAATCAATGTTCTTGGCCTTCTCGCCTCTTCGCTTACGATCGGCTCTTGAGGCGTCAAGATAGCCTCAGGACGGCGTCAACAGACGAGCCCCAAAGAGTACCAAGGCTGGCAGAAGAATGCCCAGAGAAGTGCAAATCAATATAGCTCATTGGGAAATCAATGTTTTGGTCTTCTCGCTATTTCGCTTCCTGTCGGCTCGGGAGGCGTCCAGATAGCCCCAGGATGGCCCCAGAGAGGTGTAAGCCGAGGCCCGCCGAGGCCCAAAGCTCGCCGAAGAAGGCCAAACCAATCGCAATTCAATGATAACCCATCGGGAATACAATGTTCTTGGCCTTCTCGCCTCTTCGCTTACGATCGGCTCTTGAGGCGTCAAGATAGCCCCAGGACGGCTTCAACAGACGAGCCCCAAAAAGGCCCAAGGCTGGCTGAAGAATGTCCAGATACTTTCAAATCGATAGATACCATTGGCAAATGAATGTTTTTGGACTTCTCGCTTTTTCGCTTACGATCGGCTCTTGAGGCGTCGAGATAGCCCCAGGACGGCTCCAAATGAGTCCCCAGACGAGCCCCAAAGAGGCCTAATGCTGGCCCAAAAGGGCCCGGAGAGTCGAACATCAAAGAAAACCCAAGGAGCAAGACAGGTCCGAGGATTCGAAACTCATTATTTGGGGGGCGCTCTTTCTGGGGTCCCTGGCCTTCTACAAATAAATGAATAGGAATCTGTCTATGTCTATGTCTATGCATATGTATATGTATGTGTATGCGTATGCGTATGTGTATATGTATGTATGTATGTATACATATATATATATATATATATATCTATATACACACACACTACTCATCCCACGGGGGCGCGGGCCACGAACTCCGGCCCGCGGGTCTCTCCGCGCCGTGGGGGGGCCACCATCTTCCTAACGTCTTCGGACGGCTCGGCCCAAGACCGCCCTCTTGGACTGATTGGCGCACTGATTGGCCCAAGACCGCCCTCTTGGACTTTTCCTGGGGCCTCTTGAGCGTGTCTTGGGGGGGCGCTTGGGCCGTCTTGTGCTGTCAGAAGCCGCCAGCACAGGGCGAGTATGCGAACATCTTTCACCACCTGTGGGCAATCAGCGATTCTTGCCTCTCCACGTCGTCTCGGGAGTCGTGTTGCTCTCTGGGTGCCTCTTTGGGGGCCCTCTCAGGGGGCCTCTTGGGGACCATCATGGAGTTCTTGAGGGCCATATTTTTTTGGGGGGGCTCCCAAGACCCCGTCGACTTGGGGCGGTCGTTGGCACTTTGGGCACATTCGGGGCGCAGGGGAGGGGCAAGGAACCCGTGGAATCCTTTTCGTTTCGCGACTCACCCCCATCTAAAAGTAGGCACAAGGCGAGTTGCCATGGCCATGGATGTGTGGCAGCACGCTCATCGGCAGCCCCGTTTAGCCCGACCGCTGGCGCAGCGGGTCTGCCTCGCCGCCGGCAGACAAAATGTGTGGCAGCACGCGGTCCAGCTGTGATCCGCGTCCGCGTTCGCGGCTCCTCGTGGTCGTACCGGTTGAGTGGGTTGCTTGTCGTCACCTGCGGTGCCCGTATTGCGTCGCGCGCGCCCGGGGCCGCTTTGGTATGCTGGTTGCGTGTCGTTGCTCGCCGTGCGTGCGTGCTCTGGGAGCGGCTTGGAGGCTTTGGGGGGCCATCGTGGGGCCTTCTTGCGGCTCTCTCGGGGCCTTCTCGGGGCTCACTTGCGGCTCTTTTGAGGCCCTCGTGGAGAATATGGTGGCCCTCCTGGGGGGCCATCTTTTAAGCCATTGGGCCAAGGGGGTACGCAAGTACGTCCTACCCCGACTGGACCCGAACATTTGCCTTGGGGCGCTCCTGTGGCGTTCTCGGGCGCTCTTGGGGGGGGCCATCTGGGGCCAGGAAGGCCCATCTGGTACCTCGCCGGGAGAGGGTTCCAGACCCAGGGGGAGGGGCAGGGGGAAGGGGGCCCCCTCCCGAAGGGGAAGAAGGGGGGGGTACCAGAACGAGCTCGTTAGACCTCTCACGTCCTGCAAGGCTGGTGGGATTGGGCCATCGATCCCCCGTGTCAAACGCGCAATCTGGGGGCCGTATCCACGTCGGCTTGAAAGGCTCCCCAGGAACCTTCCGGACTACGTACCTCTCTCGAACACCACACTTCATTGCGCATACTTGAAGGTTGACGATGGCGTCTGTCGTCTTCGTGCGCTTGGCGTTTTTATGGATGCTGCTTGCAGCCAGCAATTCCTCTAACCCCTGGATGCTGTATGCAAACATCAACCCCTGCGATGGTGGGAATATGGGGTACGGTGCATCCGCGTGGTACGGCAGTGCTGGGAGCGCCGCCACAAGTCTTACGAACGACTTCGTCGACGGCACAGTGGGGACTGCTCCGGTGAAGTACGTCACCATCGCTCGGCACGCTGGCGGTGCATGCGAGATGTCGAAGACGTGGGAGCTTACGAGCAGCACCAAATCGATGTATGACTATTTTTCTGACCACAACCCTGGGAGGATCTATGCCACGGGGGATGGCAGCGCCAGCGACACCCACATCGCATCGGACATGCCGTCATCTTTCAGTGGGGATGGCACGCCGGGGGACCCGATCTTTGGCGCCGATGGTGGCTTGGTGTTCAACTGGTGGTATTCGAACAATGGAGCTCGGGTTGCTGTTCCTGGTGGCTACAAGACCCCGTACTCTCTCCCGGGAACCGGGACGAACAACGACGACCTCCACGGTCTGGGCAACGAGTTCGGTGCTGGCACTCAAGCTGGTGGAGGGAGTGGCACCTGGTGGCACGACGCTGCCAAAATCCAGGGGGACTGCCACGGCACTTCCTGCCAGGTGCTTGGCAGCGACCACGGAAGTGCGTGGGGGAGCACGAACTTTGGCTGCTGGGGCAGCTACGCCATCTACGTGTCTGCTGCTCTGTCCACTTTCCCCTGCCAGGGCTCGACGCTGTCGGCGCAGGTGTCGGGGGCGGCAGCGGGCGGAGCGGAGGGCGAACAATTGAGAAGAAAGTTTCAAGCTCGACACGGCGAATTGCACCACGCACGTGGCACCACGCACGTGGCACCACGCAGTTTGCCGCGCCCGATGGGGGTCCAAGAGTGCCCCAGACTGGCTGCGATGCCCAAGGCGCCCTGAGAGGCCTTCGAATGCCTTCACCAGAGGGCCCCGAGAGGCCAAAATCATCGTCTGTGCGTGGGATGTGCACTGTTGGGGGGCCCTCGACTTTTCGGATTTCCCGGGCGACAAGCAGCCCAAGATGCCCCCAAGACCGCCCCAGGACAGCCCAAGTGGCTCCTGAGAGAGCCCCCGTGACGGCCCAGGATGGCTCAGAGACGGCCCCAGGGGCGCCCAGGATGGCCCAAGAAGGCCCAAGGGCACAACACGGGTATGCGAACGGGAAATCCGACTCGCCCGCCCTGAAGTGCCCCTTTATGATGCCCCTAGCCCCCAGATGCTTCAAAACAACTCAAGAGGCGCCGAAACAGCCACCAAGAGGCCCATGGGAGCCTCCCCCGCGGTATCCCAATGAACTTGTTATCAAGGACGATGACCCTCAACCCAGGCACGGTGGCGGGATGGGGCGGCGGCCATTAGACATTGCACCAAGCAGCTAACGTGGAGGCGGATGGACGCCTGAAACATCGGTTTGCGAAGACGACCTCATCATATTGTCGATACGATTACGGAAATGCACGGACTGATGGGGGTGACGCCCGTGGTGTCGACATGGTGACATGAAGGCGCGTGAACAACATGGCGGACCGAGCGACCCCACTCATGGCAGCCGGAATGGTGTAAAGCCCGTGGCCCTGCCACACGTTCGAGACCTAGGCCAGCTGAAATGGTGAGAACCCGATGCCCTTGCCACAACTTCTGGACCTGCGACGGCTGAAATCGGGCCAGAACGCCATCCTGAGTTTAATCCCACCAGCCTTCTGGGCGCAGGTGGTCTAGAGCGTTTCCTTTTCCAACCTCCTTCCTTTCCATGCTCGGGAGGTTTACCTCCCCCCCCTTCCCTGCGTCTGGACGGGCTCCCCCGCGAGGTGTCAGAGGGCGCCTTTCGGCCCAAGATGGCTCCAAGAGGGCTTCAGAGAGTGCGAGATGGCCTCCAAGATGGCCCAAGATAGGGGTAGATGGCTCAAGATAGCCTCCGAAACGCATCCAAGATGCCTCAATACGGCCCCAAGACGGTTCCAAGTGCCCTCCGAGCCCTCCGAGGACTCCCCCGAGAGGCCCAAACCCGTCAAAAACCTAAAGAAATTCTATGTGTTTTGCCTTCTCGCTTTTTCGCCTTCGATGGGCTCTTCAGGCCTCAAGATGGCCCCAAGACTGCCTAATATAGTCCCACGAGGGGCCCAAGAGGGCCCCTAAGACGGCCACAAGAGCGACCAAGAGCGCTTCAAGAGCGGCCCAAGAGGGCCCCAAGACGGCACTTTTGAGCCCCCGAGGGGGCGATGGGAATTAGAACACCCCATCCTTTTTAGCGAATGGGCCCGAGACGGCCCCAAGAGGCCCCTCAGGCATCCCAAAAGAGCACCAAGAAGGCCCCCAGACCCCCCAAAAGAGTCCCAAGAGGGCCCCAAGACGCCCCAAAAGAGCCCCAAGAGGACCTCAAGAGCCCTAAGAGATAGCTCCAGGAGGGCCCCAAGAGGGCCCTAAGAGAACCCCCAAGAGAGCCCCAAGGTGGCTCCAAGGTTCGAAACGCACGCAACATTAAGAAACACATCAGTGCAACAGACATTACGAGTCATCGAAACACCCCTCACCTCCCATCGAAGCACCATCGTAGCTTTCACTGGCTTCCATCTCAAACTTCAATGCAGGAAGCTTTTTGTGATCCTTGTTTTCCCGAAGACGGCTGCGCAACTGCATGCGTCCTGCCGCCCCTGATTCACCGACTCCCCTGCTGATCGTTTCTGGATGGGCTGGTGGGGATACTTTTTCAGCCGCGGCCGCGAGCGAAGAGCACAGGCGGCGAAAGCAAAGTCCGGGGCGGCGAACATGGCTAATTAGCTAGAAGACGCGCCGCAAGCCGGCTGGTGGGGATACGTCAAGCGTCAAGGATTTCTCGATCTGCGCGGGCTGGAACCGAACCATTGCGCTACCGAGGAACCCCACATACTTAATTTAAATCTTATGCGTTTGCTTTTCATTATCATATATGCGCAATCCTGCGTTCTAAACCCTCGTCGCGAATGTTTCCCAATATTGTCATCCATCACACTACTGATTGAACATCCTCGCTCTTCCCCGCCTTCCATCCTTCATCGGGAAAAAGTTCGGGGTGGTCACCGAGGGCCGTTTCCTGGGGTGGCAACAAGCAATGAGGTGATGCAGAACGATTTGCCACAACTCGAGTAGTCGGGGGGCCCACTGGAAGTTGGTCCAACTCACACCCCTCGCACAGCCGCTCTAAGGAGCCTCTAGAGTTATCCTTTCTCCCTCGCCTCATGCTGCGTTCTTCCGCACCCTTGCCTCCCTTTCTTTCCTCGGTCGGTCTACTTTCTCTAGTCTCATGCAGTTTCCACACGTCTGTCGCCGCGTCTCTTCGACGGACAGTCTCTGAGGTGCGCGCGCAAAAGACTTGCATGGCAAACATGGCCCGCCTGCGTGCAAAATGCGAGTGCCCTTCGATGGAAAATCTCTGGGCTGCGGTTGCCACGACACCCAAAGCTGGGCGGACGCTCCGAAATCGTCCAGGAGCGGCGCGGGCCGCGCGAATTCGACGCGGCTGGACAGCGCTGCCTTCGTCGGAAAGACTCTGGAGGGCCGTGCGCTCCAATGACCCCACGCCGCCGGCAAAATCCATTTGCGTTCCAGAGCGAGGGCCTCGATCTCCCGCGTCTCCGTAGCCATGCGCTCATCAAACTTCTGGAGGGCTTTGAGCACGGACGGAGGTGGGCCCTTCTGCAAGACCTCCCGTGGCGGCGGCCGAAGCAGGAACATGTCCTCCACGCAAGTAGCTCTGCTGAGCATCGCGTACAGGTGCAGCCACCAGGTCTCCTCTCTTTCCTCCGGTATGCCAATGCTCTTGCCCTGCACGCAATCGATGGTCACCCCGGTGCGGATCGTCTGGCCCTGTGACGCGGTGGATGTCAGGAAGCGCCCGTGCGTGATCGCGTACCCGAACCTCTTGACCCGGTGCGTTTTGTTGGCGCTTGTCCACTTGAAGTTCGCCTCCATGAGCGGGAAGCAGAACAGGCCGTTTGCTTTCACTTTGTCAATTCCGAAAGAGTTGGTGAGGGCGGCGACCACGTCCGGGCTTTGCTTCTCAAACTTGTGCACCTGCGTCCAGATTCCGGCAGGCAGAAAGCGCGGGCGGAAGATCTCTCTTGGCGCGCACGCGTCGTACCTGACTTGGTCGCTGCTCTCGAACACGAAGCTCACAATGGTGGCTCTCTGCTCCTGGACCAAGCTCTTGCGCTTGGACACCTTGACGGTGAATCTCACCTCCATGCCCACGTGCGCTGGGAAAACTCCGTGCATGTGCCCAGTCTCGCAAGGGTTCGGCACGTTCAGCAGCCTTCTGCAAGCCTCTACTGTTTCCTGTGGTGTGCCGCAGGAGACGCCCTCGTCCTTTGACTGCAGGAAGACCAGCGGCACGCCCATGGCGCGAGAGTCGACCATGGTCCGGCGAGACATCCATCGGCACAGCGTGCTCCAGTGCCAGGCCATCCCGAATCCAGTCGCAAACTTCTCCTCGTCGTGCCTCGGGTCCCTCGCTCCGGTCGCGCAGTCGGCGGCGACCCGAGCCTGGAAAGTTGCCCAGACATAGTCGGGGATCCGTCGCGCGTGGCGCATGCAGGCGAGCAGCTCGATCAGCGGGTCGTGCCCTTCAGCTCGATCACGTGAGGGACTTTGCCGAACGCTCTAGTGGCGTGCTGCACTTCCACGCTCGGAGGCGGATCCAAGTTGCAATTGCCGTGCTCATCTTTCTCTTGGGCGTCCCTGATTAGCCCTGTGGCGTTCGTCGGGGTGAGCTGCAGGAAATCGCCCAAGTGAATGACGATGGGGGCTCGCCCCAAAATGGTGGTGGTCCTTCCTGTAGTTGGACTCGTCCGCGGCGAACTCCCGGCGCCTGCCGAACATGCACCTGGAGCCCAGCATGTCGTAGAGGTCTGCAGATATCATGCTGATCTCCTCCATGATGAGCGCGCGCACTCGGCGCCAGCACTGCTCCAACTTCTGGAGCTTCGCCTGGCAGGGCCGAATCTTGGCGTTCGTATACTCTTGCACGCCCATGCCTCCAGCTCCGTGCATCGTCATAGCCTCCACGTCCGCCGTCGAGATGTTCTTGGCCTGAGCGTTGGAGAAGGCCGCCACGACGAGGCTCGGACTGGCTTTGCTCTCTTCAGGCCAGATGTGGATCACCGCCTTGAAAACGAGCTCCTGGACCACGTGCGTCTTGCCGGATCCGCCCTGGCGCTGGTGGCAGGAGGTGCCGCTCTTCTCGTCGCGCCAGACTTGGTCTTAGGCATCAGCAAAGCGCATGGCAAAGATGATCTGGTCCCGAGTGAGCCGCTTTTTCTCTGGCAAGCCAGCCGCGAGGTCCACGATGCAAGCGCTCGGAGTAGCGTGCGCGCCCGCCTCGTCGACAGATGCCGGCTCGGGGTTCTCCCCGTCTCCCGCGCCAGGCGCCTTCTCCTCGTCGTCAGAGTCACTCACGTCTGTGGTCTTATCCTGGAATGCGAAATCCTGCAGCCTGAGCATCTGGAGCTGCTTGTCCACGTGGCCCGTGCCGCTCCGCACGTCTGGCATGCTGTCGTGCAGACCACGGTACTGCAGACGCCATGCCCCCCCGTGGCCTGGGTCGAACAGGCGAACAGCGCGCGAGTGGTCGAGGAGGGCGTCCTTCCAGTCCATGCACGGAAGGGCCAGCGGCTCTTTCTCGAAGGCTCGGAGCCGGGTCCTATGGCCGTAGGTCAGCGTCTTCCTGAAGTCCTTGGAACTCCTCATCCCCAGAAGGGGCAGCTCCTCGAAAGTGCCGATCTTCAATTGCGGCGCAGCGGGGGGGTCGCCCGCCGCGTCGCCCGCCCCCTCGCCGTCGCTAGGCCCGTCTTCTCCAGCGGTCATGCGGAGGCGCGCCTGGTGAACGGCAGCGTCGGACTGGTACTGGCGCGGGCGGTGCTCCATGCGCGCCCTCGCGAGGCCCTCCAGGTTCTGCGTGGCCTGCAGCCCGACGAGGGCGGCGCGCTGCTTCACCGTGGCTCGCTCCTTGTTCTTGTCAGGACCTCAGGGGCACGAGGGGCGGGAAGCACGGGAGGACACTGACGAGCAACGCGGAATCATCCGAAACGAGGAGAGGTGGCGGCGCGCGCCGAGAGCGCGCGATGGGCCCGACGAGCGGGCCTGGCGTTCTGACCGAATCCCAGGAAGAAGTGGGGCTTACCGACGGCCGTTTCCTGGACAACGTCAAATTTTTGAGTCTCGTCCGACATCTAGAAACCAACGACGCACGCGACGACGCTGACGACGACCTCGACAGTCTCCGGAGATCGAAAGAGCCACCGACGCAGCCGACGATCTCGAGCGGAGCATCGGTCGGGGCTATAGATCGGCGCCACTGAGTGCGCGGCAATGATCCGGATCGACTTCCCCGAAGTGGCCGCGCTCCAGCCAGGCCCCGTGTTGCGCTGCAATAACCTCTTCCGTCTCCCACAGGGATGGGTACTCGAACCTGTCTAGGAACCGCCGCCGGCCCTCTGCTGCGTCCTCCTCCATCTCCCGCTGGTGACGTATCCAATTCGCGGAGAACGCCGTGGCCGGCGTGAAATACTCCTGGGAGCCGTCAGGCAACGGCGAACACATGGGTGCAAATGCTTGCAGTTCAGCCATCTCCTCAGTCAAAGTGTCGCTGTGCGCTAAAGCTGAGGGGCGCAGAAGCAACCGCTTGTACATGGCGGCTGTTTCCGAATCCTGCGCTTGCGACGGCATCGGGAACCCATCGAACATGGGAACTCGCAAAACGGCGGTCATACGCTGGACTCGGGTCTCAGCGTGGGTGTAGTTTGGGTCGAAGTCGAACTCGATGGCCTTGGGCTTCCTCTCTGTGCCTGAAGCGCATGGCAAGCAAGGGGGGCGCATTGCCTACTCCTCTCTCTCCCTCGACCAGTCTAGGACTTCCTCGGCCCTGCGCCCGACTATCTCCGACGCCAGAGATATTCTCCTCCTAGCCCACCTCCTTTTCTTTCTGCTCCTGCACCTCAGCTCCTTCCTCCCTCCCCGTTTCCTTCGGCCTGAAAACGGCCTCTCGGTGACTTCCCCACTCTCCTCTTCGCCTCCCCCCCTGTTTCTCCTCGCGGCCCTCCCCCCCCCCTTCCCCTCCCCCCTCCGGTTCCCAAGGCGCGTCCTTGACAGGGGGGTGGCTTCTCGGCCGAGTAGACCCACATGGCGTAGACATACAACGGCATGTCTTTCAGGACTGGGTGGTGTCCGCGATGCAACCGATCGTCGACGGGCGTAGTTGTGCGCGTGCGCCTGGCCCCCTCGCTGTCCTTGTCCTCCGTCGTCTCCGCCTCTGCCTCGTTCAAGAAGCGCTGCAGCGCAGTCAGCGCTACTTTGCGCTCGTCCTTGTAAGACCCCGACGAGTTCTGGCTCTTCGCGGCCACGTCGTAGTCGCAGGCAGTCTGGAGGTCCCCGAACTCGGTGCCATCTGGGTGCCGGTAGAGCTCCGCGCCGCCGTCCAGACGCACGCGCTCCCATCCCACGAGCGGATGAGACTGCTTGTCTTTGGTGAGATACCTCAGACCAACCCCGCCGCCGTCCTTGGTGTGTTTGCGACGCGCAGCCTGGCCGAACTTGTTCCGCCACGTCTGCGCTGCGAGAAAGACGGCCCTCTTGATGAACACCTTCCAGCAACGATGGGAGAAGTACGTCATGGTGTTGAACGTGATTGGCATCGGTATCTCGCTCATGCTCCTGTGATGGCGCCGCTTGAAGGCAGACGACATAGTGTTCAGAGTCTGCAGGACTTGCCAAAACTTGTTGGGGCCTCGCCCGGGAGCTCCGGAAGCAGCGCGCCCCTCTGCATCGTGGCTCTGCGTCTTGTTGGTGGCCTCCGGCGTTTCCTCCCGCCTCGGCTCCAGACGCTCGATCCCCTTGCGTAGCTCCTCGAGGGTCCCCTGCATGTCCGGCAGCTGCTTGGTGGTGTACGCATTGATGTAGAAACCCGTGTTGATGCCGTCGCACATCGCGGCCGTGGACTCCCTCTCCATGACTGTCGCGAGCTCATCGTCCTGGGCGACTGTTGCATCGTCCGACCGCATGCACTCCAGGAGTATGGCTCTCCACTCATCAGGAGTAAACTCCTCCGTGAATGCGCGAGGCCCAGCGGGAAGATTGCCCTTCTCGAGAGAACGCCTCGGCAAGTAGTCATTCTCTACCCAATCGTAGTCGTTCATGTGCCCGAGAGTTGGCTGATTGCCATGGTGCGGGAGTTCCTCGTCCGGTTGGAGCCAGCGCGGCGAAGGGGGAAGGCGCCGAAGATCCTGGGAAGGGACAAGCAAAGCGGAGGAGGTCACCGAGGGCCCTTTCACCACAGATGCCCGTTATCCAGCAGAGCCCAATCCCGCTCTACAACCCCTCCCCCCCAGGCGGTAGTCCATGCCATTCAAGAAGGACATGGGAGGGGTAGTCACCGAGGGCCGTTTCTCGAAAGAGCGTCATCAGAACACGATTCAATAATGCACATCATAACACCTCCAGAAAACAACACGCCGAATTTTCGAGCACACCAGCAGATCCTGCACGCCCAGGTTGCATCGCATGCAATCGAGCCTGGCGTAGTTGGTGAGGCACTCGAAAGGGTGCTCCTGGAGCAAAAGCAGTCTGCCTGTCATGCCATGCTCAGATTGGCCCACGACGACGACTGCGTTGCGGAGAGGCTTCCTTTGCCGTCGTCTCTGCCAGTCTGGTAGGCTGATGATGTAGTAATAGCCATGCCTGCATATTTTCTGAACCTTGACGCCGCTGTACTTGAAGCAGCTCTCCCCGCACACGTGCACCAGGATCTCCTCAGCCAAGGACCTCGCGTCCTCCGTAAAAGCCTGCTCCCACGAGTGCGGGCTCTGCGCGCCGGCACTGAGATCGCCGCGGCGATGAAGCGCACCGCGCCTGCGATGGTGAGGACACTTGAATACGGCAAACTCGGAGACGACCTTGGAGTTCGTGGATCCGGGCTTCGGCTTGCCGTCCCCTGCCGCGCTCGACTGCGTGGCCGACTTGGCTTTGAGGGGCAACTCAGGTCTGTTCCACGCTGCCTTTTCGGCCGCGTCCTCGAAGAGACGACTCTGCTCCTCCGTTGGTTCCGCGCTGTCTCGTTGAAGATCGTCGCGCATGGCGTCGATCTCGCTGCCGCCGTCATACCTGGTCAAACTTCGCTCTGTCTTGGAAAACGGGAGCGGTTCCGCGACCTGGTCGAGGTGGCCAAACCTCTGGGGCGCTCTCATCACGGAACTCTGGCAAGTGGACTGCATGGACGACACGCGCTTCGTCATCCAGGTCGCCAGGCGGGTCTGCATGGAGCCAGGGTCTTTCTGCAGCATTCGCAATGCGTCCGCTGGTCTTATGCCAAGTAACCACACAAGGATGTGCGGATGTAGAGAGCCCCTGCCTTGCGCTTCGATCTCCCCGCGGAAAGCAAGCGCGGGGCCGAAGATGCCCGGCCCGAAAGAAGAAGCCGCAACGCCGTCCGTGCACTGATCGGCAGAGGGCCTCGCGCGACGCCGATTTCCCAGGAGTTCTGGTCGTGCTCCCAGTATGTGCATGAAGAACAGCTTCATCATCTTGTCGAACGCGAGCGTCTGACCCACTGGGTCTGCGGCAAGCCTCTTCATCGTGTCTCGGTACTTCGGCAGGGTCTTGTTGCCCGCGATAAAAAGTGCCCTCCAGACGAATCTCTTCCCCCTGGACGACGAGGAGCAGCGGCTGCTTCGTGTCCGCAAGGTTGGGAGTGCAGAACACGACAGGCTCGCCGAACAGGGTCATGTAGGCATTGCCCTCGTGCCGGCGCAGTCGGCGGTGCCCGTCCGTGCCCATGGCGTCGGCATGGCCCATCAATAAGGCGCTCATGGCGGCTGAGAGGTTGCGAGGAAACTCCTGATCGGATGCCAAGTTACAAAGCCCATGAATACGGCCGCCCCGGGCATGCTGCAAGCGGGCGGCGGCGGCGATTTCTTCCGACATCAACTTCAGGAGCTGCTCGGCGAATTTCGTGCCGCCGCTCTTCAGGAAGGCGTACTGCGATGTGTGGCGCTCCGTGAGCCAGTAGATGGAGGATAACAGATGAAGGACGAGCCAATCTGAGGCGAAACGGCTGGACAGAAGATTCGGGCCCACCCTGTACTCGTCGTTTTCACCGTCCAGCGTGTACTCCAGCTCCTCGCGCATGAGCAGGCACGTGATCCATTCCACGGGGAGAAGCGGGACGTACGGAGGGCAGGCTCGCTGCGGATCGCCAAAAGTTCCGTCTCCGTAGTGCCGGAGAGTGGGTCGAGCCTGCGTCATGGCTTCCCAGTTTAACAGAGAAGATGGCCTGCTGCCCCGCGCGACCTGCAGGTGAGGCACAGTGGTCGAGGCGGACGCGGCGACGGCGTCGGAAGGTTGCGACGTGCTGGGCGCCACGGGCGGAGCAGCCTGATAATCGACGCCGCTGAGAAGCCACTGCAGCTCTGCGAGCATTTTGTGTTGCGACTGCTCGCTCGTGGCTTTCTGCGCGAGCTCCCGAACCTTGGCGCATTGCTCAAGTATGCGCTCTTGGCCGGCCTCGTCCTGGAGGCAGGAGTCATTGCCGTCCAACTGCGACTCCAGGATGGACTCCGCCTCCGCCGCCACCGATCGCGCAGCGGCGGCGTCGAGCTCTTCCAGCTGGTGCTGCAGGCCTGTGATCTGCATACAGCTCTCGTGAGCTTTGGCGCCGGGGATGTCATCGGGGTGGAAGGCGGCCACCACTCTGGACTGGCGCTCGAGGGCGACGTCCTCGTCGATCCTGTCGGCATGCCTCGCCGCCGTGGCGCCCCCGGGCCCGCTGGACATCACCGCGCCCGGGTCGTCGATTTCCATGGGGACTTCCACGGCGGAGTCCGAGATCGGGGGCGGCACCCGCTTCTCATCGCCCGCTGGGCACCACTGAGCTACCAGGTCGGCGTCGTAGGTGGTCTCGGCGTATGCGACGTTGGTCTTCCGAAGGTAGGCCGCCTGGGCGTCGAACACGGACTTCTCGATCTGGAGCTCAGCGATGCGGCTGACGCGGGCGCGGCCCCTGCGCTGGGCCTCGTCAGGGCGCTCGTCGCCCTGGGAGGGCGGCCCCGTGAAACTGGCGGCGAAAGACCTTCCCATGTCAGGGGTTGGGAACCGCGTCAAGGCCTCGGTGCACGAGGCGTTCCCGAACAGCACAGCGCACCCCGTGAAGCCAGACTGGTGGAAGAGGAAGTCCCAGGAGCGTGCGGTCTGAGAGCCGGCAGTCTCAGCCTTGGAGCGGTGGTCTGGCCGCAGCACAACCTCGGTGGCGACCGCCCGCGTCAGGGCGAGCAGCATCTCGTGAGCCAGCGTCGTGTCTCGGAACCTCGGGGGCCAGCGGCCAATCATCATGTGGTTCGCCAGGGCGTACTTGCACATCGCGGGGGCCTTCTTCTTGAAGTTGTCGAGACACTCCTGGCAGACGTTCGCTTTCTCGTGCCCGCTGGCTTGCGCATCATTGACTCGGCGCTTGTGGAGGAGCACGAGCCTGCGCTCCTGCGAGTCTCCGAGCCTCATGTTCACCGCGGACGCGAGAAGCTCTTCCTTCGGGATGAGGTTCCAGACCTCGTGGTACTTCTCCGGACCGAACAGCGCGGCCACGGCCTCTAGAGTCTGCATGAAACACTCTGGCCCAGCCAGGTACACTTGCTGGACGTCTTCGGACCACTGGCGTCGCGCGCAGAAGACGCACGCCTTCATGCACCTGGGGTCCCACCTCTGGTCACGAGGCAATCCTTCGTCCGAGTTGGCCTGCGCCGTCATCTCTTCCGTGGAGTTGCTGATGATGAGTCTCATCTCCTGGCCGGTGGTCTTGTGCGGGCGCAGCGACTCGAGGGCGAAGAGGGCATTGCGGTACCTCTGTTCCCCCCCGTGCTCCTTGTTCACGTGCTCGAGCCAGTCGCCCTTGCAAATGAACTCAGTGTCCTGGCAGAGTTGACATGGCGCAGGTTGAGTGTGCCGCGCCCGCATGTCCCAGATCTTGACCTTCTCCGTAGGTTTCTTGCGTCGAAGCTCACGAGTATGCTCATACCTGCGAATCGGGTCCTGGGATTCGGCGAAATGATCGAGTCGGGTGCGGTCTCGGTTATCTCCCTGGCCAGATCTCGTCCACCTGCTCTTGACGGTCTCGTCTGCCAGCAGACGTGCCTTTTTAGCCCGTAGGGCTTCTTTGCCTCTTGCGTGCTTGTCTCGGCCACTGTGGTCCCTCTCCAGATGCCGGCCGCTTTGGTCCCTGCCGCTTTGGCCCCTGCCGCCTCGGTCCTGCTGTCGCCCGCTTGGGGCCGGCTCTCCCAGGGCCCTCCGCGCGCCGCCCTGGTTGCTCGCCCCAGCCGGCTCTTGGCCACGCGCCTGCTTGTTTCGTTCTTCGGCGCGTCGGTCTGCTTGCCGCCGTCTCGCCCATGCGGCCTCCGCCACCTTGCCGGTCAAGAGATCCAGCATGGTGCGAGGGTCACCCCACGCCTGCTTGCCGCGCAGTCGCCTGCTGGTCTCGACGCGCGTCAAGAAGACGAGGTACGGGAAATGCTCTGGTGGCTCGCTCAGCTTGGAAACCTTAATCCTCGTTCAACTTGAACCAGTCGTCGTCCGAGTGCACGAAGGCCACGTTGTGGCCAGACTGCATCCTCTGGTCGGCGGAGACATCTCCTTCTGCTTCGTGTGCCGCAAACAAGGCCACGCGATACGTAGCAGTGTTTTCAGTGCCGGCCACCGTCACCTCAAATTCGGCGGTGCCCCAATCTGCCCTGGCAGTGATGGAGTGGCGGACGCCACCGAGCTCGTAAATATTCTCCACGCGCGGCATCGACGCAGGAGAAGTCGCCGCGATGGCAGCGTCTCCGGTCAAAGACACCATCAGCATACCAGCAACATTGACTTTGCCCGCCGCCGCTGCTACCTGCGCGTCGGGAGACACCTGGCGCAGGATCTGGTCTTCGACGGCCTCGGCGGCTCCCGAGCCGAACGCTCGCGCGCGGAGGTCCTTGGCGTTGTCCAAGCACCCCAGCAGGAAGGTCGCGCACTCGGAGGCGTCCTGCTGTGTTCCCCCAGGGTACCTGCTCAGGAAGAGGAAGTAGCTGACCAGCTTTCCCAGCAATGGCACGGTGTCCAAGCACGTGCTGGCTGAGTCTGCCTTAGTGGTTCGATTTGGCAGACAGCGCGGTGGATTGACCGCCCCCGAACTGAAATCCTCGAGACTTCCACTTTAAATCTGCCCCCCCCTCCCCTAACAATCCAGGCAGCCCTGGCGGCCGATCAGAACCGCGTCCTCCGCGGCATCAGGCAGAGCACGAAGCTCACTGAGGTCCGTGTGCAAGTTGGGGCAAGCAGCGATGGAGGTCACCGAGGGCCGTTTCCAGGGGGGCAATGGGCGATGGGGTCACCGAGGGCCGTTTCCCAGAATGGAACGGGAGGCGAGAGGGTCACCAATGGATGGACCGGTATCCATATATACACACACACACACTCCCAATCACTGGTCGGCCATGAGTGATGCGCGAGGATACGCGCTGCCGGACTGGCCCATTGACAGAAAGCCTCAGGGCACTGCGTGTGGAGAAGCCTTTCGATGGAAAGTCTCCAGGCGCACGCCGGATCGCTCAGGTAGAAAGACCCTCGGAACTGCACCGGAGAGGATCGAGGGCCGCGTCCGACGCGAGGCAAGGAGCTCTTGCTGGCCTCAGAGATGTGCAAGTGTGCAAGTTGCCTGACTCGCCCTTTGACGGGAAGCCTCTGGGCATTGCGTTTGGCGAAGCCTTTCGATGGAAAGTCTCCAGGCGCACGCCGGATCTCTCGCGCGTAAGAACCTTTGGAACTGGGTCCAGAGAGGATCGAGATCAGAGCTCGTCTGAGGCCCGGGCATACGAGAGAACGTACCGCCTCAGGCACTGGCCGAGCGGCATCAGGTCGGCCTCGCCGCGGCGAAGAATCTTCAGCCTGGCAGACGCAGACGCACCGTGCTCTCGACGCGAGCAAGTCCCACGAATGCAGTGCAAGGGGGGGGGAGGGGCGGGTTTCCAAATCATATCGTACCCAACGACTGGAGTCGCTCGCCGTGGTAACCGAGCACTGAATCGGGAGCCCAGCGGTCGCCCAGGGCCGCTTTTCAAAACGCAATGCGATGTGTCATGGGACTCGCTGCGCCAGAGCAACCGTGCGGAACGACGCGCTCGTTTGGATTTAAACATCCCGACGCCTCCAAGGCTTGCAGTGGATCAGGGCCTGCGCCACGGCGTTGAGGTAACACGTATTCCCGAAGTTGGGCATGCGCACGGACGTCATGTAGAGGTTCGACAGGTCGTCTCTGACGCCAGCAATGAAATCGAATATTCTCTCCTTTGCGAACGAGAACGAATCCGCGTGGGCGAGGCTCATGCGCCTGAAGTCCGTCCAAGCAGCGAGCACCTGTGTGATTCGCTTGGCCCTGACTGGGTCGGGGCGCGGGCCCTCCTGGTCAGCTGTGTAGAGAAACTTCACCGCCTCCAGCCGCTCTGCCAGGGCAGCCTGCCGCGCGCGGTGCGCGACGCCTTCCACGTCGCGCAAAGAGTCGATGCCATGAGTCTCCGCAGCAGCTCGAAACGTCCATCGCCAGGGGGCTACGTCGCTCACCTCCCCGTAGAACTTGGCGCTAGCTCCGCCGAGCATGTCGGGCTGCAATGCGAACAGACGAAGGGTTGGCACATCCATCTCGTAGTTCTGGGCGCCGTTAGAGTACCTGTTGAGGGCTCTCCACAAGTTCGCATCGGCACCCCTTTTGGACGGCCGGTTTTGTGGATCATCCGCTCGTTTCTCTGCAAACGACTTGTGCCATCCGACAGCTTTCTCATCCGCCTGGGCACGCAGACAGGTCACCGCGACCGACTCTCGCAGGCTTTGTGACCAAGGTCTTTGCGACCAACGATCGTCCTCCTCCGCGGGCATCGGAGAAAGCTGAATGCGAGGGGTGCCACTGGAACGAACAGAGGTTGCCAGCAAGACAGCCGGAGACCGCTGAGGCGGAGCCCTCGTCGGCGCGGCCTCCGTTGGCGTAGCCTTCGTAGGCGTGGCATGCGCTGCGGATGGAGAAGACTCTAGATCAGCGCCCGCGCTGCCGGCCTCGCGCACTCGCCGGACCTTTGCCGGCGACCCGTTGTCGTCGCCCTCCTCTTCCTCCGGCTGATCCGACAGAGCCTCCGAGGCGAAGCCGCCCGACGCAGGGTTCCGCAGGAACGCCACCAGGCACTGCCTCTTGCCGTGGTCGTCCATGTCGGAGTATTTCGCGTAGAGCGTATCGGGCCATCAATTGTGACGCTGGCGGCGGTACGCACTAAATGCGGACAGCACAACTCCGCTTGCGCATCTGCGAGAGCTCTCCACGCTGACCCTGCCAACCATCTGAATCATTGCGTTCTTCATCGCCAAACACGGGGTTGGCAGCGCGTCCATGGCAATGCTGGGCGGCATGACTGCCACGCGCAGGTACTACGGGCACGCCCGCGTGAAAGCGCATGCGCGCCGAGCCGGCTTGAACCAAAGTGTCTACAGTTCTGCGTGGGACGCGGACTCTCGCCAGCGCAGCCCTCTGGTGTCGAGACATTGCCACGCCTGCCACGCTTTGCAAGCCCGAAGCGGATAGCGACCCCACCCCCAGCGCGCCCCCCTTGCGGTGTCGAGGATGTGCCACGCCTGCCGCGCTTTGCGAGCCCGAAACGGATAGCGACCACCCCCAGCGCGCCCACCCCCAGCGCGCCCCCTTGTGGTGTCGAGGATGTGCCACGCCTGCCACGCTTTGCGAGCCCGAAACGGATAGCGACCCCACCCCCAGCGCGCCCCCTGTGGTGTCGAGGATGTGCCGTGCCTGCCACGCTTTGCGAGCCCGAAAAAGATATCGTCCGCGCCCCCAGCGCGCCCCCTGTGGTGTCGAGGATGTGCCACGCCTGCCACGTTTTGCGAGCCCGAAACGGATAGCGATCCCACACCCAGCGCGCCCCCCTGTGGTGTCGAGGATGTGCCACGCCTGCCACCCCATGTCGAGGATGTGCCACGCCTGCCACGCTTTGCGAGCCCGAAACGGATAGCGACCCCACCCCGAGCGCGCCCCCTGTGGTGTCGAGGATGTGCCACGCCTGCCACGCTTTGCGAGCCCGAAACGGATAGCGACCCCACCCCCAGCGCGCCCCCTGTGGTGTCGAGGATGTGCCACGCCTGCCACGCTTTGCGAGCCCGAAACGGATAGCGACCCCACCCCCAGCGCGCCCCCTGTGGTGTCGAGGATGTGCCACGCCTGCCACGCTTTGCGAGCCCGAAACGGATAGCGACCCCACCCCCAGCGCGCCCCCTGTGGTGTCGAGGATGTGCCACGCCTGCCACGCTTTGCGAGCCCGAAACGGATAGCGACCCCACCCCCAGCGCGCCCCCTGTGGTGTCGAGGATGTGCCACCACGTCTTGTCGAGGATGTGCCACGCCTGCCACGCTTTGCGAGCCCGAACGGATAGCGACCCCACCCCCAGCGCGCCCCCCCGAGGATGTGCCACGCCTGCCACGCTTTGCGAGCCCGAAACGGATGCGAGCGCGCCTCCTGTGGTGTCGAGGATGTGCCACGCTTGCCACGCTTTGCGAGCCCGAAGCGGATAGCGACCCCACCCCGAGCGCGCCCCCTGTGATGTCGAGGATGTGCCACGCCTGCCACGCTTTGCGAGCCCGAAACGGATAGCGACCCCACACCCAGCGCGCCCCCCTGTGGTGTCGAGGATGTGCCACGCCTGCCACGTTTTGCGAGCCCGAAACGGATAGCGATCCCACCCCCAGCCCCTGCGGTGTCGAGGATGTGCCACGCCTGCCACGCTTTGCGAGCCCGAAACGGATAGCGACACCACCCCGAGCGCGCCCCCTTGTGGTCTCGAGACATTGCCACGCCTGCCACGCTTTGCGAGCCCGAAACGGATAGCGACCCCACCCCCAGCGCGCCCCCCTTGTGGTGTCGAGGATGTGCCACGCTTGCCACGCTTTGCGAGCCCGAAACGGATAGCGACCCCACACCCAGCGCGCCCCCTGTGGTGTCGAGGATGTGCCACGCCTGCCACGCTTTGCGAGCCCGAAGCGGATAGCGACCCCACCCCCAGCGCGCCCCCCTTGTGGTGTCGAGGATGTGCCGTGCCTGCCACGCTTTGCGAGCCCGAAACGGATGGCGACCCCACCCCCAGAGCGTCCCCTGTGGTGTCGAGGATGTGCCGTGCCCTGCGCGCCTGCCATGTGTGCTATGCTGTGCTGGGCTGTGCTGTGATGTGCTGTGCCGAGCTGAGCTGAGCTGTGCTGAGCTGTGCTGTGCAGCGTTGTGCTGCGCTGTGCTGTGCTGTGCTGTGTTCTGCGTTGAGCTGTGCTGTGCTGTGCTGTGCTGTGCTGTGCTGCGTTGAGCTGTGCTATGCTGTGCTGTACTGTGCTGTGCTGTGCTGTGCTGTGCTGCGCTGTGTGCGAGAGAGAGAGAGAGAGAGAGAGAGAGAGAGAGAGAGAGAGAGAGAGAGAGAGAAAGAGAGAGAGAGAGAGAGAGAGAGAGAGAGAGAGAGAGAGAGAGAGAGAGGAGGTGTGAGCGTCGCGGGCGCGGCGCGGCAAGGGAGAAAACCAGAGCCCCACGAAGCGCATGTGGGGAAAACCACCTTGCTAAAACCTTCCCCAGGAAGGTTGTTTGACGGTTTTTGGGCCAACCCCTCCTGGAACTTTCCTGAGGAAGGTTTTCGGATTGTAGTTTGGAAGGTTTGTTGGAATTTGTTTTTTTTCCCCCCCGGCAGGTTTCTGGAAGGTTTTGGAAGGTGCCGATATTCCTGGAACCTTTCAAAAAACCTTTGCCTAGCACCCTCCTCAGGAAGGTTCTAGGACTCCTGGAACCTTCCAAAAAATAGCCAGACGAAGGACCCAACCATATGCAGGTGTGAGTACCGCAATTGTGATTCCTTTTTTCGGCGGTGATCCCTATGGGGCAACGAACCGTGCTAGGGGTGTGCCGAAATGAATGGCGTTGTACAGAACGCGAACGAAAACGATTGATCTGAGTACGTAGGGAGACTGAGCGCGGGTGAATCTGAGCGCGAGTGCGTCTGACTGTGAATGAATCTGCGTGCGAGCGAGTCTACGTGCGTGAATGCGAGTATGCCAATGCATGGTGCACTTGTATATGAATGTTAGTAGTTTGTGAATGACTGCCTCTGAGTACTCCTGGCGCTGGGCGTGGCCGCCGCAAGGAGCTTCCCCGGGACTCCCCGACGGCGTCGCCCGCGCGCCGCGACGCCACCGCGAGGATCGCGCCCGCTTTGTCCCCTTCTTTTACTCCCTTTTTGCCCGCGCACTCAAAAGTCCAAGGCTGCGGGCGCAGCGCAGCGCGGAGTCCCAGCGACTCGTGCAGGTCGCCCCAGAGGGGTCCCAGCGACGCGCGCGGGTCGTCCGCTGCGCGCAGCAAAGAGAGCTAGCTGGCTGGCTGATAGCGGGCAAGGCTCTTGCCGCTGGGCAGAGCGACGACGGGCGAGGGAGGCGCGGAACTCCGACGGCCTCCGACGGAGGTGTACTGGGTGGGGGAGACGCGTGCGGACTGCGCCACGGGGACCTTCGATGGACCTCCCTATGGGGCCATGGGGCCGCGAAGCGCGTGAAGGGTGTACAGAAATCTGTGTGCGGGACGAATGCGGGCACACCCACTGGGACCTTCGGTGTAGCTCCGTATGGGGCCACGCAACGTGTGAGGGGTGTGCCGAAATGGGTGTGCGGGGCGCATGCGGGCACACCCATTGGGACCTTCGGTGGAGCTCCCTATGGGGCCACGAAGCGTGTGAGGGGTGTGCCGAAATGGATGTGCGGGACGCATGCGGGCGCACCCACTGGGACCTTCGGTGGAGCTCCATATGGGGCCACGAAGCGTGTGAGGGGTGTGCCGAAATTCGTGTGCGGGACGCATGCGGGCACACCCACTGGGACCTTCGGTGGAGCTCCCTATGGGGCCACGAAACGTGTGAGGGGTGTGCCGAAATGGGTGTGCGGGACGCATGCGGGCACACCCACTGGGACCTTCGGTGGAGCTCCCTATGGGGCCACGAAACGTGTGAGGGGTGTGCCGAAATGGGTGTGCGGGACGCATGCGGGCACACCCACTGGGACCTTCGGTGGAGCTCCCTATGGGGCCACGAAACGTGTGAGGGGTGTGCCGAAATGGGTGTGCGGGACGCATGCGGGCACACCCACTGGGACCTTCGGTGGAGCTCCCTATGGGGCCACGAAACGTGTGGGTGTGGGCCGAAATGGGTGTGCGGGACGCATGCGGGCACACCCACTGGGACCTTCGGTGGAGCTCCCTCCCTAACGGGGCCACTAAGCGTGTGAGGGGTGTGCCGAAATGGGTGATGACGATGATGATGGTGGGAGAGGAGGAGGGGGAGGAGGAGGAGGAGGAGGGGAGGAGGGAGGAGGAGGAGGAGGAGGAGGAGGAGGAGGAGAGGAGGAAGGAGGAGGAGGAGGAGGAGGAGGAGGAGGAGGAGGAGGAGGAGGAGGAGGAGGAGGAGGAGAGGAGGAGAGGAGGAGAGGAGGAGGAGAAGAGGAGGAGAGGAGACGCGGGCCACCGTCTCTTCAAAACGAGGACCCAACACCACAGGATGGTTGGGAAAAACATTTCTAAACCCTTCCTCAAAAGGTTTTTGGAAGGTTTTTGGGCCAGCCCCTCCTGGGCCCTTCCTGAGGAAGGTTTCAAGAAGGTTTCCGGACGTTTTTTTTAAAGGTGTTTGGAGGGTTTTTGGAAAGTGTGTTGGAAGGTTTTTTGGGGAAGGTTTTTGAAAAGTTGTTTGGAGGGTGTTTGGAAGATGTTTGGAAGGTTTGTTTGAAGGTTCTTTGGGAGGTTTTTGGAAGGTTTGTGTAATGTATGGGGCGGTGTCGCTAAATGCTGGAAGGCTTTAGGAAGGTTTCTGGGAGTGTTTTTTGAAGGTGTTTGGAAGATTTTTGGAACAATTTTCTAAAACCTGCGTAACACCTAAGGAAGGTTCCAGGATTCCTGGAACTGTCAAACAAAAACCTGCCTGAAACCTTCCTCAGGAAGGTCCCGGGATTCCTGGAACCTTCCCAACAAATCATGGTTAAAACCTTCCTCAGGAAGGTTTTTGGAAGGTTTTTGGGCCAACCCTTTCTGGAACCTTCTAGAGGAAGGTTTTTGGAAGGTGTGTTGGAAGGTTTGTGGAAGGTTTTTGTTGGAAGGTTCTTTGTAATGTTTTTGGAAGGTTTGTGTAATGTATTGGGCGGTTTCGCTAAATGCTGGAAGGTTTTAGGTAAGTTGTTTGGAAGGTTTTTTGAAGGTTTTTGGAAGGTTTTTGGAAAAAGCTTCCTGCAACCTTTCTCGCTCCCCCCCCGGGAAAACCTTACAAAAAACTTGCCAAAAACATGTTCCAGGAAAGTTTCTGGAGGGGTTCGTCGGAATTCCCGTACCGGCACCAGGTATCCATCACCACCACTTCGCGAACAAGCACTACCGAGTCGAGCACTACCACGGTGTCTACCAGCAGTGAATCGAGCACGACATCGCGGACCAGCACCACCGAAACCAGCAGCACTACGGTGTCCACCACGTCAGAGTCTAGCAGCACGTCGCGGACCAGCACCACGGAAACGAGCAGCACCACGGTGTCCACCACGTCGGAGTCGAGTACCACGTCGCGGAGCAGCACTACGGAATCAAGCAGTACCACGGGGTCCACCACCACAGAAACGAGCAGCACTACGGGTTCCACGATGACGGATTCGAGCACCACGTCGCGGACAAGCCTTACAGAAACGAGCAGCATCTCAGTTTCCACCACCACGGATTCAAGCACGACGTCGCGGTCCAGCATTACGGAAACCAGCAGTACAACAAGGTCTTCCACTACGGAGTCGAGCACGACGTCGAGATCCAGCACGACGGACACCAGTAGCACCACGAGATCTTCTACTACGGAGTCGAGCACCACATCGCGGTCAAGCACAACGGAAACGAGCAGTATCACGGGGTCCACGACCACGGGGACCAGCAGTACCACATGGTCCACGATGACAGGGTCGAGCACGTCATCGCGGACGAGCACTACCGAAACGAGCAGTGCCACCGTGTCCACCACCACGAACTCGAGCACGACGTCGCGGACGAGCACTACGGTAACGAGCAGCACCACGGTGTCCACCACTACGGGGACAAGCACGACGTCGCGGACCAGCTCTACAGAAACGAGTAGTATCACCGGGTCTTCCACAACGGGATCGAGCACCGCGTCATGGACTAGCACTACGGAGACGAGCACTACCACGGCGTCCACCACAACGGAGTCCAGCACGACATCCAGAACAAGTATTTCGGGAACAAGCAGTAGCACGGGGTCCACAACCACGGAGTCAAGTAGCACGTCGCGCACCAGCAAGACAGAGTCGAGCAGCACCACTGTGTCCACAACGACGGAGACGAGCAGTACCACGGGGTCCACCATCACGGAGTCGAGTACCACGTCGCGGACCAGCACTACGGATACCAGCAGCACAACGGCATCCACCACCACGGCATCCAGCACCACGTCGCGGACAAGCACCACGGAAACGAGCAGCACCACGGTTTCCACCACGACGGCGTCGAGCACCACGTCGCGGACCAGCACTTCGGCATCGAGCAGCACTACGAGGTCGACTACCACGGAGTCCAGCACGACGTCGCAGACCAGCACTACAGGGACGAGCAGCACCACGGTGTCCACCGCAACTGAGTCTAGCACCACGTCCTGGAGCAGCACCACGGGAACAAGCACTAGCACGTGGTCAACTTCTTCGGCGTCGAGCAGCACCACGGGGTCCAGCACGACGGAGACGAGCGCTACGTCGCGGAGCAGCACTACGGAAACGAGCAGCACCACAGAGTCCACCACGACGGAATCGAGCACGACGTCTCGGACGAGCAGCACAGAAACGAGCAGCACCACGGTTTCCACCACAACACAGTCGAGCATGACGTCGCGGACCAGCACTACGGAAACGAGCAGCACAACGAGGTCTTCCACTACAGTGTCGAGCACTACGTCGAGATCCAGCACTACAGAAACGAGCAGCTCAACGAGGTCTTTTACTACGGACACGAGCACCACATCACGGACCAGCACTACGGAAACAAGCAGCACCACAGGGTCCACGACTACCAAGTCGAGCAGTACCACGGTGTCCAGCACCACGGATTCGAGCACAACTTCGCGGACCAGTACCACGGAAACCAGCAGTGCAACGGGATCCACCACTACGGCATCCAGCACCACGTCGCGGACAAGCACCACGGAAACGAGCAGCACCACGGTTTCCACAACGACGGTGTCGAGCACCACGTCGCGGACCAGCACTTCGGCAACGAGCAGCACTACGAGGTCGACTACCACGGAGTCCAGCACGACGTCGCAGACCAGCACTACAGGGACGAGCAGCACAACGGTGTCTACCGCAACACAGTCTAGCACCACGTCCTGGAGCAGCACCACGGGAACAAGCACTGCCACGTGGTCAACCATTTCGGACTCGAGCAGTACCACGGGGTCCACCACCACGGAAACGAGCAGCATTACGGGTTCCACGATGACGGATTCTAGCACAACATCGCGGACAAGCACTACAGAAACGAGTAGCACAACAGTTTCCACCAGCACGGATTCTAGCACGACGTCGCGGTCAAGCACGACGGAAACCAGCAGTACAACAAGGTCTTCCACTACGGAGTCGAGCAGTACTTCGCAATCTAGCACTACGGACACCAGTAGCACAACGAGATCTTCTACTACTGAGTCGAGCACCACATCGCGGTCAAGCACTACGGAAACGAGCAGTACCACTGGGTCCATCACTACGGGGACCAGCAGTACCACGGGGTCCACGATGACAGGGTCGAGCACGTCATCGCGGACGAGCACTACCGAAACCAGCAGTACCACCGTGTCCACCACCACGAACTCGAGCACGACGTCGCGGACGAGCACTACGGTAACGAGCAGCACCACGGTGTCCACCATTACGGGGACAAGCACGACGTCGCGGACCAGCTCTACAGAAACGAGTAGTATCACCGGGTCTTCCACAACGGGATCGAGCACCGCGTCATGGACTAGCACTACGGAGACGAGCACTACCACGGCGTCCACCACAACGGAGTCCAGCACGACATCCAGAACAAGTATTACGGGAACAAGCAGTAGCACGGGGTCCACCACCACGGAGTCAAGTAGCACGTCGCGCACCAGCAAGACAGAGTCGAGCAGCACCACTGTGTCCACAACGACGGAGACGAGCAGTACCACGGGGTCCACCATCACGGAGTCGAGTACCACGTCGCGGACCAGCACTACGGATACCAGCAGCACAACGGCATCCACCACCACGGCATCCAGCACCACGTCGCGGACAAGCACCACGGAAACGAGCAGCACCACGGTTTCCACCACGACGGCGTCGAGCACCACGTCGCGGACCAGCACTTCGGCATCGAGCAGCACTACGAGGTCGACTACCACGGAGTCCAGCACGACGTCGCGGACCAGCACGACGGAAACGAGCAGCACAACTAGGTCTTCCACTACAGAGTCAAGCACTACGTCGAGATCCAGCACCACAGAAACGAGCAGCTCCACGAGGTCTTCTACTACGGACTCGAGCACCGCGTCGCAGACCAGCACCACGCAATCGAGCAGCACCACAGGGTCCACGACTACCGAGTCGAGCAGTACCACGGTGTCCTCCACCACGGATTCGAGCACGACTTCGCGGACCAGCACTACGGAGACCAGCAGCACAACGCCGTCCACCACCACGGCATCCAGCACCACTTCGCGAACAAGCACTACCGATTCGAGCACTACCACGGTGTCCACCACGTCGGAGTCTAGCAGCACGTCGCGGACCAGCACCACGGAAACGAGCAGCACCACGGTGTCCACCACGACGGCGTCGAGCACCACGTCGCGGACCAGCATTTCGGCATCGAGCATCACTACGAGGTCGACTACCACGGAGTCCAGCACGACGTCGCGGACCAGCACGACGGAAACGAGCAGCACAACGAGGTCTTCCACTACAGAGTCAAACACTACGTCGAGATCCAGCACCACAGAAACGAGCAGCTCCACGAGGTCTTCTACTACGGACTCGAGCACCGCGTCGCAGACCAGCACCACGCAATCGAGCAGCACCACAGGGTCCACGACTACCGAGTCGAGCAGTACCACTGTGTCCAGCACCACGGATTCGAGCACGACTTCGCGGACCAGCACCACGGAGACCAGCAGCACAACGCCGTCCACCACCACGGCATCCAGCACCACTTCGCGAACAAGCACTACCGATTCGAGCACTACCACGGTGTCCACCACGTCGGAGTCTAGCAGCACGTCGCGGACCAGCACCACGGAAACGAGCAGCACCACGGTGTCCACCACGACGGAGTCGAGCACCACGTCGCGCACCAGCAAGACAGAGTCGAGCATCACCACTGTGTCCACAACGACGGAGTCGAGCAGTACCACGGGGTCCACCATCACGGAGTCGAGTACCACGTCGCGGACCAGCACTACGGATACCAGCAGCACAACGGCATCCACCACCACGGCATCCAGCACCACGTCGCGGACAAGCACCACGGAAACGAGCAGCACCACGGTTTCCACCACGACGGCGTCGAGCACCACGTCGCGGACCAGCACTTCGGCATCGAGCAGCACTACGAGGTCGACTACCACGGAGTCCAGCACGACGTCGCGGACCAGCACGACGGAAACGAGCAGCACAACTAGGTCTTCCACTACAGAGTCAAGCGCTACGTCGAGATCCAGCACCACAGAAACGAGCAGCTCCACGAGGTCTTCTACTACGGACTCGAGCACCGCGTCGCAGACCAGCACCACGCAATCGAGCAGCACCACAGGGTCCACGACTACCGAGTCGAGCAGTACCACGGTGTCCTCCACCACGGATTCGAGCACGACTTCGCGGACCCAGCACCACGGAGACCAGCAGCACGCCGGCACCACCACGGCATCCAGCACCACTTCGCGAACAAGCACTACCGATTCGACCACATGTCGTCGGAGTCTAGCAGCACGTCGCGGACCAGCACCACGGAAACGAGCAGCACCACGGTTTCCACCACGACGGCGTCGAGCACCACGTCGCGGACCAGCACTTCGGCAACGAGCAGCACTACGAGGTCGACTACCACGGAGTCCAGCACGACGTCGCGGACCAGCACGACGGAAACGAGCAGCACAACGAGGTCTTCCACTACAGAGTCAAGCACTACGTCGAGATCCAGCACCACAGAAACGAGCAGCTCCACGAGGTCTTCTACTACGGACTCGAGCACCACGTCGCAGACCAGCACCACGCAATCGAGCAGCACCACAGGGTCCACGACTACCGAGTCGAGCAGTACCACGGTGTCCAGCACCACGGATTCGAGCACGACTTCGCGGACCAGCACCACGGAGACGAGCAGCACAACGGGGTCCACCACCACGGCATCCAGCACCACTTCGCGAACAAGCACTACCGAATCGAGCACTACCACGGTGTCCACCACGTCGGAGTCTAGCAGCACGTCGCGGACCAGCACCACGGAAACGAGCAGCACCACGGTGTCCACCACGACGGAGTCGAGCACCACGTCGCGCACCAGCAAGACAGAGTCGAGCAGCACCACTGTGTCCACAACGACGGAGTCGAGCAGTACCACGGGGTCCACCATCACGGAGTCGAGTACCACGTCGCGGACCAGCACTACGGATACCAGCAGCACAACGGCATCCACCACCACGGCATCCAGCACCACGTCGCGGACAAGCACCACGGAAACGAGCAGCACCACGGTTTCCACCACGACGGCGTCGAGCACCACGTCGCGGACCAGCACTTCGGCATCGAGCAGCACTACGAGGTCGACTACCACGGAGTCCAGCACGACGTCGCGGACCAGCACGACGGAAACGAGCAGCACAACTAGGTCTTCCACTACAGAGTCAAGCACTACGTCGAGATCCAGCACCACAGAAACGAGCAGCTCCACGAGGTCTTCTACTACGGACTCGAGCACCGCGTCGCAGACCAGCACCACGCAATCGAGCAGCACCACAGGGTCCACGACTACCGAGTCGAGCAGTACCACGGTGTCCAGCACCACGGATTCGAGCACGACTTCGCGGACCAGCACCACGGAGACCAGCAGCACAACGCCGTCCACCACCACGGCTCCAGCACCACTTCGCGAACAAGCACTACCGATTCGAGCACTACCACGGTGTCCACCACGTCGGAGTCTAGTAGCACGTCGCGGACCAGCACCACGGAAACGAGCAGCACCACGGTGTCCACCACGACGGCGTCGAGCACCACGTCGCGGACCAGCACTTCGGCATCGAGCAGCACTACGAGGTCGACTACCACGGAGTCCAGCACGACGTCGCGGACCAGCACGACGGAAACGAGCAGCACAACGAGGTCTTCCACTACAGAGTCAAGCACTGCGTCGAGATCCAGCACCACAGAAACGAGCAGCTCCACGAGGTCTTCTACTACGGACTCGAGCACCGCGTCGCAGACCAGCACCACGCAATCGAGCAGCACCACAGGGTCCACGACTACCGAGTCGAGCAGTACCACGGTGTCCAGCACCACGGATTCGAGCACGACTTCGCGGACCAGCACCACGGAGACGAGCAGCACAACGGGGTCCGCCACCACGGCATCCAGCACCACTTCGCGAACAAGCACTACCGAATCGAGCACTACCACGATGTCCACCACGTCGGAGTCTAGCAGCACGTCGCAGACCAGCACCACGGAAACGAGCAGCACCACGGTGTCCACCACGACGGAGTCGAGCACCACGTCGCGCACCAGCAAGACAGAGTCGAGCAGCACCACTGTGTCCACAACGACGGAGTCGAGTACCACGTCGCGGACCAGCACAACGGACTCAAGCAGTACCACCCGGTCCACCACTACGGAGTCGAGCAGTACCACGGGGTCCAGCACGACGGAGACGAGCACTACGTCGCGGAGCAGCACTACGGAAACCAGCAGTACCACAGAGTCCACAACGACGGAATCGAGCACGACGTCTCGGACGAGCAGCACAGAAACGAGCAGCACCACGGCTTCCACCACAACACAGTCCAGCACGACGTCGCGGACCAGTATGACGGAAACGAGCAGCGCAACGAGGTCTTCTACTACAAGTGCCACCAGCAGCACAACTATGACCAGCTCGAGCGCAACCAGCAGCACCACTGTGACCAGCACGACTGGGACCAGCAGCACCACTGTGAGCAGCACCAGTGCCACCAGCAGCACCACTGTGACCAGCTCGAGCGCAACCAGCAGCACCACTGTGAGCAGCACGACCGGGACCAGCAGCACCACGCGTAGCAGTACCAGCGCAACCAGCAGCACCATTGTGACCAGTCCGACTGGGACCAGCAGCAGCACGCGCAGCACCATCAGTGCCACCACCAGCACCACTGTGACCAGCACGACTGGCACCAGCAGCACTACTGTGAGCAGCACCAGTGCCACCAGCAGCACCACTGTGACCAGCACGAGCGGAACCAGCAGCACCACTGTGACGACAGGAAGCTCGATTTCGGGGACGTCCACGACCACCGCCACTTCCACGTCGACGCGTACCTCGGCCTCTGGTACATCCATAACGGCGACAGTCTCCAGGACATCCACAACTACTGCTACTGACACGTCAACCGTCTCCTCGACCTCTCATACCTCTTTTTCTTGGTCCTCGAGCACAACCATCTCGACATCCGTGACCTCCACCACCACTGGCACGCTCACGGACACGTCGACAACAACCATGACCCATACGACCACAGGCACTTCGACAACCTCAGACAGTTTCACTTTTACCTCCACGGGCACGTCAACGACGTCGTTCCATACTACCTCAGCGTCCAGCACCACGACTCTGACGCGGACCACCATCACTACGTCGCTCACGACGACCACCGTGAGCAGCACCACGGACTCCGCTACTTCGACGTCCGTGACCACAGGGACGGCCACCCCGAGGCGGTTCTCCATGGTTGTGGCCGAGTTAGTGGTCGCGTTGGACCCCACGGTCACCCAGACCGAGATGGAGAGCGTCGCGAAGGCCTCCATCGCGCTGTACTTGGAGACCAGTGACTCTCTCATCGCCATAGACGGCGTGTACGAGGTCACCGAACGACGCCTTCTTGGCCTGGAGAGGAAGCTCACCTCGGACTCCACGTTGTGGCATGTAGACTACCGTGTCGAAGTGGAGGGGACAGACTACGAGGGCACCCAGAGCGCCCTGGCCGCGCTGAATGACATGGCGGGCGCGGCCGACTTCTCCGCAGCGATGGCGGCAACGTTGGTTAACCTGGGCAGCATGTCGTCGCATCGTCTACGGTGCGCTAGCGATCCTGTCGTGGAGCTGTGGATGCACACCACGGCGACCCACACGTCGACGTCGTCCACGACGTGCTGCGTGTGTCCATGGCCCGACGTCGACCCCGTGCCCATAGGGATTGCGGGACCCAACTTTCAGGTCGCTGGCTGGGGCGACACGTGCACTCCAGTCTGCGCACCTGGATACCACGTGGAAGAAACGCTTCTCTGCAGCACCGTCTCCGAGAACGGGACGGTCCTCATAGACGGGGAGTGGCAGGGAACCGCCAGGTGCGAGCCCAACGTTTGCGTGGGACGCCCTGCCTTAAAGATGCCAGTCGGCTACGACGGCGTGGGCGAGGGCTGTTCCGACCAGAACTACACGCAGACGTGTGACGTTTCGTGCTCGGAGTACGATGGCTATGAAAATTTGGCGAACCATATCCTGATCGAGTGCACGGCTACGACGGCCTACGACTGGGTCAACACCACTGGAGTGTGCACAGAGAAGGCTTGTTACGCGGACAAGGTACCATTCATTCCGAACGTGGTCGACAGCTCGTCCTGCATCGACATCGCCAGCGGAGCAAATTGCTCGCCCGTGTGCAACTCGTCATGCGAGCTCCTCGCTCCCATCAGATGCACGAGGGGCGTTTTCGACATGGTCCCACTGGTCTGCATGCCGACTGCGGACATAGAGGCTCTCGACTCTGCAGTGGGTCTTGTCGTGGAAGTGGCGCTCGTCGAGAGCAGCTTGGACTCAGGGGCGCGATCAAGGGCGCGTTCGGCGCGGTCCTCGGTCTGTCCACGGACCAGATCCACGTGTGCACGGCGAAGCGCCTGAACTCCGATTACCAGTCTGGCCTTCCAGCGAGGCGCCTCACGACGTTGCAGGGGCTGTGGATAAAGTTGATGTTTCAAATCTACCCCGCCGACGATGAGACAGCTGTCACGGACGGCCTGGCCAGCCTCAACGCAGGTGGGGGCAGCTTCATCAGCGAGCTCGTTTCTGCCTTGCGGGATGCAGGCGTTGCTGTCCCACAGGGCCTCGCCGCGGCCAGGCTCGTCGTCGGGACGCCCGTGTCCACCATCGTGACTGTCCCTGTGGCGCGCTGGGTGGCGCGCGAATCATGGTCGCTTTGCAGCAACTTGTGCGGAGTGGGGGAGCAGACTCGCACAGTGGACTGCCTGACCGGCTCTGAGGACCTGTGCAATGCGAACGTCCCGCCAGGCTACACCAAGGACTCGTTTATGCCCGACACAAGGGCGTGTGAGACGTACGTCTCGTGCCCGTACGACTGGTCCTGCCCATCAGGCCCGGACCCCGTCACGGGCGACGGCTGCGATGCGCAGGCCGGCATCGTAGCAGCTGTGATCGCCGTCGCTTTCTTCATTGTGTCCTCCGTTGGGATTCGGTACTTTCGGAGAATGAGCGTGGTACCGACGAGGGGGATCGTGAATATTAGGGGGTTGGATCGGTCAGGTGACCCAGTTGAGGTCGTGTGGACGAGGACGGAGGGGGTCGTTGACGAGGGCGGTCAGCAAAAGACGAGGTTGCAATACGACCTCACCATGGAGCAGATGGCCCAATTCGACGCGTACGAGGACCGCGAGCGGGGCTGCGCCAATCTGATACCACTGGACCCTGGGGAGGACTCGTTCTTGAAGGTGGACCTGAACTTGAGCGGCACGATGGACTTCGAGCTT
>CAUYUJ010020260.1:117500-130000 GCA_963575745.1 Prorocentrum cordatum
GGACTTGCGCTCGCTGGCGGTCATCGCTTGTTTCTTCTCCTTCGGCGGCTGCCTCGTCTTCCACGCCTCCTTGCGCTCCTTCGTGGTCATCGCTCTTTTCTTCTCCTTCGGCGGCTGTCTCATCTTCCACGCCTCCTTGCGCTCTTTCGCGGTCATCGCTCTTTCCTTCTTCTGAAGTCCGCTGGCCGCTGAGAGCTCGGCCGCGGAGGCTCCGTCGCAGGCTCGGTCTGCGAGGCTTCCGAGACTGCATGGCCAGCATGGGCCTCAGCCGGGAGTCTAGCAACTTTCGCTTCCCTGGCAGCCACCGCAGAGATGTTTCGGCGCTTCCTCGCCCGTGTGAGACCAGAACCCCCACTCTGCTGCCGCGCGTCCTTCCTCCACTTCCTGAACCGTTCTGCGTCCTTCTTCTGGTCTGTCCGTCTTGGCGAGTTCAATTTCCTGGACTGGAATGTTCGCGCGCGCGCGCAACTGCCCGCGCTGTGAACCCGTCGCCTTTCCGCGGGTAGAAGAAAGAGATGCCGCAAGCCTGCGCCACGCGTGCCTTTCGTGCCTTCTCTCCCTCGCGGTGCAAGCGCCCCCTGTCTCTGGCCGCGAGCTCCTTGCCCTGCCGATCTGTATATTGCGCATCGTTCTCGCGAAGCAGCATCTGGTCGCAGCCCCCCTCGAGCTGCGCAGAAACTATAGCGGCGATGTAACCCTGCGCGCGCGCCCGCGCATGCAGCTTCCGATGTGGCCGCGACCGTGCCTGCGCGGAGTGGGCGCGTCCGAGCGCGCCCAACAAGCCCCCAAGATGGCCCCGGGGCGGCCCCGGCGGATCCCAAGACGGCCCGAGAGGCGCCCAAGACGGCCCAATTGGCGCGTCAGACAGCCGAAGAAGCGTCCAAGACGGCCCCAGAGAGGTCCCCCCCTCCTCCTCCCCCTTCTCCCCCTATTATCAGGCTCCTTCCTGCCGCGCTGTAGCGGCAGGCGCGGCTGCGGGGCCGGCCGCGGGCAGGTGGATGAAAGCCGACGCTTTCACGAAAAGCAGCGCGCGAAACTTCGCGACCAGGAGCCTGCGCGTTTGTCGCGCGACTCGTTGTCCCCACGCAGCCATTTCCTTGTGGAGCGCCTCGTTGCTCGCAGTTCCACAACTGTTCCTCTCCTGTTGCTTTTGTGTCATCTCGCCACGCCGGAGAGCGTGTTGTCGCAAATGTGAGTAATGGCCACGCTGCGCTTCCAAGATCCCCCCAAGGGTGCGGCAGTCCTGGCCCTTCCCGCTTCTACCGGCCACGTCGTCAGCACCAGTGGCCCCTGCAGCTGCCAAAAGCTTGCCATGATCTTCGGGGCCGCCCCCCATGGTCGAAGCCTGAGAGATGAGTTCTTGTGCCTCCGCAGTGGGCGTGTTCAAGCCTGCTGCGTAAGCCTTGCGGGCGGCCTCGCCATCTGCAGCCGCCTTCTCTGAGTCCCACCGAAAAGTTTCGCCTGCCCGTCGTTTTTTTTTTTTTTTTTTTTTTTTTTTTTTTTTTTTTTTTTTTTTTTTTTTTTTTTTTTGTGTGTGTGTGTGTGTGTGTGTGTGTGTGTGTGTGTGTGTGTGTGTGTGTGTGTGTGTGTGTGTGTGTGTGTGTGTGTGTGTGTGTGTGTGTGGTGTGTGTGTGTGTGTGTGTGTGTGGGGGTGGGGGGGGGGTCCATATTGGTGCCAAGAACCAGAATCGAGACTTGGTTTATTGCAAGAGCAGATCTCCAGACGCAGTTTGCCATGAAGAGGGCCCTCAGATACACAGCGCAGGTTGCAGAATGAGCCCAGGAACTTTCCAGTATCAGAGAGAAGCTTTTTGGGGTTATCTGTGCGCGCCGACAGCGCCCGCCCACGAAAATTGGGCGGCGCGGCGATTTCCATTCCTCGCAGCAGCTCGGCGACATCCTCCGCGCGAATCGGCTCGATGGCAAGAACGTGTCCCGTGCGCCCTTTCGTAGTCAGGCAGTGGCGCTCCTGGTCAGCCAAGCGAGGCCCCTGCTTGCCTTCGGGAACATTCCCGCTGATGGATTGCATAGTGTTGACCGTGGCGTCAACATTCAAGTCGGCGAATTCGGCGAATATCTCGCGCGTGCCGTGAAGCATCATTGCGATGGTTTCCCCCATGGAAATGCGATGAAGCAGATCACCGATGAACGCTGGACCTGGGAGGGCTTCCGCGAGGCCATCGGTCAGAGACCTCTGCGATGCTTTCCAACCAATTTTCTCACGAACGAGCTTCGGCCCCCCCTCGCTCAGAAGCGCGGCTGATGCAATCTGCCACCGTGTCCTTCGGCACGTTGAGGCGTGGAAGAATGCCAAGTGCTGTCCGGCAGGGGTCGTCGTCGTCGTCGTCGTCGTCGTCGTCATGGTCGTCTTCGTCGTCGTCGTCGTGGCCGTCGTCGTCGTCGTCGTCGCCATCGTCATCGTCGCCACCATCGACGGCAACATTGTCATTAACATCATCATAGCCACTACAAGTTGAAGAGCCGCCACCCAAGGGGCTCGACTGGCACGGTGGCGGGACTTGCCGCGGGCAGCTGGTTAGCGCGGATATACCCTTGAGAGACAGTTTTATTCGAAGTGATGCGCACCGCACACACACATGCTCGGGATGATTCCGAAGCAGCATTCGCCCACCCTTTTCGGTGATCAAGGATCGGAAATCTTCGCGGTACCATCCCCAATTCCATGCTTCAGGACGGTTGACGCCTGTGTTCCAGGCTCGCACCATGCGCGCTGCGTTGGCCAAGGGGCGCTCCCGCACCAAAGCCCGTGCGCGCGTAGACAAACTCCACGGGCTCCGCCTGGCTTCAGAAGATCCCAACGGCGCCGGCTTGGACGTGCAAGAGCCGAACAGGTCCCTAGAAAAGTGGGCGAAGTTACGGGTCGGGTGCTCCATGCCGCCCTCGTGCTGCTTTGCCGCGTGGGCTCGCATGTGTTTCAACTTCGCGAACGACTTGAAACGGGCATAACATACAGTGCCGTTGTTAACACATGCTCCGCGTGCGGACCATGTATTAAACATAAAGGGCTGAGTAACGCATACAAGGATGAGTTTATGCATTACTTTATTCATGCATTTCCCATGCATTTAGATTCATATATACATATATAATTCATATGTATTAAAAAGTCTGCCCTGTGCGCTCCCACCTCGCTGCAGCACGCGCCCTCCGAGCCGTGGCCTCGCGCGCCCGCGGGAGATGTGCTCCTGCGCCTCGGAGCGCGCGCGCGCTCGGTGAAGATCCCCCGCGGCCGCGGCCTCGTCAGTGATGCGCCCAACGACACCTGCTGCGGGATGTGTCCCTGGAAACAAATGTCGGGCCGGACGAAAGGGGGGATTGGGAAAGGGGGGGGTGGCGAAATTTGCTGCGTGCAGCTGGTTTCGGCCCCGCTGAGGGGCCCATTTCTCGACGTGTGGGCGCTTCCCGGCGCTGGGGGGCGCCTGGAAAATCAGCTGCGTGAGTTGATTCTCGAAGCCCCCCCTGGGCTGCCCCCCCCTTTCGCCCGGCCCGAAAATGGCGTCCCGATATGACGCGTATACGGCGCATCTGGAAGACATTGGCAGCCGCGTCAGTGGTGGCGGCGTCGTCCTTGCGCGGAAACAATCTAGATGCACCGCCACCGCGCCTGGCCAGGGCCATCCTGGGCCCCAGAATGGCGCATGGACTCCCCTGGCCTCGCCAGGAGGGCGCATGCACCATGCCAGGGTCCAGGATGGCCGTGGCCAGGCACGGTGGTGGTGTATAGATGGCTTCCGCGGACATCCTGGCTAGCGCTCGGCACTGCGCCGCCCATGGCTGCCGAACCTGACGCGTCTTGGTTAGGGGTGCTCTCGGCGCTACTGGCGCGCGCTCTCACTTCATGAAAACACAGGTCGAGGTGGTCTATTGCGCATCCCGAAAGAGGTAAGAGCACATTGAACACCCAGTGAGACAAAGCTACGAAGTCTACTTTTCAGTCATTGCCACGCACATGCCCTCTTGACCGCACGAATGCCTGTGATAATCCAGCACGCGCACTTGGCGCCCGACAGAAATGCCGAATGTGTTACACGCAGCTTTAGTCGTCTGCTTCGGCTTGTCCTTCTCTGGAGCCTTGAACGCAGCGCTGAACGGGGGGGGCGTGAGTAAGAAAATGCTCCATGAGCTCCTCCGCGCGCAGCACGGTTGCCAGATCTGTCGATAAACCCTTCTCCCCCAAGAGATCTTGTGGAAGAGCGCCATCACCGTCGCCAGTTCCAGCCCAAGTCCTCCTGCAAGCCAAAAGGCGATCCCTCCAGAGGTCGCTTGCTCGCCCGAACAAGTTCTGACACCCATTGAACTCTGCAATTTCCTCTGCAATAAACAGAGCGCAACAGGAAGTCGTGTATTCCGGAGAAACATCTGGATCAGCGGTATTCTGCTCAATATCGAGAATCTTGAGTTTCACATTCTTTGCGCTCTCGGACTCCATGCGCCCTAGAGATTGCCCATCACCTGCGTTTGCGTCAACGACTGCCATCAAAGAGCCTATCACAAGGTCCGCACAAGGTACCCTTTGCAAGTATCCTCTCGAATAAAAGGATTGCGCAGTCAAAACCTGAGCCACAATGGCTACATAATGGTCTGGTGCTCCTGGGCTGCATCCGCCACCGTGCTGCCTGGCACGTTGAGGCGTGCTAGAATGCCAAGTGCTGTCTGGCTGGGTTTCTCCAGGAGGCCCCAAGCGGCCTTCAAGGAGCCCCATGAGGCTCCCAAGTGGTCCCCAAGAGGCCCCCCAAAAACCCACCGAAGCCCAAAACGGCCCCCAAGAGGCCCCCCAAACGGCATGCAGGAGGCTTCAAAACTGCCTCCAACAGGCCCCCGAGAGGCCTCCCACGATGTCCCGACGATCATCAGCATCATCATCATCATCATCGTCGTCGTCGTCGTCATCATCATCATCAGCATCATCATCGTCATTGTCAGCGTCGTCATCGTCATCGTCATCGTCATCATCATCATCGCGGTTGCGGGAATTGCCGCAGGCAGTTGGATATATACGAGTGCATTAACAGAACCATGGCTGGGTGGGCAAAATTCTGGCTGGGTGAGCTGGGCTAGGCTCGGGATGGCCTCCACGACGGCCAATGCGGCCTCCTGGACGGATGACATTGCCTCCAAGATTAGCATTCAAGCATGCTAAGATGGTCCGGTGAGGCCTCCAGGACGGCCAGCATGCCGTCGAAGACTGCCAGAACGGCCCTGCATGGCCCCCGGGGCGATCGAAGATGCCCTCCAAGACGGCCAAGATTGCCCGAAAAGGACTCCAGATGGCCCCAAGAAGCCCCCCAAAACCCGCAGGAAGCCCCAAAAGGCCTCCAAGAGGCCTCCTCCCCCTCCTCCTCCTCATCTCATCTGCCTCTCCGTTATCATCACCATCATCCCCCTCTATCCTGCTCCTCCCCCACCTTCGTCCCCCGATTGTTTTCCCCGAGGTTTTCAACAACGGCTGGGGGAACACCTGGTCCAACACCTGGGCCACACTTCGCCGTAACGCTTGGCCGCGTTGGCGTTTCCAGAAGGCAAGAGGCGGCGGTGATTCGCCGTAGGCGTCTGGCAGAGACCTTCAGAGTCCCAGGAGACCCTCAACTCCCCCCCCTGACGTCCCCAAGAATACCCCTACGGGCCCCAAGAGACCTGAAACATGTTTCCAAGAGGCCCCCGAGAGGCCTCTCAAGAGAGCCAAACAAGCCTCCAAGCGTCCGCGGCCTTTCTGGAACCTCCCTCTTGACCCCCCTTCAGGGTGCACGGAAAGAGACAGAGAGAGGGCGAGAGAGAGAGAGAGAGAGGAAAGAGAAAGAGAGAAAGAGGACGAGAAAAAGAGAGAGAGAGAGAGAGAGGACGAGAGAGAGAGAGAGAGATGACGAGAGAGAGAGAGAGAGAGAGAGAGAGGACGAGAGAACGGGAAAGGGAGCGGGAACGGGAACGGGAACTGGAACTGGAACGGACCCTGGGGCTTCATTTTTTCACGGGGGACCCCCAGGGGCCGCTCCGCGCGCGCGAACTAGAAATATTGTTAACCAGTTGCCGGAGATCTTAGCTTGCCTCTGGCCCGTTGGGCCGGCGAATTCCAGCGATTCGCCCTCGCCCGCGCAGTCCAACGGCGATGAGCTGCGCGCCGTCAACGTGCACCCTGGCGCTGGCACAGCGGCTGCCGAGCCCACAATAGCCGTCTTCTCGGCATGCACTGTCACTGGCGTCCCTGGCTACCTCCTGCACCCGCCTCTCGTGGCTAAGCATGGAAGACAGAAACAACGGCACGAACATAAACATCCGCAGCTCCGCGCGGATGTCTTGGATCGGCGCTGCGCCCCCTGGCGGCGCCTCCAGTTCCGCCTCTGGCGCGCTTCGCGAGCCAGGTAGTGGGGTCCCAGCGCAGATCCAAGAAACCCGCACGGGCCTCCGAAAGTTTATTGGCATGCGGTTCTTTTTTTCCTCTGAAGCAGCCGCCGATGTCTGCGAGGATCACGTCGGCCGTGGCGCCCCTCTTCGCGGGTGACGACGGCCCTGCTGGTTCCTTGCTGTCGGCTCTGAGGGTCAACCTCCTGTCGTCGGCGCGTGCCGCCACGCCGACGAGGCCGTCGCCCAGGCCGGCCCGGCCCGCCACGTGTGTGACGGACAGCACACAGAGAGGCTCTGGCAACGGCCTGGAGCTGCCCGAGTCCTGGACCGCTAGTCCTTGATGGTGCTCATCGGAGAACGTGGGTCGACGCTGGGCTCCCCTGGCGGCGCCTCGCGCGCCAGGGAGGGGGGGTCCAGCGCAGATCGAAGAAACCCGCGCGGACCTCCAAATTTTGTTTATGCAGTTTTTGTTCACTCTAGGTGTTCACCCGCCCATTGCTCAGCTCGGCCGTTCGAGCATCAGTGTCAGCATCACTGGCAACAGTGAGACCAGCTCTAGAAGCTTGCTACGCTGACCAGCACCGCTGAGACAACCGAACTCACCAGCGACATCTCCCATACACGAGCCGCGAAGAGCGCGACCCCGACGGCGACCGCCGGAATAGCTGCTGCTCTGACCCCTCGGGTGGCGAGCCGCTGTTCTGCCTGCCTGGTGCCAGCGCTGGGGCGACCCCGGGGCGCTGGCGATTCTCGCCAGCCGCGTGCGCGCTGCCGTCTGGTCGTGCGCACCCGCCGGCTCACCGCCGCCCCTCGGGCCTCGCGGCGGCACGCCTTGCAGCCGCCTCCGTGGCCCAAGAGGCACGTTGCGACGTGTGGCTCGGGAGGCTTCCGCCCTGCCCGTCTGACCCTCCCCTCGCGTGCGGCGCTGTGCCACGTGAGCGGGCCGCCGTGCCGAGGACGAGCGTTGGGGCAAGGCTGGCCCGGGTGCCGTGCCGCGCCTCAGCTCGGCCATGTCAGAGCCATGACGCGCTCGCCGGCGGGGCGGCGAGCGCCGTGGCGCCCAGGGCCCTCGCAGGGGGCCGAGCTGTCGGCGGTGGCGGTCCCCCGATGCTGTCCCCGTGGCTGTTTTTTTGCGTCCTGGAGCTCTTTCTTTGCGGTCCTGGGGCCCTCGAGGGCCCCCACAGAGGCCGAGAGTGGGCATGAGCCTCCCCCCGGACCGTGATCTGTTCAACCACGCGAGCAGGTCTGGGGGCACAAGCAATTGCGTCGGCATGACAGCTTGGAGGTCCCCGCGGAGTTCTTGGATCGGTGCTTTATCCCCTGGGGATAACATTGTACTGTGTGAACACTCGCGATGCTACTTTCACATGGTGAGATAGACCCACCTCCGCATGCAAGTTTCACGGCACGGGCAGGTGCTCTGTAAGACAAGAGAGACGTGGGCTCAATTTGTTTTCGTATCGTATTGTTCTCTCCTCCTCCTCCTCCTCTTCCTCTTCCGTTCGCCCTCCGCCAGGAGGATGAGGAGGAACAGTTCCGAAGGAACGGAGGCGCAAAGATTAGACACTGGCTGCTTACGGGCAAATCCATCACCCCTCCTGCCTCCTCCTGGCTCCTCCTCCCTCCCCCTTCTTTCATCCCTCCCCCTTCATCCTCCACCTCCCCCTTTGCGCGGCGCATCGAGGTTGATGGAGTCCCGCGGCCGTGTTCCCACATTTCCCGCGCATTTCTTCTGATGGCGTCCGCTATCATGGCGAGCCAGAGACCCAGGAGGCACAGACCAGTACTCAATGTGTAGATTTGCACCGAATGCCATCGTCCTCGCCTGCTTTTTTTTCCCACGCTTCATGCGGGCCCCCAAGGTTCCCGACATTTCCCCAGGATGGCGTGCTAACTTACACTTCGAGGCCTCGGAGCCCCAAGCAGGACCCGCGAAAGACCGCCCGCAGGCTCCCGACGGTCCTCCCAATGGGCCCCCTCGAGACCGCCAAGAAGCCCCTGAGGCAGCCCCCACAGCTCCCAGAGAGGTCCCAGAAGGCCCGAGGCTGGCCGGCCCCCGAGGACGCGGAGCTGTCCTCGCTTCCCTCCTTCCTTCTGCCTGCGCAGGAGCATGCTCCCAGCGCGTTCAGACGTTGTTTTTTCTGCGCATCCGCTTGTCCTCGAGGGGTGTGCACATCAAATGAAACGCCGAGCGAAATACCTCTCCCGACATCTCGCTACTGTTGCTGCTCATGGTCCTTCCCTTTCTCCTTCCTGTGATTATCGCTCGTCCTCCACACGAGAGTTCCCTGGGTCCACGAAATAGTGCCCCTCGTCGCAGCACCAGATGTGTGGGTAGGGCGGGCCGGGCGTTTCGTTGAGGGACGTCCTGGCCAATTTTGATCCTAGAGCTCCGAGTATTTCCAACATTTCCATGGACGGACGGCGGCCTGCCTTTACAACGTGGCTCCCGCCTTCGCGGCGCGCAACTTGCTTCACAAGCTTCCAGCCACTCCACGGATGTAGCGTGGGTGGTTTTCCACATGTGGCTCTCGCTTCATGGAGTGTGCAGTAGTGTAGCAGTAGTAGTAGCAGTCGAATCAGTAGTAGTAGTAGTAGTAGTAGTAGTAGTAGTAGTAGTAGTAGTAGTAGTAGTAGCAGCAGTCGTAGTAGTAGTAGTAGTAGTAGTAGTAGTAGTAGTCGTCGTAGTCGTAGTCGTAGTCGTAGTCGTAGTCGTAGTAGTCCTACCAGCAGCAGTAGTAGTAGTAGTAGTAGTAGTAGTAGTAGTAGTAGTAGTAGTAGCAGTAGTGGTCTACAGGCAGCAGTCGTAGTAGTCGCAGTAGTGGTCTACAGGCAGTAGTAGTAGTAGTAGTAGTAGTAGTAGTAGTAGTAGTCGCAGTAGTCGCAGTACTGGTAGATATAGCAGTAGAAGTAGTAGTAGTAGTAGTAGTAGTAGTAGTAGTAGTAGAAATAGTAGTAGTCGTAGTAGTAATAGTAGTATAAGTCGTAGTAGTAATAGTATAGTCGTAGTAGTAGTCGTATCATTATTGTTTCAGTAGTAGTATTAGTAGTATCGGATAGTAGTAAGTAGTTCTAGTCTTCGTGTATTCGTAGTAGTAGTAAGTCCGTCGTCGTCGTCGTCGTCCGTAGTAGTGGTCGTGTAGTAGTAGTATCTCAGTAGTAGTAGTCCGTAGTTTGCTGTAGTAGTAGTAGTAGTAGTAAAAGTATAGTACGTATATCCGTGTCGTAAGTAGTAGTAATAGTAGTAAGTAGTAGTAGTAGTAGTTAGTCTAGCAGTTCTAGTAGTAGTACAAGTAGTAAGGTATAGTGTCGTATAGAAGAAGTAGTATTTTGTCGTAAGTAAGGACCATAGTTATGTAGTCGAGGTGTTATGTCGGAGGCGTCGTAGTGCAGTATTACTATTATAAGTAGTAAGTAGTAGTAAGTAGTAGTAGTAGTAGTATCGTAGTATCAGTAGTAGTAGTAGTAGTAGTCCGTAGTATTAGTATTAGTAGTAGTAGTAGTATAGTAAGTAGTAAGTGGTCAGTAGTAAGTGTAGTCGTAGTATAGTAGTAGTAGTAATGTCAGAGTAGTCGTAGTGCATAGTGGGTAGTAGCAGTAGTAGTAGTAGTAAAGTATAGTTAGTATAGTTTAGTAGTAGTAGTAGTAGTAGTAGTTGTAGTAGCAGTAGTCGTAGTAGTGGTAGTAGCAGTAGTAGTAGTAGTAGTAGTAGTAGCAGCAGCAGCAGCAGTAGTAGTAGTAGTAGTAGTAGTAATGGTACTAGTGGTAGTACTAGCGGTAGTAGTAGTTATTGTAGTACGTTCAGTAGTAGTAGTAGTAGTCGTAGTAGTAGTAGTAGTAGTGGTAGTAGTTGCGGTAGTAGTTGTAGTATTAGTAGTCGTAGTCGTAGTCGTAGTCGTAGTCGGTAGTAGTGGTAGTAGTAGTAGTAGTAGTAGTAAAAGTAGTAGTAGTAATAGTAGTAGTAGTAGTAGTAGTAGTAGTAGTAGAAGTAGTAGTAGAAGTACTAGGGATAGCACTCGGAGCCCTAGTAGTAGTAGTAGTAGTAGTAGTAGTAGTAGTAGTAGTAGTAGTAGTAGTAGTAGTAGTAGTAGTGGTATAGTAGTAGTAGTAGTAGTAGTAGTAGTCGTAGTCGTAGTCGTAGTCGTAGTCGTAGTCGTAGTAGTAGTACTCGTAGTAGTAATAGTATTAGTAGCAGTAGTAGTCGCAGTAAGTAGTGGTAGTAGCCGTAGTAGCAGTCGAGTAGTGGTAGTAGTAAGTAGCATATTTAAGTAGTAGTAGTAACAGTAGTAGTAGTAGTAGTAGTAAGTTTAGTAAGTAGTATATTAGTGAGTAAGTAGTGTAGTAGTAGTAGTATTAGTAGTAGTAGTAGTAGTAGTAATAGTATTATACAGTAGTATAGTCGTAAGTATGTAGTAGTAGTAGTAGTAGTAGTGGTAGTAGTAGTCGTAGTAGTTGTAGTAGTCGTAGTAGTAGTAGTAGTAGTAGTAGTAGTAGTTGTAGTAGTAGTAGTGGTAGTGGTAGCAGTAGCAGTAGTAGTAGTAGTAGTAGTAGTAGTAGTAGTAGTAGTAGTAGGCGTAGTCGTAGCCAGCGTAGTCGTAGTCGTAGTATTAGTAGCAGTCATAATTGAAGTAGTACTAGTAGTAGTAGTAGTAGTAGTAGTAGTAGTAGTAGTAGTACTCGTCGTCGCAGTCGTAACAGTAGTAGCAGTAGCAGTAGCAATAGCAATCGTAGTAGTAGTATGAGTAGTAGTAGTAGTAGTATTAGTGGAGTAGTAGTAGCAGTCGCATTGTTCTTTGTAGTAGTAGAAAAGGAAGAAGTAATAGTAGTAGTAACCGTTGTCGCAGTAGTAGTAGTAGTAGTAGTAGTAGTAGTAGTAGTAGTAGTAGTAGTAGTAGTAGTAGTAGTATTAGTAGTAAAAGTCGTCGCCGTAGTAGTAGTAGTCATATTAGAGGTAGTATCAGTAGTCCTCTTACAGACAGTAGTAGTAGTAGTAGTCGTAGTAGTAGTAGTAGTAGTAGTAGTGGTGGCAGTAGTGGTAGGAACAGTCGTCGTAGTAGTAGTAGTCGTATTACTAGTAGTAGTAGTAGTAGTGGTAGTAGTAGTAGTAGTAGTAGTAGGTGGGTAGGTAGGTAGGTAGGTAGGTCGGTAGGTGGGTAGGTAGGTCGGTAGGTCGGTAGGTAGGTAGGTAGGTAGGTAGGTAGATAGGCAGGTAGGTAGGTAGGTAGGTAGGTAGGTAGGTAGTAATAGTAGTAGTAGTAGTAGTAGTAGTAGTAGTAGTAGTAGTAGTAGTATTAGTAGTAATAGTAGTATTAGGTAGTAGTAGTAAGTAGCAGTATTAGTCGTAAGTAGTAGTAGTAGTCGTCGTAGTCGTAGTAGTAGTAGTCGTAGGAGTAGCAGCGGTAGTAGTAGTAGTAGTAGTAGTAGTAGTAGTAGTAGTAGTAGCAGTAGTAGTAGTAGTCGTAGTAGTCGTAGTAGTAGTAGTAGTAGTACCAGTAGCCGTTGTAGTCGTAGGTATAGTAGTCGCAGTCGTAGTCGTAGTAGTAGTAGTAGTAGTAGTAGTAGTAGTAGTAGTAGTAGTAGTAGTAGTAGTAGTCGTAGTAGTAGTAGTAGCAGCAGCAGCCGTGGTAGTAGTAGAAACAGCAGTAGTAGCAGTAGTAATACTAACAGTTGTAGTGGCGGCAGTCGTAGTAGTAGTAGTAGTAGTAGTAGTAGTAGTAGTAGTAGTAGGAATAGTACTAATTGGAGTAGAAGCAGTAGTAGTGCAGTAGCAGTATTGGCCGTAGTAGTAGTAGTAGTAGTAGTAGTAGTAGTAAGTGTAGCAGTAGCGGAAGTAGTAATAGTAGTAGTAGTAGTAGCCGTAGTAGTAGTAGTAGTAGTAGTAGTAGTAGTAGTAGTAGTAGTAGTAGTAGTAGTATATGTAGTCGTTGAGTGCCAGTTAGCCGTTATTTAGTATAGTAATCGTCATAATATTGGTGGTAATGGGTAGTCGTATTCGTCATAAGTAATTCGTCGAGTATTTGTCGTCGTAGTAGCAGAGTAGCTAGTAGCAGAAGTAGTTCTAATATAGTGGCACCGTCGTTTTGTCATCAGTTTAGTGGTATAAGTAGTAGCAATAGTGCTAGTCGATAGTATTAGTAGTA
>CAUYUJ010020260.1:140000-160712 GCA_963575745.1 Prorocentrum cordatum
GAATCCCTCTTGGGGCGTCTTGTGGGCCAGGTGGACCGTCTTAAGGCCATCTTGGGCGTCTTGGGGCGGCGGTCTGTCGGCGACGTGGAGCCTTCTTGGGACCCTTCTGGGGGCCGTCTTGGGGCTCTTTGGGGTCCACTTGGGGCCCTCGGGATTTCTTGAAACCTTCGCGTCGGGGGGGTCTGCAAGGGACCGCCGACAGAGTTGAGGCCCAAAGGAGGGACGTCAGGGAGATGTTTACCAGGCCCAGGCGAATCCTACCAGGCACATTGTCAGAGTGGTCTCGCACGGCGCAACCCGCAGCGCGGGAGCGGCCAGATCTTAAGGGCCATGTTGGGGGCCTCTTGGAAGCCTCCAAGGGGCTTCTTGGGGACTTCCTGGGGCCCTTTTAGGAGCTCTTTGGGGCCTGTTGTGAACCTCCTGGGGCCTCTTAGGGCCTCCTGGGAGATGCTCTGGGAGGCTTTTTCGGACGTCTTGAAGGCATGTGAGGACCCCTAGAGGCCATCTTCGGCGTTAGAGGCCATCTTGGGCGTCTTGGAGTGATGCCGCCACCGTGCCTGGGTTGTGGGTCACAGTCCTCATGGGCGCTTCTTGGGGTCTCTTCGGACGCGGGGCCTCTGCGGGGCAGTTTGGGGGCTTGTTACAAGCCTCCTGTGAGCTTCTTGGGGGCCTCCTGGGACCCTTTAGGAGCTCTTGGGGGCCTCTTGGGGCCTCTTTGGAGCCTCCTGGGGGCTTTTGAGGGCCTCCTGGGAGATGCTCTTGGAGGCATTTTGGGACGTCTTGAAGGCGTCTGAGGACCTATAGAGCCATCTTTGGCGTCCTCCTGGGGCCCTTTTAGAACTTCTTGGGGGCCTCTTCGGTCCTCTGGGGAGCTTCCTGGGGGCCTATTAGGCCCTCATGGGAGATGCTCTTGGACGCTTTTTGGGACGTCTTGAAGGCGCGTGCGGGCCTCTAGAGGCCATCTTCGGCGTCTTGGAGTGATCCCGCCACCTTGCCAGGGTTGTGGGTCAGAGTCCTCATGGACGCTGGTAGGAGTCTCTTCGCGCAACCCTGGAGCGATTGTCCGAAGGGCTCCGCCCTCTGCCGCTGGCCCCCCCCCACCCCCCTCGGACCGCTTGCATGGCTGCGCTTCTTCTGTCGGTTCGACTGTTGGCTTGTCGGCTGGCCGGCTGGCAGTTCGGCTGATTGAGCTGCTGCTTATGTGTTCTGCATAACTGTTGCTGGTCGTTGGTGTTGGCGTGTTGCTGGCTGGCGGGCTGCTGGTTGGGAGGTGGTGGCCTCGGGAGGCGCGTCTCCATTGTATTTTTCGACGGTTCGCATCCCTCACCGCTGTAGTGGATTCGCGGCCTCGGGTCCAGGGCCGAATTTTCAGGAAATGGCGGGGGGGGTCGATAAGCGCTCCGCGAACACGTATTCCAATACAGAATGTGAAATTACGGTTTTTCTGCCCTGGAGGGAGGGGGTGCGTTTTTGGGCAGCCTCCGTGGGGTGGGTTAGTGGCTTCGGGGACGCGAACGCGCCGTGACGAAGGATTGTGGCCTGGGGGACGCGATCTTATTGCAAGTAAAAAAGGGGCTGTGGCATAGGAGGCGCGAGTGCGTCATGGATTACGAGAGATTGTGCTTCCGGGGGCGCACGCTTGTAGTAATTCACTAGCGATTGTGGCCTTGGGAGCGCGGTAACCTGCCAGGGGTTGCTGCTGCGGGAGCGCGATCGTGGCGTGACCTACGAGGGAATGTGGACTCGGATGTGCGAAACTGTTGTTTTGCATGAGGGGGTGTGGCTTCGGGCGCGCGACCCCGCAGTAAGTTGCCAGGGAGTGTGGCTTCGGGGGCGCGAGCGTGGCGTGAGTTACGGCGAGCTGGCTCCGAATACGCAGACATCGTTGTAATCTGCGAAGGCTCGCGGCCTCGGGAGCACCAGCGCGCTGCAATCTGCGAGGGGTTGTCTCCTCGGGGCGCGACCCCGTAGTACTTTGCAAGTGATTGCTGTCTCGGGGGACGAACCATTGTCGTGGTTATTAAGGGACTCGGGCCTCGGGAACGCGAACCCGTTTCGACTTACGAGGGGTTCTTGCCTCGACAGCGCGATCTGGTTGTGTCTTACGTGTCTTAGATTTTCTTCATAGACGGACAACGTGATGATGGGGTGGTTCGGGGGCGCTTTTCGGGGTCCCCCCCTCGAGCGGATTTTAATCATTACTTCATTTGAGTTGTTTCCCTACCTAGGCTCTGCCTAGAGGGTTCTTACTTGGTTTGCTTAAAGGGGCCGGGCAGTGTAGGCCCCCCCCGGGCGATTCCCTCAGTCCCCGCCCCGCGGTTCCCCCAGTTGCGCCCCCTAGCTTTAGCTTTAGCTTTAGCTTTAGCTTTAGCTTCAGCTTCAGCTTTAGCTTTAGCTTTAGTTTAGCTTTAGCTTAGCTTTAGCTTAGCTTTAGCTTAGCTTAGTTTTAGCCTAGATTTAGCTTAGCTTTAGCTTAGCTTTAGCTTAGCTTTAGCTCAGCTTTAGCTTAGCTTTAGCTCAGCTTTAGCTTAGCTTTAGCTCAGCTTTAGCTGAACTTTAGCTTAGCTTTAGCTTAGCTTTAGCTTAGCTTTAGCTTAGCTACTAATGCTGCTTTCCTAGGGGCTCCAACTCCTAGGTAGGGTCGCACTGGGATAATTGAATACAGGACATCTATACCTACAATGTTGGGAACTGAAGCCGTTGCAGGGAGCAGGAAAACCTCCACCTCGCAGCCTGTTGGCCCCGAAGGGGCCGGTGAATCTTTCAAGCGCCGCTGAATGCATGGTTGGAGGAACGCTCAGAAGGCCGTTGCATGGGACACGTTTGACATCTTTGGGCTGACGTGGAACAGGATTTGAGCGAACGCAGAATACTACCAACATATCGATGGTGTCGGCGATGGTAACAATCGTAAGGACGATGAGGATGAGGATGAGGAGGAGGATGATAATGATAATAATGATGATGTTGATGATGATGATGCTGATGCTTATGCTGCTGCTGATGATGATGATGATGCTAATGGTGATGCTGATTATGATGCTGATGATGATGACGACGACAATGACGACGAGGAGGACGACGACGACGATGATGATGATCCTGCTGATGATGATGATGGTGGTAGTGGTGGTGGTGGTGGTGGTGGGCTTGTGATGGTGATGGTGATGATGATGATGATGATGATGATGATGATGATGATGATGTTCATGATGGTGATGCTGGCGATGATGATGATGATGCTGATGCTGATGCTGATACTAATGATGAAGATGCTGATGCTGATGATGATGATGCTGATGATGATGAGGATGCTGTTGATGATGATGATGACGATGATGATGATGGTGCTGCTGATGATGATGATGATGATGATGGCGGATGTGATGATGATGCAGACTGCGACAAACGAATCTGCCATAATTTACACGTGATACCTCTTGCCGAGAGTCCTCAGGATTTTCAAACGCTTACCTCTCGAGCTCCGCGGCATGCACTCTGTGTGGCGATTGCTGAGGGGGCGCTCAGAAAGCCGTCACACGTGACACCTCGTCCGTCTCGAGTAAATTTTGTGTTGGTGTGAGGCCGCCTTGTGACAGAGTCGGAGGATGAAGGAGTTTCTAAGCGAATCGCGTATCCCCACGATCCCATCCAGACGCGATGCTTAGGGGAGCTGCCCTTATGGGGCGAGCGTGACGTCATTTCGATACCTCGGGGAGCCTCAGTTCACTAGAGATCTCTTGGATGCCGCTCGGAGTCGTTTGGGATGTCTCCTGGGGTCTCTTGGTGGCCTCTGAGGGGTATATTGGGGGCCTCTTCAGGGCTCTTGGGGGCCTTGGATGGCGTCTTAGCGGCCTCTTGGGCCCTCTTGGGAGCCTTGGAGGCCTTCTCGGGACCATGTTGGAGGACATCGATCAAAGAAGGGGGGGTTCTTAATCCTTAGCGCCCCCCCCCACAACCACACGAGACCAACATTGGTCCAAAACCGAAGGACTGTCAATGATTGGTGCCTTCTTGCCGAGTCCATCTTTGACGCTCTGCCACCTCGCGGCCCCCCCCCGTCCAGACCCAGGGGGAGGGAGTACGGAGAGGGGTCAAACTCCACTCCCGAAGGACTGCCGTCTCGCTCACTCCCACCCGCACTCCTACCACGTATCACTCGAGTCTCTGCACGGGCAGGGACCGTCATCGGCCACCATCTGGAACCAATGCAGACGCGAGCGAGGTGCGCCGCGCGTGCCAGGGCCCCCCCCGTCATCCCTATATCGAATAACTGCAGAGTGATCGCGGACGCCCGCGCATGATCGTTGCCATGGTTTTTGATAAGACTGATGGGCCTGCGCGCAGCAGGCAATCTGCCAGCCCCCCCCTCGCCCCTGCCCAAAAACAACGCAACGCGATCTTTAGGTGACCGCGCGCGATTCAGGTTTTGCCCGACGCTGGGGCGCCGCGACGCGCGCTTTGCCTCGGGCCAAACAGGCCCCAGCCCGTTTGGCGCGCAGACGCTGCCCCTCTGGCTGTGGGCCCAGCAGGCTGGCACTTGCCCCTGCCTGGCATCTCGTGCTGCCCTAGCTTTGGGGGCGCCGCCCCTGCGTCGCCCTCCCTTTTCGCCTCTCGGCTGTCCGCCGGGACCCGTTTCCGCTGGGCGCCGCCCGGTCCATGGCTGTGATGCGTGCACCGGCCTTGGGCTCGGCTCGCTGCCTCTTTGCCCTCCCCCCCGCCGCCCGTGGCCTTCTGCGTGGCCTCCACGCGTCACTCTGCGGCAGCTGGGCGCCCCGTCTCCCCCTGGCCACCCGGCTTTGCCGGGTCTCTATGCCCCGCCTCGCCGCCCCCCCCTCCCCGCGCCGCGCTCGCGCTTCGCCTCCGCCACGCCGCACCGGCGCAGGGCCACGCGCCAAGCCCACCGCAGCAGTCCCGCGCAGCCACTGTCCTCCCCCCCTCCGCCCCCTGGCCCGCCATCCTGGCGGCCCGCCGCTCCTTCAGCTCCCTACTTGCTGGGCACCGCCCTGCACTGCAGCCGCTGTCTCATCTCCTGGGTGCGCCCGCGATGCCGCTCCGCGCTCGCGCTGTCCTGCGGCCCAGCCGCCCCCGCGCGCCCCCTCGCGGCCTCGCCGCGTGAAAGCGCCCTCTTTTCTCTCCTCCAGTCTTTGCGGCCGCCTCTCGTCTTCTCCACTGCTCTTGCATGCGGGGCCCCAGGACAGGTGCCTCGACCCCCCATGGGGGGACGGGGGGGGCCTGGAGCCTCCCTGGAGCAGCCCAGGCGGCCCAAGAGTGCCCCAAGAGCGCTCCACGACAGGCCCAGCAGGCTCCAAGAGGCCCATGAGGGCGCCAAGAGGGCCCCAAGATGTCCAAGATATGCCCAAGACGGCCAAAGAGGCCCCCCAAACGCTCCAAGAGGCCTCCAGGAGGCCCCCCCAGAGGGCCCCAAGAGGCCAAAATCGTTAATTTTACGATGGTTTTGGACACATTTTGCCTTTCCCGCCTTTTCAGCTTTCCGACGCTCCACGACGGCTCACAGGCCCCCCGCGGACGCCCCAAGACAGCCCAAGAGGCTTCCGAGAGGGGCTCAAGACGGCTCTGGAGGGCCCCAAGACGGCCCAAGACGCGCCCAAGACGGGCGACGAGAGGCCCAAGACGGCCCCCAGAGGGCTCCAAGAGGGGAACCGCGAACCGGAAATTCTAGCCTCCCGCCTCCGCAGGGCCCCGGGAGGCCCCAAAGGGGCCCCAAGAGGCCCAGGAGACCCCCCAGAGGCACCCAGGGGGCTCGGTGCCCGAAAACAGCTGCCCCGACGACCCTCCATGGGGGTACCAGGGCTCATTTTCCATGTATTTTTACAAGGTTTCCGCGTCCTGGGCCTCGGAGGCCGCCGCCTCTGACCCCCCATGGGAGGACGGGGCGGCCGGGGAGGTCCAAAATAGTCCAGGAGGGCCTCCAGAGGCTCCCAAGACGGCCCAAGCGGGCGCCGAGTCGCCGAAAGACCGCTCCGGGACGCCCAAGATAGGCCCAAGACGGCCCGAGAGGCCCCCCCAAGGCACTCCACGACGCTTCAAGACGCCTCTCCAGAGCGCTTCGAGACCGAAATCGTCAATTTTACGAAGGTTTTCGAACGATTTTGGCCTTCCAGCCTTTTCGGCCGTCCGACGTTCCAAGACGGCTCAATAGGCCCCCAAGAGCGCCCCAAGACGGCCCAAGAGGGCCCCAAGAGGGCCCCAGAGTCGCCCAAGACAGCCCGCCAGAGCCCCAAGACGGCCCCAAGATGCGCCCAAGACGGGGACCACGACTCCAAAATTCGACCCTCCGGCTTGAAGAGTGCCCCAGGAGGCCCCAAGGAGCCCCCAAGAGGCCCCAGGAGGCCCCCAAGAGGCACCCAGGAGGCCCAAACGAGGCCTAAAGAGGCCACAAAACAGCCCCGAGGAGGCCCCACAACGGTCCCAAAACGGCTACCGAGAAGCTGCGAAACTGCCTTCACGACGTCCCCGACAGGCCAACCACGAGATCCTAACCAACACCCATGAGGCCTCTGACCCACCACCCAGGGCACGGTGGCGGGAGCAGTGACAGCACTTGTGCACAGCATGTTCCGGCGGGAGCCTTCCGGAACACGCTGCAGGAGGAGGGGGAAGATCAGGAGGAGGAGGGGGACGAGGAGGAGGAAGAGGCCTCCAAGACAGCTCCAAGATAGCCGAAGAGGCTTCCAAGAGGGCCTTGGGCGGCCCACGAGGGCCCCAAGGCGGTGCCTGAGGCGCCCAAGACGGCCCGAGAGGGCCCCAAGACGGCCCCAAGAGAGGCCCAAGAAGGGAAACTCGAACCGAGAATCCGAGCTCTCTACCCCGAAAGGTTCTCGGGAAGTCCCAAGAGGCCCCCAATCGGATCCAAGAGGCCCCCAAGAAGCTCCCAAGAGGGCCGACGAGGTTCCAAGAGATCTCCCAAGGTGGCCCCAAGAGGCACAACACATTGTTTTACGATTGGGCTTTGACGTTTTTTTTTCTGCCTTTTGGCATCCCGATGCTCCAAGACGGCCCAAGAGGCTTCCAATACCGCTCCCATATAGAGGAAGAGGCCTCCAAGAGGGCCCCAAGACGGCCCGCGAGGGCCCCAAGGCGGTGCTTGAAGCGCCCAATACGGCCCGAGAGGGCCCCAAGAGCCCCAAGAGAGGCCCAAGAAGGGGAACGCGACCCAACACAGGAGCGTTCCCCCCAAAAGGCCCACAGGAGGCCGCAAGAGGCCCCCAAGTGGTCCGACGAGGACGCCATAAGCTTCCCGAGGGCCCAAAAGGCCCCTAGGAGACGTCCCAGAGGTTTCAAAATAGCCCAAGAGTGCCCTCGATGCGTCAAAACTGCTTCCAGGAGGCACCCGGGATGCTTCCGGATTGCCTCAATCTGGCCGCAGGTGGCCTCAAATCGGGCCTCCACGACGGCCAATGACGGCTTCAGATTGCAGAACCGATGCCCCCAAGGGACCTTCAGACGCCCCCCCAAGAAGCACCCAAGAGGTGCCTCCAACAGCCAGTTGACGAAGCATGCGGAACACCCCACAGGCTCCTCAGATGCCGTCGCGCGCCTGTGCTTGATAGCGACGTCCAAGATCGTGCAGCGCCCCCCCGGCCTGGGCTGGAACCTGAGCGCGCGCTCAGGATGGCCTGGACAGTATGCCCGGGCCCAGGCATACTGTCCTGAGTCCTGAATGGATGAGCATCTCACCCAAATCCACAACTCCTGGATTCCTTGTGGCCTTCGGAGACTCCGCGACAACGTTAAGAAGCCAGGAGGCGCGGTACCGGCCAGATGTCAGGGGATATGTAGGACTCCCGAGTAGGAGTTCTACTTTGATGAAACCAGGAACTCTTGGAATTCTTTTTTTCCCCCAAAATCCTCGATCTTTGAGGGCTGGAAGCGGGAAGACGTGAGAAGGCGAAAAACATAAGGAAAACCATGGGAAATCAACGATTTTACCCTCTTTGGGCTCTCTCGGGACGGCTCTCGCAGCTCTCTTGGGCTGTTCTTGGAGCCTCGTCGGGGTCTTTTTGGGGCCTCTCAAGGGTGGGGTGTGTGTGTTGGGGGCCTCTGGGGGGTCCCGGAGGCCTCTCGGAGGTCTCTGGAAGCCTCCTGCTCCCGCTCTTGGGCCCATCTTGGGCCTGGTCTGGGGTGGTCTGTGGCTGTGCTGGGCGCCTCTTCTGCAGTCTTGGAGCCTTCTTGGCCTGTCTTGGGGCCGTCCTGAGGTTCTCTTGGGTGGTCTTGGGCCGGTCCTGGGAGGCTCTTCGGCGCTCTTGGACCGTTGGAAGCTCGAAAACGCGAGAAGCCAAAAATATTGAAAAGACCATTGAACATATACGACTTTGGCCTCTTCGGGCCGTACCGTGATACCTATCAGACTTCTTGGGGTCTCTTGGAGGCCACCTGGGAGCCTCGAGATCTTTTCAGGGCGTTCCGGGAGCATCTTCCCGGAACGCGCTCGTGGCAGGGCGCCCACGTTCGAGGACGTTGGCATGGGAAACCGCAGCGCGTGATCATTCCAGGCGTTCCGGCGGACTCCAGGCAGACTGCATGTCTTATGAGGATGGCTTCCGCCTCTTGCCCCGAGCATCCCAAACTGCCTGAACGGTTTCCACTCGCCTTCCCCAAACTCGAAAGACCGCTCCGGGACGCCCAAGATAGGCCCAAGACGGCCCGAGAGGCCCCCCCAAGGCATTCCACGACGCTTCAAGACGCCTCTCCAGAGCGCTTCAAGAGGCCGAAATCGTCAATTTTACGAAGGTTTTCGAACGATTTTGGCCTTCCAGCCTTTTCGGCTGTCCGACGTTCCAAGACGGCTCAATAGGCCCCCAGGAGCGCCCCAAGACGGCCCAAGAGGGCCCCAAGAGGGCCCCAAGAGGGCCCCAGAGTCGCCCAAGACAGCCCAACAGAGCCCCAAGACGGCCCCAAGATGCGCCCACGAGGGGGACCACGACTCCAAAATTCGACCCTCCGGCTTGAAGAGTGCCCCAGGAGGCCCCAAGGAGCCCCCAAGAGGCCCCAGGAGGCCCCCAAGAGGCGAACAGCAGCTGGCGGCGCTTTCGCTGCAGGTGCAGGGCCTTTCTGGGTCGTCATCCGGGGCGGCGGGGCCTTCGGAGGCGGGGAGTCTTGGGATCTCGGCAATCGAGGCTAGCGAGGTTTCTGCTGTGTCGTACTCGCGGTCAGACCCGCGGGTTACGATTGGTCTCGACAGCGGCGCGGAGATAACCGTCTGGCCCCCAGAGCTGGTCCCAGAAGTCCCAACCAAGGACTCCCCAGAGTCCCGCCGCGGCGTGAAGTACTACGGCCCTGGGGGCACCGTCGCGCCGTCCTTGCCGAACCTCGGGAAGAGGGTGTACGAGTTAGACATTGGTGGTGTTCGCAGGCATGCTAATGTTCACATCGTCCCAGTCCGCAAACCTTTGTTAGCACTGTGTGATTTAGAAGATCACGGTCACGATGTTTTCTTCGTCGACGGTCGTCGGTGGGCTCGTCACAGGGAGTCGGGCGAAGTCTTGGAGATACATCGTAGAGGGGGCAGGTATGAGCTCGACGCAAGAGTCATCCTGCCGTCAAACTGAGACGGGCTGGTCTGGCCGTAAGTCCCGTGGAGGAGGCAAGCTCAGGTGCTCCAACGGTCGCGGGTAGCTCCGCGGCCCTTCCGGCAGCACTAGCAGCGGGGCCTCATGTTTCACAGTCAGTTTCGCCAGGTGGCTCGGCGGACGGCCCCGCGAGCGCACCTGTGCCGGCCGCAGGGCCGAGGGCACCAGCGGGCAGCCCCGCGGGCCAAGGAGGGGATGGCGGCGCTCATCTCCAGTCTCACATGGCCAACGCTGGAGGCGGGGTCATTCGAGCTCTCCCCTCCCCAAGTCTTCCTTCGGCGGAGGAGATTGCAAGGCATAGTGTTGATCATTGTCCTTGCCAGAGTTGGTGTAGATCGTGCGTGGCTGGTTGTGGGAAGGCAGACACTCATTTTAGGCGGGAGAGCGACGATCTGAAAATACCTTGTGTCTCTTGTGATTACTGTTTCATGGGGGAGACGGTGGAGGAGGGGAGGATGTGTGATCGATGTTTAATTATAATTGTACATATAATTTTCCAGGATAGGTGGTTGACGTCACATGTTGTGAGGCGCAAAGGAGTAGATGAATGGGCCGTCAAAGTCACGGCGCACGACCTGGAACAGAGTGGTCTGCAGCACTTCATCTACAAGTCAGACGGCGAAAACGCCATCAAGGCGCTCAAGACCGCAGCCGTCGAAGAACTTCGATCCAAATGTGGGGAGGCCATCGCAGTTAAGATGGAGGAGAGTGGGGCCGGGGAGTCTCAACAAAATGGTGTGGTGGAGAGGGCCATCTGGGAGGTGGAGTCCAAAACCCGGACTCTGGTCCATGCGGCCCAGGAGTTCCATGGAGTAAAACTTCCTTTGACTCATCCTGTCCGTGTTTGGGCAGTGGAGTACGCCTCACAGGTCATCAACAGAGGTCAAAAGGTTTTGAAAGATGGCCGTGCCGCGTACGAGCTGAGGAAAGGCAGACCGTACCGTCGCAAACTTCCAGCCTTTGCAGAAGCAGTGATGTTTCTGAGAGTATCAGAGAAGCGGCAGAGGCGCAAATTCGAAGACCGATGGGAGACGGGAGTCTACCTTGGACTGGTAGAGCGCTCAAACATGGTTTTGATCGGGGCGCCACAGGGTGTCCGGAAGGTGAATTGCGTCAAGAGATTGCCGCCGGTCCAGGCTAAAGACCCGGAGCTGGTGAAGGCCATCAGGGGGTATCCGTGGAGCCACTCCGAGGTTGTCGACACGGTTGAGCCGGGGGGCGCACCCGTGATGGCGGCGACGGAACCAGTCGTGCCTGAGTCGGAATTACCACCACACCTGCCACCACCACCAGCGGCACTTTGGGTCCCGAGGCGCGTATACATCCGAAGAGATGTAGAACTTGCCCGTTTTGGGTGCACAGACGGGTGCCAAGGATGCCTAGCAGCAGCTTTTGGTCACAAGCCGAGGGCGCACACACAAGAGTGTAGGAAAAGGATCGAAGACGCCATGGCTCAAGATACCGAGCTTGGCGTCCGTCTGGAGGAGGCGGAGGCGCACAGGGAGGCAGCAGGCGTCCCGGGGGCGCGAGCAGCGCCAGGGGAAACCCTGGAACCTGGAGAAGTTTTGGGGCCAGACAGCACAACGGAGGAGCCTTCGCGGGAAGCCCCGCGGACGGCGCATAATTAGGCAGGAGCAGGGGGAACTTTCGCGGGAAGCACCGCGGACAGCACCAAGGGAGGAGCAGGGAGGTATTGATTCGCAGCAGCCGAAGCGGCCCATCAATATGCCTGCTAGTAGACCGTCGCGGGGAGCGCCGCGGCAGTCTGCGCCAGGCGCAAGAGGGGGGCCGGCAGCAGCGGCCGCCGATTCTGGGGTGACAGCTTCGGCTACAGCAGGGCCGGCTGCACCGCTAAGGCCTGGCAGCGTCGAGGCTGCGCTGGCCGGGTCAGAGCCAGTGTTGGTTCGAGACGGCGACAAAGGAGAATCGTTTGGTAACGCGGACCCCAGCGCCGCGGATAGGCCAGTTCCTGGTCCAGACGAGGACGACATGGATCGTGGTAGTATCCAGGCGAATCTTCGGCAGATGGGCGCGGCAGTTGGCCCGTCTATCAAGTCCGCGCGCTCGGTCGCGAGGAGCGGTCCGATTCCGGACAGCAGCTGGGAGGCAGCTGCGGGCGAGGTGTTTTGCAAGAGCAGGTTCGCCACGCAGGTGGGCAAGTTCGGCCTTCACCCGGGCTACGTGCTTGACTTCACCACAGGGTGGGACTTGGAGGTCCCAGGGCAACGGCAGAAGGCCGACGAAATGCAGGAGCAGATCCGGCCATATCTGCTAGTGGGGGGCACTGACGGCCCTCCCTGGAGCCGGCAGCGCAGGGACGACGCTGGCGCAGGCGCGCGGGACGCGCGCGGGGCACGCAGCAGGCAGCAACTCCGGGCGTGTTGTCCGCTGCACAGGAAGCAAATCGACGCTGCTCGACACATGCTACACGAGCACCGTGGCGGCGCGGCGTCTCTGCAAGAGCCGTGCGCGCAGGGGGTGTTAGAGCAGCCAGATGTGTTCTGGGTGCGCACTGACGAGCGTGGGATGGGGCAGGCCATCGCCACCAAAGGAGGCGGGCACGAGCTGGTGGCGCAGGGGGCCGGTTGGCTCACCAACAGCAGGTGCATCGCCGAGGAGCTTGCGACGTGCAAGTTTCGGAACAGAACGGGTTCCAAGGCTGCAGGGGCAGGGGGGTGCGCGCCCGCGCTGGTAAGTGCGGCGCTGCGTGGCCTCCGGCGGCAACTCCAGGAAAACGGGAAGTTGTCGTTGTCCTCCCTCGAGCCGGGGGTCACAGGCCACGGCCCCACAGAGTATCCAGAGGAAGACCTTGCGAAGTTTTACGACGATGTCTCTGGGAAACTCTTACCAACGCCGCTGGTGCGGAAAGCGAGAGTCGCCGAGTTGGATTTTCTACGCGGTTTCCCTGTGTACGAAAAGGTGCCAGCAGCACAGGCGAGAGACAACAACCTGGTTTCTGTGCGTTGGTGTGATGCCAACAGAGGTGATGATGATAATTTGGAGGTTCGCTCCCGGCTGGTCGGCAGGGAGTACAAGTGGCAAGACCCCGTCATGCAAGGCACGTTCGCCGCGACGCCACCACTAGAGAGCCTTAGATATCTGTTCCATTTCATGACAACCACGAGGCGGGTGCGAGGCGCCCCGGTTCGTTTGAAGATGTGGGTGATGGATGTGAGCAGAGCTCATTTCCATGCGCCGTGTGTGCGGGAGATGTACATCCGCCTCCCGGAGGAGGATGCTACCCCAGGGATGGTCGGAAAGCTTCTTCGCACAATTTACGGCACGCGCGACGCAGCGAACCAATGGGACAGTTTCTTTAACGACATCATCACCAAGCTGGGCTACGACGTTGGCGTGTCAAACCCATGTTTGTACAGACACAGGAACAAACTGTCAATTGGTGGAGGCACGGAGACGACCTTGTGTTCATAGGTGAAGCAGACCACATGTACAGCTTGTTTGACGAAATCGGCAAACACATGATCCTTAAGAAGAGAGGCGTGCTTGGTTTTGAGGATGGTGACGACACGCACATCACCATTCTGAACCGTTTGGTTGATTTCTGCACGAAGGGCGGTGTGCCGACAGTGACTTACGAGCCTGATCCTCGACACGTGGATCTTCTAGTAGACCAGCTTGGACTGACCGGCAGCAGGGTCAAAGCAGTGGGCACGCCAGGCGAAAAACGCGGCGATTACCACTCGGAAGAGCCGCTCGCGGATAGCTCCGTGAGTTTGTACAGGTCATGTACTATGCGTATAGCGTACCTTGCGGCAGATCTGCCGCACCTACAGTTTTCTGCAAATCGACTGGCCCGTGGGATGAGTAAGCCCACTGCGGGCCACTGGAACCGGCTCAAGCGCGCGGTGCGCTACCTGAAGGGCCACCCCCGATGGGTTCAGCAGTTCCAGATGCAGGAGCCTGTGGGGTATGTTGACGTATGGACAGATTCTGATTGGGCGTCAGACCCAACAGACCGGAAGTCTGTGAGCTGCACGGTAGTGATGATTGGCAACCACTGCCTACGATGTTCGACTGCTGCACAGACGAGTCCAGCTCTGTCCTCAGGAGAGGCGGAATTTGTAGCGAACGTCAAAGGAGGGAGCCATTCTCTTGGCATGCAGTCCATGGCCCGGGACTTCGGCGACGAGCTGCGGATCCGTCTGCGGACAGACAGCACAGCTTCCAAGGGGATCGCTTCCCGGATCGGTCTCGGGAAGGTGCGACATTTGGACGCGGCATTGTTGTGGATACAGCGCCAGGTAGGAAAGGGGAACATCCAGATGCACAAAGTAGACGGTGAAACTAACTTAGCTGATCTTGGGACCAAGGACGTCGAGGAGGCTTTGATAGTTCGTTTTATGGGAGGCATGGGATTCAAGGAGGAGGCCGGACGTCATCCAAAAGCGTTGAAGGTTTCGCACGGTTTGGGCGGCTACGGGGAGGAGGACCTTCTAGCTCAGACGGATGATGTGGGAAACGAGAAGGAGCTCATCTAAGTAATAGCTCGTGTATGTTCGTGTTGTACAGTAAGAACGGTCTCGCGGCGAGCCCCGTGGGAGGTTCTGAACCACAGAGATGATTAGGAACGTATAGAACATTTCACTGGTAGTGTACAGTTACCAGTTTCATGTCAGGAGGGGTGTTGAAGTTACTCCCCATCATGCTCTCTACTCTTCTGTATTCTATATTCCTTCTCTTACTCTCACTTTGCTTTGCGCAATAGCCGTTTCAGCTTCGAGGAAAAAGGGATTTTTCTTCATCAGACCTGGCGTTATACGCCGACACCAAGTTCAGTAGCAAGTCGTGGAGGCTGTGTATGTCCTCGTGATTCCGCGTGTCGAGTGCATTGGGGTGCGCTTGCGTCTGGTCATCGATGAGACAGCGCCGACTCAGTGTCGATTGGCGCAGATTCAGCGTCACATGGCGTCGATATGGCATCGATTTTGAGCCGATCCGGCCTCGGTTCGCGTCGATTTGGCGTCGTCTAGCGTCGGTTCGCGGGAACCAGCAACATGGTATGGGAAGCTCCCATGAGTTGCCACCGAAGCCGTGGGGTTAAGGTTGTCGTATTTGGCGTGACCTGATGTTTTGGAGCTGGTTGTCGAAGGGTGGAAAGGGGGGCGAGGAGAAGGAGGAGGAGGAGGAGGGCGAAGAACACGGGGGTTACTCCCAACCGTTTTGCGTTGGGCTTTCGTTTGGATGCAGCACCGCGTTCGCCACCTTCCTTCCTTCCTTCCTTCCCGCTTCCCTCCTCCTCTTCTCTCCTGCCTCTTGCCTCGCTCCTTGCTGCCTGCCAGCCTGCCTTTATCTCGCCGTCCTACGTGACCCCGCCATCCCTGTGGGGCTGCAAACTGCGAAACGGTCGACACTTCCGAGGGCTGTTGGGGGGTCCAGCGGAGTGACGTCTACGCAGATTCAGATTTGACCTCACCATCCCTGGGGGGCTGCAAACTGCGAAGCTGTCGCCACTTTCGAGGGCTGCCGGGGGTCCAGCGGAGCGACGTCCTACGCAGACCTGAACGAGACCTCGCCATTTCCGGGGGGCTGCGAACTGCGAAGCTGCCGCCACTTTCGAGGGCAGCTGGAGGGTCCATCGGAGTGACGTCCTAAGCAGACCTCAGTGAGACCTCGCCATCCCTGGGGGGGGTGCGAAGTGCGAAGGTGTCGCCGCGTTCGAGTGCTGCTGGGGGTACAGCGGGGTGACGCCTTCCGCAGTTTCAGGTTCGACCTCGCCATCCCTGGGGGGCTGCGAAGTGCGAAACTATTGAAACTTTTGACGGCTGCTGGGGGGTCCAGCGGGGTGACGCCTTTCGCAGTTTCAGGTTCGACCTCGCCATCCCTGGGGGGCTGCGAACTGCGAAGCTGTCGCCACTTCCGAAGGCTGCTGGGGGGTCCAGCGTGGTGACGCCTTTCGCATAGTCAGATTCGACCTCGCCATCCCAGTGGGGGGATTCGATCTGCGAAACGGTCGACACTTTCGAGGGCTGCTGGAGGGTCCAGCGGAGTGGCGTCCCACGCAGGCGTAAACTAGACCTCGCCATCTGTGGGCTGCGAGCTGCGAGACCGTCACCACTTTCGAGGGCAGCTGGGGGGTCCATCGGAGTGACGTCCTACGCAGGCCTCAATGAGACCTCGCCATCCCTGGGGGGCCGCGAGCTGCGAAACTGTCGCCACCTTTGCAGGGTTGCGGGGGTCGTACGCAGACTCAGACGAAATCTCACCATCCCTGAGGGGAAGCGATCTGCGAAACCGTCGCCACTTTCGGGGGCATCTGGGTAGTACAGCGAGGTGACGCCCTGCGCAGATTCAGATTCGACCTCACCATCCTTGGGGGGCCTGAAAAGTGCGAAGCTGTCGCCACTCTCGAGGGCTGCTGGGGGGTCCAGAGGAGGGACGTCCCACGCAGACTCAGATTAGCTTTTATTTTCTTTCCCTGTGAACAGTTGGTCCATGGATGGCCAGAGCGACGTGGCGCGGTCCGCGCTGCTAAAAGCACAACTATGGTTTTACATGTCAGCGTTTTGCATGTATGGCGAATGTGCGTAAGTGTAGGGGGGTTGTCGGCGAGGCCATTGCTAGCTGCCACAGGGGGGGCCCGCGCGCGTGGCCCTCGCTTCCGTCGCCCCCTCGCAACCCGCCGACGGAACAAATGGTTAGATCGGGGGCGTCTCTTTTGAGGCAGCTGTTCCAATATAGAACTATCTTGACGTGTATATATATATAAAAACACATTCTTTGTTTATGCAAACCTTTCGGGGCTCCACCGCGAGACTTCTCGCTTCGGAGAAGTCCAGATCGTTTTTTTTTATACAGAGTTGATGTAAGCGCTTCGCTCATTCCGCCAGCCCGTATTGTGCCCTCGCTGGCGTTTGGGCTTTGGGGGGCCTTTTGGGGTCCTCGTTGGGGTTTTCTTGGGGACCTCTTTTGGTTTCTCTTGGAGTTTCTTTGGGATTTCTTGGAGCTCCTTTGGGAGCATTTGGGAGCATCTTGGAATTTCTGGGAGCCGCTTGGGAGCCGCTTGTGAGCTTCTTGGGGGCCTCGTCAGGCCTTCTGGGCCTCCTGGGGCTTGAAAAGGGGCCTCTTGGCGCCTCCTGGGGTCTTCTTAGGGCCGAGGGCTCGAAATGTTGTTTCGTGTCCCCTCTTGGGCCGTCTTGGAACCCTCTTGGGCCTTTTTTGGGCCCTGTCGGAGGCCCTTCGGTCCTCTTAGGGCGATCTTGGGGGCCTCTTGGGCCGTCTTGGGGCGTCGCGATGCCGAAAAGGTGGAGACGCCAAACTCTCCCCAAAACCTTAGGACAAGCAATGACTTTTGCCCTTTGGGGCCCTCTTGGGGGTGCTCCTGAAAGCCTCGTGGGGCGTCTGGGGTCTATCGCGAGGGCCTTTTGGGGGCCTCCTGGGGCTTCAAAGGGGCCTCTTGGCGCCTCCTGGGGGCTTCTTAAGGCCGAGGGCTCGAAATGTTGTTTCGTGTTCCCCCTCTGGGGCTTCTCTGAGAGCGTTCTTGGGGCCCTCTTGGGCCGTCTTGGAGGCCCCTTGGGCCGTCTTGGAGCCCTCTTGGGCCTTTTTTGGGCCCTGTCGGAGGCCTCTCGGGCCTCTTAGGGCGATCTTGGGGGCCTCTTGGGTCGTCTTGGGGCGTCGCGATGCCGAAAAGGTGGAGACGCTACAATCTACCCAAAACCTTAGGACAAGCAATGACTTTTGCCCTTTGGGGCCCTCTTGGGAGTGCTCTTGAAAGCCTCGTGGGGCGTCTGGGGGGCTATCGCGAGGGCCTTTTGGGGGCCTCCTGGGGCTTCGAAGGGGCCTCTTGTCGCCTCCTGGGGGCTTCTTAAGGCCCAGGGCTCGAAATGTTGTTTCGTGTTCCCCCTCTGGGGCTTCTCTGAGAGCGTTATTGGGGCCCTCTTGGGCCGTCTTGGAGGCCCCTTGGGCCGTCTTGGAGCCCTCTTGGGCCTTTTTTGGGCCCTGTCGGAGGCCTCTCGGGCCTCTTAGGGCGATCTTGGGGGCCTCTTGGGTCGTCTTGGGGCGTCGCGATGCCGAAAAGGTGGAGACGCTACAATCTACCCAAAACCTTAGGACAAGCAATGACTTTTGCCCTTTGGGGCCCTCTTGGGAGTGCTCTTGAAAGCCTCGTGAGGCGTCTGGGGGCTATCGCGAGGGCCTTTTGGGGGCCTCCTGGGGCTTCGAAGGGGCCTCTTGTCTTCTCCTGGGGGCTTCTTAGGGCCGAGGGCTCGAAATGTTGTTTCGTGTTCCCCCTTCTGGGGCTTCTCTCAGAGCGTTCTTGGGGTCCTCTTGGGCCGTGTTGGATTCCTCTTGGGCCGTCTTGGAGGCCTCTTGGGCCGTCTTCGGGCTTTGTCGGAGGCCTCTCGGGCCTCTTAGGGCGATCTTGGAGGCCTCTTGGGCCGTCTTGGGGCGTCGCGATGCCGAAAAGGCGGAAACGCCACCATCTCCCCCAAACCTAAGGAAAAACAATTATTTTTGCTTCTTGGGGCCCTCTTGGGAGTCTCTTGGGGCTCCTTGGCGGCATCTTGGGAGCCCCCAGGCCCTCTCGGGGGGCTCTTGGAGGCCTCTTAGGGCGGGAGGGGGGGTAGTCGATTGCGGCTGCCCCCTCGGAGGCCACGATCCTCGTGAGGGGTGTCGAAGAATGGCCCTCCCCTTGAGTGCTCTGGTGGCTCCTCCCGGGACCTTGCCAGGGTACTTGTCGTCTGGGGACCCCCAGGGGCCGCCCCGCGCGCGCGAACTAGAAATACTGTGAACCAGTTACCGGAGATCTTAGCACGCCTCTGGCCCGTTGGGCCGGCGAATATTTGTTTCGACTGGTGCCTAAATTTTGTATTTGGGGTGGACCTAAACTTTTCGATGCGCGCCCGTGCGGGGCGGGCCCCGGGCGCCGTCCCGGGCTCTTGCCAGCGCCGCCAAGAGGCGACGCGCCCCATGGTTTTTGTCTTGGCGCGAGCGCGCGAACATCCATGATTTTGGGCATTGACAGCGTGCCAGCGCAAGGCGACGCCAAGTTCATCAAACGCCACCGAGCATAGCAGCAGCGCGCCGTTCGCATTGAATTGCGCGGCGTTGTCGTTGGCTGACCGTCGAGCTGTTTCCGCTTGCAGTTCGCGCGTCGTTTGACGGTCCCATTATTCTAAAGTTTTTCATGTGGGGGCGGGGGCCGTTTTTTCATGCGTGCCATCGGAAAGTCATCGCCATCCTCCTTCCTTGTCCTGCCTTCTTTGTGGTCCTGCTCCGCATTCCACTGTTCCGCTGCTGCTGTCGCGTTAACTTTTCGGCCCCTCTTCTGTCGTTTCCCCCCCCCCCCGCGTTCCCACCTTCATTTTCTCTTCGAGCCTCGAGCCTCAGTCCTCGTCCTTTTGCTGCTGTCCTGTGAGTCGCGCAGCGCGCGCGCGGGCGCTTCCCATATAGTTCTTGGAACCAGTGACGCGCCTTGTCTTGATATCAGCAGTGTTATTCTTGACCATGTCCTCTTGTCACTTATTGCGCAGATGGTTGGGTACGTCACAGGGAAATTTCATTTGTCGTAACAATCCTGGGGTGCTTGTGGTCATCTTTTTGACAATACAGCGCCTCTCAGCACCTTCCTCCTCGCATGTCCTCTCATCCTTGTGTTCCGCATGTTCCTGTTTCGGCACACCCCATCATACAATTCGTGCCTCTCAAATGGGAGCTCCACAGTAGGCCCCGACGGCACGGTCCGCATGGCGGCGTGTCCGCGCCCGATTCGGCATACCTTTCACACGCTTCCGCCGAAGGCCCTTGCGGCAGGGCCATGATGGCGTAACCGCGCCCGATTCGGCACACCTCTCGCTCGTTTCGTGGCCATAAGGAGCCCCGCCGAGGCCCCAACGGCAGGGGTTCGCATGGCGTGCCCGCGCCCGATCTGGCACTCCCGTCACACGCTTCGTAGCCCCATAAGGGGGCCCCACTGGAGGCCCTGGCGGCAGGGCCCGCATGGCGTACCCGCACCCGATTCGGTAAACCCGTCACGATTCGTGGCGCCAGGCGGGCTGGAACGCAGCGAACAACATAATCAAGGGGGCGGAAAAACCGGTGGAAAAAAGGCACAATAACGGCTGCGCTCGGGGTCCGGGCCGAACCAAAGATCCCCCCGCGAGCCCTTGCCCACTGTTCCTTTCCGACTAACGCCGCAGTCCCTTTGTTGGCCCCCTCTTTCATTTCACCTCACCAGCCTCGCGATGCTCGCAGGTGCGCATGGTTGGTCCCCCGCCAGGCTACTCGTTTCACGCCTTCTTGTGCTCAGTGGCGCGGGACTGTCGCAGCGGTTGGATGCGCTTCGAAGGCCTAGCAAGACACGAGCGCGCTCCAGGAGAGGCTCTCGACCGGTTCGAAAGGGGGAGGAATCAATAGAAGATGGAGGACACATGGGCTATACTCCGTGACTTGTTTCCCGCAGGTGCTTGGTATGACATCCTCTGCTATGTTTGCCACCTCTCCGTCCTTGTGAATCTGCTGCTCTGGGGAGGGGCATAGGGTCGTGCTCGTGATAGCATTGTAGGGGTGGCATGCCAGGAAGTGCAATCACGCCGCCGCAGGGCCTGGTGTTGTCCATCCTGTCCCCCGTGCCCAGAAGACTGGCAAGATTCGGTCACGACATGTTTCTGCAAGTCTCCAATGTATGAGCGCACACGGCTTGACGATCAGCGGAGGCGACGACAGTGGTGGGAAGGGCAAGCTAGGTGCGCTCGGGCCGCATCTGACGTCTTACCCCTCCCTCCCACCATCCCTTCCCATGGCCTTGCATCCTTATGTATTCTCCGAGTCAGGTGCCAGATTCAGACCTTGGTCATAGACTTTCACGTGCAGCGCCGAATGGGGTGACGCGACAAGATGTGGCCAGGCGGCGCGCAGAGAGGTCGGCCGACGTCTAGGGCGGAACAAAGATGAACGCAATGCAAAAACGCCCTGCAGGAAGCATACATGAGGGATGATGATAACGATGAGTTGATGCTGCTCTGTGGTTTCCGATTCTGCTGCTGCTGATGAAGATGATGATAATGATGATGATGATGATGATGCTGATGCTGATGCTGATGCTGATGCTGATGCTGATGATGAGAATGCTGCTGCTGGTGATATATATATATATATATATATA